>CAHIKZ030004476.1:2100000-2152500 GCA_903632075.3 Acanthosepion pharaonis
TTGGCAATGCCTATAGATAGATAAATATTCATTTCACCCCGAGGAAGGCGGAAATGCCACTACTGCGCAGGGAGTTACAGGGAGTGAAAGTGAAAGAGAAGTTTGAGTATAGGGAGGATTCAGGAAATGACAAAAAGTGAAAGGGAATCAAGAAGACAAAAGATGACGGTTGACGCTACATTTAATTTTTTTTTAATTTGGGAAGTACAAAAAAGAAACTGTCTGAGTAGAAATGGCGGATGCATTTAGCTATTTCAATTAAAAAAAAAGGCTGGGACCTAGATGCCAATCTAGTAATATGCTTAAATTCATGTATTCGAGACACCAGGGGTTAAAAAAAAAATAACTTGTCAGAGCACTTCCCATGCTAATATTTTTCAAAATAAAAGAGAATCCACGTAAAGTCGGCGTAAAAGTGACAAAAATCGAGATGCCAAGTCAGAATCGATTACATTGCAGATCCTTCTTTGAATTTTGTCAAGAATCTCAATGTGTACAATGGATCTTTGAAGGGCCGAATACAGAGACCTATATGTATATATATATATATATATATATATATATATATATATATATATATATATATATAAGCAAATATATGGATCTTCCATGTTATAATGTGAATTCAGGTTTGTATTTCCAGTAGACAGTATGTAAGCAAATATATGGATCACATATAACAGGAAGATCATATATTTGCTTATATATATATATATATATATATATATATATATATATAGGTCTCTGTATTCGGCCCTTCAAAGATCCATATATTTTGCTTATATACTGTCTACTGGAAATACAAACCTCAATTCACATTATAACATGGAAGATACATATATTTGCTTACATAATGTCTGAAAAAAAATTCATATATATATATATATATATATATATATATATATATATATATATATATATATATTCAGTTAAAATAATCTTCGATAATGGCGAATAGATTAGCTGAAATTGTTTTTCACCCATAGAATGTTTTGAAAGACGTTACAGAATCTAAATCCAGAAAAAATTCAAGAAAAATTAATCGCAGAGACTTGTTAGTCAACTTAAAAGAAGCGTCTATAAAATGGGATTTCTGTCCAAAACACAATCATATATATATATATATATATATATATATATATATATATATATATATATATATATATATTTTATCATATATATATATATATATATATATATATATATATATATATATATATATGTATGTATTTTGTATATATATTATATATGGTCCGTACTTATTTTGAAATCCACAATATATATATATATAGAAAGGGAAAGAGTTAGAGGGAAGAGCGATATAAAGTGCAAGATAGAGAAATAATGAAAGTTAAACGCTAATATCAATCGATAAATATTGCGACTGATAATAATTATATATATATATATATATATATATATATATATATATATATATATATATATATATATATATTATTTATTTAAAAATATGATTCCAAAACGCTATGTAGCGTTTTGGAATCATATTTTTAAATAAATAATTATATTTATGCTCTACTTTTGTATCGAGCACTATTTTTAAAAAATAATAACTAAAATACTGAGGACTTTGGATTATTTACCTAACCAGTTCCTTCCTATTTTCTATATATTTTCATATATATATATATATATATATATATATATATACGTGCTGCATGGATATAAGTTTGTGAGCCTGCGTTCCACGCTTTTCCGATCATCAGACAAACTGTTTTTTTTGTTTTTTTTGTTTGACTGTTTCGTCGGGGGGTGTTGAATAATATATATATATATATATATATATATATATATATATATATATATATTATATATTTGTGTGTGTGTGTTAGTGTGTGTATGTGTTTTCCATATGTATTTTCATTTGTATATTTGATTTCCTGTCTCTTTTCTCTCTCTGTCTCTCTCTCGATATATATATATATATATATATATATATATGTATATTATACATAATTATATATATATATATATATATATATATATATATATGCGCCATTGTGTCGATGTTAATCTCAGTCAATTTATGCGATACGTTATTAACAAGAAATCTAATCCATTTTTTCCCCATTTTTCTTCTTCTGCTTCTATTTCTTCCTCATCTTAAGGGTAGGATGTCAAAACCACAATTTCAGGAATCTTGTTACCATTATTTCTGTTCCGCTAAAAGCAACGGACGCATTTTATTCCTGCCTCACGGCCAATAGAATTAATGGTCATCATGTTTAAAAAAAAAAAAACAGAAATCGCTAGTCAACCGATATTTTCTATCTTCAAGGTCTGTAATCCAGTAAATTGGTATCAAACAGCATAAATTCTCAATTTCAAGTGTATTTCTGATATACACATTAAGTGCAACACTGACAGTCGGACAGATAGATATCTCCAAGCAAAAAATGAATTGAGATAGATAGATAGATAGATAGATAGATAGATAGATAGATAATGGACATATTGTAATAGATAGATAGATAGATAGATAGATAGATAGATAGATAGAAAAGCAGTAAATGTGCTAGTGTATTCTGTGTTGACTGGTTTACTGTTTTGTCCCAATCACACTCTGTAAACAGCGTGACTGTTTGCTGGGGCTTGCTATGATTAGTCTCTAGTTCTTTCTCCCCCATTTTGTTCCCCTTTCTCCATACTCTCATCAATCATTTGCTAATTAGATTTATTGTATTTTACATTTTTTCCCGATTTTCTCTTTATCATTTTTTACCATCCGTTTTTAATTCTGTCAAATAATATTCAGCTTAACGTTTTTACAGCAATATATATATATATATATATATATATATATATATATATATATATATGTAGTTCCCTGTATTCCCCATTTCCAAAAACTGTGGTTGATTCTGCACAAAGCCTTCAATACTATAATCAAATCATATGAAAAGGAACTAAGTGGCTTGCGTTGATTTTCCTAGTTTGTTTACATATACACATATGCGTAACATCCACACACACATACAATATTTATGGACATACGCACAAATACACACAGATATACATACATTTTAGGATAGTCGCTGAAGACTAGCGCTCTCTCAAAGCATTTTTTTAGTCAATTCAGTTCTCTCCTGATCAGACGGGCATTTTAAAAATGAAAGACTACTATTATGCAGAATATCTCTGTGTTGTTTTTTTATAAGTTTCTAGATGTCTCGCCGATGTACACTGCTGAACATTTTGTACAGTTTATTTTGTATATACCTACCTCTGAACGCGTGATGTTTGATCTCGTTTGATATTAGCTATATCTCATATTGTTTTTAGAGGTGGTGTTGATTAATTTTATTTGAAGGTTGCACATGTTTTTTCTCAATGGTGGCTGATAAGGAGTTGGTAGGAAGGATTATGTGTTTGATTTTATCATGGTGGCCGGGATTATTATTTTTATCGTTTGTGTTTTTCTTCTGTGTATTTTGTAGGTTTTGCGTTTGGCATTGTGCAGTAAATAATTCTGGTATGGAGGAGTCGGAAGTTGTGTTCGGTGCATTTCTTTTATTCGTGCAAGAATTGGTGGCCACAAACTGTAAGGGATCTAAAAGCCTATATACACACTGGATTTTGTTTTATTGTTATGGTGGGAGCAAAGGTGTTTAAGGTCATTATTATTTATTGGTTTTCGATAAAACTTTAGTAGAATGTTTTTGTGTGTGCGTACTATCATGATGTGCAGATATGGTAAGGTGTAGTTTTCATCTGTTCCCCAGGTGAAATTAACTTTAGTTCGTTGAGTGGAGACAAGAGCAAAGGCATGAGTTGTTTACAACCCTGCCGTAGCATTCAGCAGCAGCATTTTTTTTCTATTTGTATACTTATTTTAAAAGGAATGTATATGTCGTAGTATGTGGTAGGGATGTTTTTAATTTCCGAATACAGTTAACACATTGTGCCTTTGTTCGTAGAATCCATTACAGTCGAATCCATTACATTCCCTTACGTACTAATATCCTTGGGAAAGGTATGAATCCTATTCATCCCCTACCACTAGCTATGGGTAAATTGCATGACAGTCTGGGTTCTATAGCCTTGGATGGCAATTGGTCTACCGCAGAAAGAAATTGCAACCTCCTGCGGGAAAAATTCTGCCGCGTCAGTCATGTATCGAAAGATATATGATCGCCTAAAAGGGTATCACGCATTGCATATAATTGGAGCCTTTTTTTATCTGCTTTTATGTTAACAACTACTTTGGAAGACAGGACAATATAGGGGTTATTGTCAGGACTTTTAATCTAAAAAAATATAACCTAACTATAAACGAAAAAAGGTTTCCCTTAGGAACCAAAATAGCACTTGAGAGAAATAAGGCGCCATTTCTTCCGAATGTGCATTTTGCCTGCCAATCTGCGTTTAACTGCTAACACTTAGCGTTGTTTTCCAATTATCTGATAATTCTTGATCTTGGAATTGATAGTTTTTCGTATTCTAGTCAGGCATTGTTCTTTTGAATGCAAATATGAATGCGATTTCTATTTAAATCCGTATCGCCCCATGCAAGGCAGTAAAGACACTAAGATAAAAGGGGTGTGGAGTTTGGAAGAATTAGGAACAGAAACATTAATAATGAGCGGGAAGCGGAATGTATATGTCGTAGTATGTGGTAGGGATGTTTTTAATTTCCGAATACAGTTAACACATTGTGCCTTTGTTCGTAGTTAATATTATTATCTTAAAAATAACAACACACCAGTCAAAATTACAAAAGAACGAACATTATCTATGAGTTCAAACGCCTTTAAGGAACTGTGTTCCTGATCAAACCGGGCTCATAAATAATTACATCGGTTACACAACTACATGCTTATCCAGACGTCTTACGTTACACGTATCTGATCACAGCTCCATTAGAACCCATTTAAACACACACACAAATTTACCAGACTCCATTAGAAACATACTAGTAGAAAACACAAATATATTAACTGCATCCATCTGTAAAAAAGACTAAAAATAATGGAAGCTTTAATAATAAAAAAGAAAAAGCCAACTCTTAACAATATTAACTACGAACAAAGCCACAATGTGTTAACTGTATTCGAAAATTAAAAACATCCCTAACACACACTAAGACATACACATAACGCACACACTCTATTAAAATTAACAGTGAAAACATTTTAAAGTTGTATTTAAAATTGTAGTTAAAACTAATTCTAACCTAAACATCTTTTAAAATTGTAGTTAAGTAAAAAGTATTCAAACCTAAACACCTCTCTCAAAGTACTACAAGCACTTAAAAGAATCCAATAAAACACATACAGTAAAATGAAATTAATATGAAAAGCTAGAAGATGTAGGCCACTGAATGACCCATGTCCTTTGTACTTACATGAGAAACTATATATTACTAAGTTTAAAAAAAATAAAAGTTTACTAAATCAGAGAAATGAATTATTTTTTTTTGCCGTCATTGTCATAAATTTTACTTAAAAAATATTTAAATATTAATTTTTTAAAAAATTGTGACCTGGTAATATACATACTTATACTTGATGTGAAAATAATTTTACATACTATAAGTAATTCTAATACATTTACTTGATTTAAAAAAATATAGTCTATTAAAAATTAAAAGTGAAAATATTTTAAAATTGTAGTTAAATAAAACGTATTCTAACCTAAACATCCCCCAAAAATCTTTAAGTATACAAATAGAAAAAATGCGGTAAGAGTTTTTCGTCTTTAACAATAAAATTAAAAAAACAAAAAAAAACAGACGACATGCATTTAACGGATATCAGAATTCGTTGAAAAATACATCCCTACCCTACCTAAACATAACCCCCTTTTTCGAATGTAACTAATAACTGATACAACAAAAGTTAATAAAAATGAATACGCTACCACCCCTTGTCTGGATGATTGGATCTCTCTGTATCCTTTAAAACAGTGAATTATAAATTTTTCTGTGCCGTTAAAACTCTGTAAATTTAAAAAATAATTTACTCCAAAATTCGCTTGAGGATGAAATGGAAATAATGTTTTTAATTTAATTACAAAATTAAATTTGAAGCTTTTAGCTCCATTTTTTTTAAACATGGTTATTACTGTATAGCGAAAAAACATATTTTAAATCAGTTAATTTATAATATTAATGCTCTGTAAATTTACATTGAGCACTATTGTGTAAAAATAAAAATATCAATAAGAACACCGGATTATATATCTTACTGTTCTTTTTTTATATATATATATATATATATATATATATATATATATATATATATATATATATATATATATATGTAATAATCTGTTGGTATATAATCCAAGTGAATCTATTAATACAATATAAAATATTAAATATTAAAACTGATTCACACATAGAGCTCAATGTTTTAATTAAACATAGCAACATATTTCATGCAATCGGAATTAAGATTACATTATGATAATGATCATTTTCACCTTGTAAATAGAAATAAAATGTACAAGTATTTTTCAAATCAGTGGTATAGATGATAAATTATTGAAACAAAAAAAAATCTGACTGGTTTGACAAATCCTTGTAAATTTTATTTCAATTTACAAGGTGAAAATGATCATTAACCTAATGTAATCTTTTATTCCTATTATGACACACACACACACACACACACACACATATATATATATATATATATATATATATATATATATATATATATATATATATATACGATATAACGATGTATATTTTTATATATCAAAGGAAAAAAAAAATGACCGTATATCTCTCCCCTAGTATTGCTCTTGATATTTCAAGAATTATATATCTGATTCTGCAAATATATATATATATATATATATATGTGTGTGTGTGTGTGTGTGTGTGTGTTGTGTGTGTGTGTGTGTGTCTGTGCTAGTGTGCGTATGCATGTGTGTGTGTGCATGTAATATATGTGGATATATATATATATATATATATATATATATATATATATATATATATATATATATATATATATAGAGAGACAGAGATGTCTTTCTGCATGCATCCATATACATGTATATAGTTGCAGCCATCCATTGCCCTCGCTGTCTTTTTTGTACCCACGAATTACCCCAGACATCAACTGAGGGTAATAGTCTGAGCCAAGAAAATATCCGATCCCCGGATTCTCTTTGGGAATCGTTCATGTGAAAAAACAACTAATCGTATAAGTGGCATGCTTTTAGCTTCAATGGGTTGGCACTGAGTGTAACATTCACATGCACACTAGGGAATAAATAAATAATATAAATACATAAGTTAATAACGTCCGTATTGTAAAAGTGTGTTGTGTCGTCAGTTGCAGTCACGTGGGTTGTGTCGTCAGGTGAAGTCACGTGGGTTGTGTCGTCAAGTGAAGTCACGTGAACTTTCTCTATGTACCGTATCTATTTAGAAAGCAAGCGAGCATGGCTCTTCGAAATGTTTTTGTATTTGTAACTCTTAATAAATTTTGATTTTTTTTTCTGCTAAGCATTTTCCTGCATCCATTTTGTCAATCTCACTTAGTAGTTTATCCATTGTTTTTCATTTGTTTCTCTTGTCTTTAATCTGGCCTGTGGGTATCAGTTTTACAAGCCCTCTTTCCTCATTATGCGCCATAGGTATTTCAACTATATCTTCCTTGTGTTAAGTATAAGTTTCCTTTTTATTTCTATTTTCTCTACAGCTTCGGTTCGGGCTATCCTCAGTATGTACATCTTCATTTGTGGAGATTTTTTTCCAGCGCTCACTACCATATAGAAGCACTGATATCACATAGAAGTTCAGTACTCTTTTCCCGCGGAATTTTAGTGCAGTCACGTGATATGTTAGAAATAAAAACCGCAAAAAAATTCAAAGCACTTCCTCATTATCTCAGGCGAGCATGACATGCGAAGTGAAGTAGGATCTCAATGGAAGCGAACTTATTCCTTCCTGCTGTTACATACTTGCACACAGAAAGGGAGACCCACACAGACAGAGCATGCATACGTCTGCCACGTTCCTCGAAGTCGTGGTCGGTGAAGCAACGTTTGTCGCCTGACTAACACTTCTCGTACGATCACTGAAGTTAAGCAACGTCGGGCCTGGATGGGTCACCTCTCGGGAATATCAAGTGCTGTAAGCTTGGTTGTTCTGTTGCTGTAATGGATAATGGCTCGGAATTGCTAACCTGAGAGCCGTGTTCCAATCCCCGTAGGGTTCGTTATATATATATACGTACGCGCAACTAACTTTGGGAAAGGCAAGAATTCACCTCTGGTCCCCCAGCTATGGATTAATTAGTAAAAACGTGTGTATCAAGCAATCATTCTTAAAATCTAAAAAAGAAACAATTCTGGCTTCAAATAAACTGCAAAGGGTTGATAATCTGTAAAAATAATAAATGGCTTATTTTGTAGTTGAATGGATAAAATTGCGTACAAAATATTTAGATTCGGATTTTAATTAACCCATCGAGGTTGATAGGCCGCTAAACGAAAACATCCAAACAAAAATAACTAGACAAAACCAAAGCCCCTTTTCTTCAATATATCCTGCGTTAAATTTCCTAAACCCTCCATTCTTACCTTTGTCCTAGAAACTGAAAATGTTTCTTTCTTATTCTAAGTATAACGTCCATTTTGCTTCCATGTTACTTAAAACTGTTTCGTTTTTCACCCTTTCTATTCTCAGAAGCAAATCTCTGTTGCTTCAAGTCTCCTATTTGTCTGCTAGATTTTCCAACATCCGCTGCTATATAAGAAGACTGACCCATAACATTTGCTTCCACACTTATCCCTGGTCAATGATATTCTAAATAAGTAATTCTGGGACTATTTCTTTTCATGGTTTTGGTATCCACAAGGTTCCTATCTACGTTTGTGCACGGCTTTCAGTTTGAATTCAAAGCTGCTTCATTGACTTTACCGCGTAAGATCTTTTGCAACAGTGATTCTTTGGTTTACTTGCTCTCAATATATTGTTCAGGTGTCATTTTCACTTTTGTCCCTACCATTTCCAATTCCATGCGTTGTTTCCAACTCTCACAACCCGATCCCTTTAGTTAAAGCCACGTCAGGCCCACCAGCCACCTGTGTAAAGCCTATTTCCATAACGCATGCAAATGAACAGGTAGACACGTATAAAAACTGTCGCCTCGACATATCCACATAAATTTCACTTTGACTTGAGTCAGAGATGTTGACAGAAATGAAGACTCACACACGAAAGCCAGTACATGTGTGCCCAGGGGTATATTGCTTTTCAGTCTCTGAACTTCGATAAATGTGCTGATGTGCCGATCTGCAGGCTTATGTCAAGCTTCTTTAGCTGTGTAGATCTGCTTGTAACTATGCTTTTGGCTTTTGCTAGAAAGATTTCACATTTCTTTGATACCCACTGCTCGTTAAATTAAGGAGAGTATTCACAAACTTAATCACCTCAAAAATAAAAAGGACATAAATAAATTTTTAAAAATCTGATGAAAAAAAAAAAGACACACAAAAAAAACGGAGGTTTAATGTTTCTCAAATTAATTCTTAAACAAGATTATCTTTATTCCCTATCAAATTAAATGCATACCTCTTAGCGGAAATACACTGGGACTACTTCCGGCAATTAAACGAGGCACATATTTTATTATCGCAAAAGCATCTCGCTTTGTACGGGCATTAATACTTTTTTTTTTTCATTTTTTTATTCAATGAAGAAATTATGTTAAGGAAATTTTCTTCCCATAATTACTATTTTTTTTTTATCTGCGTCTATTATTAAATTTTTCATACTAAAGTCGCCTCAATTTTGGAAAATAAAATTAAAACAGTTTTTAAATAACATGAACATCCTTTTGTATTCAACAGTATCGAAAATTTTCTGACATTTTTTCAATCACGAGTGTCATATCACAGTAATTAGCCTCATTGGGGGAATTTTATTTTTAATCGAATAATTTTCGACTAGAAATCATTACTAATAATTACAAAATGATTTTCTTTTTCTTCTTCCTCTATTTCTTTTTTACTACTATTCTGTTTCTTCTTCTTCCTCCTCTTCTTTTCTATTCTTCATCATCATCTTCTTCCTCTACATTCGTTATCTTTCTCTTCTTCTCTATTATACCTTTTCCTCTTCTTTCGTATTCTTCTTTTTCTTCTTCTCCCGCTCCACCCTCTTCTACGTCTTCTTCTTCTTCGTCACTATTCTTTGTCTTCTGATTTTTGTTTTATATCCTTCTTTTCCTTCTTCTTTTTCTTCTTCTGCTTCTTCTTCTAACTTTTAATTTTCTTCTTCTTCTCTATTCTCAATTGTCTGCCTCATCTTTTTATTTCTTCTTCTTCTTCTTCTTCTTCTTCTTCTTCTTTTCCCTATCCATTCTTCTTTTTTGTCTATGTTTTCATCTCTAATCTTCTTCTTCTTCTTCTTCTTCTTCTTCTTCTTCTTTTTCTTCTACTACTACTACTACTTTTTTCTTCTTCTTCTTCTTCTTCTTCTTCTTCTTCTTCTTCTTCTTCTTCTTCTTCTTCTTCTTCGTCTCTCTTCTTCTTTTCCCTATCCATTCTTCTTTTTTGTCTATGTTTTCGTCTCTAATCTTCTTCTTCTTTTTCTTCTACTACTACGACTACTTTTTTCTTCTTCTTCTTCTTCTTCTTCTTCTTCTTCTTCTTCTTCTTCTTCGTCTCTCTTCTTCTTCTTCGTCTCTCTTCTTCTTTTCCCTATCCATTCTTCTTTTTTGTCTATGTTTTCGTCTCTAATCTTCTTCTTCTTTTTCTTCTACTACTACGACTACTTTTTTCTTCTTCTTCTTCTTCTTCTTCTTCTTCTTCTTCTTCTTCGTCTCTCTTCTTCTTCTTCGTCTCTCTTCTTCTTTTCCCTATCCATTCTTCTTTTTTGTCTATGTTTTCGTCTCTAATCTTCTTCTTCTTCTTCTTCTTCTTCTTCTTCTTCTTCTTCTTCTTCTTCTTCTTCTTCTTCTTTTTCTACTACTACTACTACTTTTTTTCTTCTTCTTCTTCTTCTTCTTCTTCTTCTTCTTCTTCGTCTCTCTTCTTCTTTTCCCTATCCATTCTTCTTTTTTGTCTATGTTTTCGTCTCTAATCTTCTTTTTTTTCTTTTACTACTACTACTACTTTTTCTTCTTCTTCTTCTTCTTCTTCTTCTTCTTCTTCTTCTTCTTCTCTATTCTTCTTTTCCTTCTTTACATTTTTCTCTCTTTATTATTATTACTCTTTTTTCCTTCTTCTATGTGTCCTATCCCTTCAGGACGTAAGAGATAATGGCTCTCCACCACATCCTGTAACTCTTTATAAGTATTTATTTCTTGCTATTTCTTCAAAACCATTTTTACACAAGCTCGTCGACTAGGTTATTCGATGGTTTCTTCTGCCACGATTAACAATATATCCTGTTTATATCAAATTTTTCGAACTTTCCTCATTTTGCTCCGACTAACTTTAAATATCTTAGAGGCTTAATGTTCAACCGGTAAAAGAGAACGTAAAAAAGAATTCCCCCTGATTTAGTGAATTGCTGTTATGTTACAAAATCTTGGAAGGCGGGTTGTGGCCAAATACCGTCTCCGTCAGTTCGGACATCCACATTCTGACCATTAGACGCGAATTTGAATCTTACGATGCCAGCGGAGGGGCGGGTTGTCCATGATGATACTCCTTCACGACGGCGCTAATTTTTTGCCACTCCGTTTGGAAACTATGCAAGGAGTTGACCAAAGTAAAACTACGTAAAATAAATCCGTTGATGATCGTACTAGCACGAAGTTCGAAGCCATCGTGACCGAGCATTTATGCGTACTGCTCTTCTTAAACAAATGCTCACGGACTCCCAGGAAATATAACTCTGGCCTGCACAACATAGGCTGGCTCTATGGGTGTTGAATGAATGTAAATCTGCCAGAACAGACGTCTGCAACAGACGTCTCTTCAAGATGTGGTATGCAACCTCAAGAGGGCAGTAAGTCTACAAGATATTTATTAGAGCATTGTACTTTTTACGGAGACGTAGGAAAAGTTCCGAAATGCTATTTAATATGCATCATTCTATATGGCAGGGAATGTTGGAAAATTTGCTTCTATATGAAGAGAAGGGTTGATGCAAATGTGATGTTGGCTCTATGGGTGTTAAACAAATAAAAATCTGCCAGAGCAGACGTCTGCAACATGGATTATCTAACCACCCTAACATACTCGGATACGTGAGACTGGCCATATATAGCCTAGTTGTGAAATAAAATTTAATGGAATACTAAACATACTGTCTTTCTTTTTTTTTTTTTCTTTTTTTTTTTTCGATATACTCTTAGGCCTCCGGATCTTAGATAAATTATAAATGGATCTCGTTATGATTTAAAAAATAAAATATTACTGCAACGGATAAAAGACCATAATTTTTTAATACTAGTATGTCACTTAAATCTAAAGGTGCGATAGATAATTTGTCTAAGTTACGCATAAATAAAAATAACCCTGACATCTTATAATAGATTTTTGAAGGAAAAAATATTACCAGAAATAGATTTTTGTCAATACAAAATTTTACCAGGAAAAAAAATTGTCGGCATTAAATAACTCATTGAGTTTGATATGTCGTCAAACAAACTAAATCAAACCAAATCTACTCAATACAGTTTTCTCGGTTCCTTTCACTGTTAATAAGACCGTGCGTCTTGGTGGCTTTATCGCCTTACTAGGGATGAAATATATAAAGAACGGATAGATATGACATTTGTTTTCATTATCCTTTCATGAAATTTAAAGAAACATTTATAATATGCATTTGAATGACATTTTTAAAACGCTCGCGACAGTTTGATCGTTTTGTTTTTTGTTTTTTTTGTTTTTGTTTTTTGGGGTTTTTTTTGGGGGGGGGTGTTCATTCTGAGGGAAAAACTTGAACGATGAGTAATAATTACGACTTTGTAATTGAAAACGTTTCTATGACCACCGTCATATTTGAAAGGGCCGACCTAAAAGCCTACTGAAGAGTCTCGATTGTACTCCTGTCGATAAACAAACGCGGAAAGAGAAAATAGAGATTTTAATTAGTCGATATAAAGGCTGTTTTATTTCTTTTCATTTTTTTTTTTATTCTCATGCGACAAATGGTTTCCTTTCAGACGCACCGGCTCGCCCAAACAAAAAGTGAATATCATGATGACCAAAAGAATAAAAAGGTGTGAATCGGTGCTATTCTGAAAGAACGGCATTTTTGGCCGTTACTTCTTTTAAAAAATACCTGGTCATATTTTGTTTATAAATTAGAAGCACTGGCTTCTATCAAATGACTAAAAAAATATAAATCTGCTTAAAGACAGCAGGACATTGAAAGTCTTTAAAAATGGTCTAAAAATATTCAATAGAAAGGAAATTATTGCACACGCATCTTGGTAAAAAGAATTTAATCTAAAAGAAATTAATGGACTCATATGTGGTGAAGCGTTTCTACAGGTAGTGGTTTCCAGAGGTCAGCACGGATCTCAACCAATAATTCGTATAATGTAACAAGTAGCAATTATTAATAAGATCTACGTAGATTTTATGCAAGCAAAAGTAAAAATACCAAGGAAAAAAATAAAAAGTCGGGATTTAAGAGAAAAGGCATGGATAGCAAGAATTCAAAATAAAGCAAATATTCCGACAATGACGATAGCTGGGACACCGAAGACGATATCAACTAAAATGCCATAAAAGAGTATGAGGCGGATGGGGAAGGGGTGAGTGGCAAAGCGCAGAAGACGATATCGCAGAAGATGCCGTAGACGAGAACGACGGGGACGAGGAAGAGAAGACTGGCAAGGAGGCCGAAGATCACATCGGCGAAGATGCCGTAAAAGAGAATGACTAGGACGGGAAAGAGATGAGTCGCAAAGCGCAGAAGACGATATCGCAGAAAGACGAGAATGATGAGGACAAGGAAGAAAGGGTGGCAAGTAGAATGAGAATGACGTTCTTTATTCATTCCAAATCATAGCGCAACTGTAGACATAATTTGATTCACTTGTCAGCTGAAGTAATCCCAAGAAAAAAAATTCTTTATCTGGGTATATATATTTTCTAATGTCTTATTACAATTAATATATGGCGATGTTTTAAGTGTTTTAAGTGTTTTAAGCGTGACATAGAGGCGGTACAAAGCCGAAACTTTGGATCCCTCGTTGAAGATCGAACTTACTACTCAGTCGTAATTGATCTAGCGATACCAGCTTGTTAAACATTACACAACATCTTCTAAGCGTGACTTAGATGTGGCACAAGACCCAAAGTATGGGGCACCTAGTGAGGATCGAAATCACTAATCAATCGTAATTGATCTAGCGAGACAAGATTGCTAACCATTACACCACATCGCAGGGTTCAAATTCCAATTTATTATTTTCTTTTGTCGTACTTCTCGCTTGTGGACCTTCCTTCCGGCTCCATTCTTTCCCGCCAACTTTAATCTGCAAAAATGTAAATGCAATGTCCATCAGTATCTACTGTCCTTCCAATTACTCTTTTCTCTTCGCACTCATTATTAATGCCCCTGTTCCTAATTCTTCCACACCCTGTAACCACTTGTGCCTTAAAAAAAAAAAGAAGAAAATAAAAAACAGGATTCAAGGAGATGGAAGATGATGATCGACATGTCCACTTTTTCAGAATCAAAATTAACTGGAAATCAAGACACCGGAAGAGAGTTCTACAAGAGAAAAGTGCGAGAAAGGAAACTGAGAACGTACGATCACATCTAGCCAATGTAAATGCGAATTGATGGATCTCGTACTACGCTTAAATTCAAAACGATTACGTACCCTAGGAGAGAACCCATCCGAACAATTTGTATTATATTATTGCTGGACTCAGATAAGGCAAAGAACATTTATATATATATATATATATATATATATATATATATATATATATATATATATATGAAGAAATATAGTTTTAAGATGTGCTGTATTTATGGGATAAAGTACTCAATATCAGAGATAGAGCGTATGTAAATATAAATATAAAAGTGAACATTGAAGTCAACACTCAGAGGCGACAAGCTGTTTCATGCTGGACGCAATCTTCAGGCACGAATGCTGGATATTTCCTCGGCTATTTATATACAAGGGTCAGTGGTGCATTGTGGGTAATCCATTCTGGCGGTTATTTGCGGGAGTGGCTTGTTTATTTATTTATTTGTTTGGAATAATTTATTTTATTTATATAAAAATATATAAATATCTTTATGGTTCGGAGAATGTGTAGAGTGAGGGAGAATCACAAAGAATTTGGCCGGTTTTATAACATTTGAACAACCACGTAACATCACGTCGCTACGCCTTCTTCGGATATGTCTCCTACACAATATCCTGTGGCCACGCCTCTTCCGGCATGTGCCCATGCAACTTCTTATGGCCACGCCTATTCTGGCATGCGCCCACGCAAGCACGCATTTCCTTCCGCTCAGGATACCTGTGCTCCCAGCTTGTTCAAGGCTCAGAACACCTGTGCGTCATGTATATTTTAGCCACCGGATACCTTTCCTGTTTATGTTGTCACCCATTACGATTTTGGCTCACTCTCTGATGCAGCGGAGGTGAGGTCAAAGGTCTTTCTCAACTGTTATTTAACACAATTACCATGAAAGTATTTATAGAAACAGCACATTACGACGGTGAGAAAGTGACTGAAGCTGATATGACAGAATAGAAACAATAATATTGCTTTTTTTTATTTTATCAAGAATCTAAATAGCGGACAATATGTGGTAGGAATATTCAAAGGAAGGAAGAATAGTAGACTCATAAATATGTAGTATAGATACTGGAGATAAAACTTGTCTAGCACGACGCGATTAACCTACTTTCTTAGTAGATCTAGCAAAGGATTCAATATAATCTTTCGCCTATCTCAGTTGAGTATATTAGTCAAAGAAGGCGCAACGAGTCACTGTCGTGGATGTTAGAATCAGTCACGTTGATAGCAGGTAGGAAGGTGTTTTAAGGTGAGTGATAGGGTACTTTTTAAAATCTTTCTAATAAATGTTTGATTTGGCAGTCGGTGGTGGGGTGTAAACGGTAGTGTCAGAGCTATGCCGCCCGGAACTTCGTTCCTGGTAGGGCCACCCAAGGCGGACAGGTCTGACACACACGCCGGCTAACAAGGGCTCTGGTGAAAATCCAAGGAGCGTCTGCATCGGCAACCGGCGGCTTCTGGTCGTTCCTGTCTCTGCGTCTGTGGGAACCCCGCGGCAAGCAAGAACGTTATCCGAGTAGGCCTGGGTACCCTACTTCTGTAATTTATCCCAAGAATCTTCTTCTCATAACAGGAAGAAGCTGGCTCAATCCGCCCAGGGTGAATGCCGCATCAGTACAGTAGTAGTACATAAGGTTAAGGTTTCATAAACCTCGTTTATCATATCCAAAAATAGCGGATTTATTGAATTTAATAACATGATATTAACTTTGTCTCACAACATTCTTATTAAATGATCAATCATCCTTGTACTTTAAATCTTATGTTTTTTCTATGTTCGCTTTTATAGTTTTCAACGATACATTGGAAAGGGATTTTACTATGAAAATGCATTGGAAAGGGATTTTATTATGAAAATGCATTGGAAAGGGATTTTACTATGAAAATGCATTGGAAAGGGATTGTATTATGAAAATGCAATGGAAAGGGATTTTACTATGAAAATGTAATGGAAAGGGATTTTACTATGGAAATGCATTGGAAAGGGATTTTACTATGAAAATGCATTGGAAAGGGATTTTACTATGAAAATGCATTAACCATATCCATCGTCGAGTATCCTTTAAAGAAGGAAACGTAGAGGCTATAATTATACTGACGTTGCTATATATGTATATATATATATGAATTAGGACGTATTTTAATTTTGTATATATATATATATATATATATATATATAGTGACTTCCCCAGCTTATCTTAGATGTGGCACAAGGCCAGCGATGTATATATATATATATATATATATATATATATACACACACACAATTGTGTAACGATATTTTGTCTCCCTAAAACAATTACGACTGTTTAGTGAGTTCGATCCTCACTGAGTGCCCCTACTTACCTTCTTGTGCCACATCTAAGTTACTCTTGGAATATCACTATATATAGTGTTGGTTTGTTGTATTTTTGTTTTTTTAACATATACGTAGTTTTCATTTGATTGTTTATACCAAATATAGACCTCTTTTAATATCGAATTCGCATGGGACCATCAATGCGAATAGAACTCCGAAGTTTAGTTTAGGCTGGTTGATTTTATGGCATGTCAAACTCCCTATGTGTTTTTTTTGGGTTTTTTTAATGTCGTATTCTGCATGCGACCAGTAAGGATCTAATTCACTCTTCAGTAGTCCAAATCAACAATTTTTCTTTTAACCATTACCCACAGTGCTTGCTTGCTTTTTTTAATTTTATGTCATATCAACTCTTGTTTGTTGTTTTATTTAATATCGAATCCTATATGGAGAACCTAATGTGCATTGTAAGGTCTCAACCATACTAGCCTCAGTAACTATTCGCTCGCGCCGAGGGGCCTGATATATATTTGTTTGTTTGTTTATAAGAAGTCCGTTTAGTGACTTTCTAATCGTAGCTTAGTTGTGACATAAGGCCGAACGTATGTGGCACCCGGTTAGTATCGAGCCTATTATTTAGTTTTAAATCATTACACCGCGTCAAAATGACCTAATGATTTTTTCAGTGTAGCTTAGATGTGGGGCAATTCCGTAATTATCGAGTATTCAGTCAGGATCGAACTCACTACTCAGTCATAACTGAGCTAGCCAGACAAGCTTGCTAACTATTAAATCACGTTTAAGTGCGTTAATATTATTTTGTGTGTGACTATGTCTGAGGATATATCAGTATATCCTTAGTACAATCAATGTTTATGCAACAAATACCTAATTTCCTTCTTTGATATTGCATCTATTCGAATGTTCGCATTAACCAAAGAGAACAAGCATTATACAATGAACTTTTCAGGTCCAAAATAGACTAAGCACTCTCTAGATATAGATCATTTTTTTTCATCCATATTCCTATATAAAGGTTCCTTCTCTGTGTGTCTATCTTAATTTCTATGCAGGTATGTGTGTGGGGGTCTGTATGAGTGTGGATGCACGGGTTGCTGGAATATATTTGTCATACATGCAGCTTTCCTTTTATATGTTTATTGTACGTTAAGACATCGTCCACCTGTCTGTGCTGACTTGCTTAAATATACCGTTTCCTCTTCGTCCATCTCTTAGTTATTTTTGTTTTGTTTTTTTTCTAAGGACCGGTATAGTTTATCATTAATTATATGTATTCTTTGGAGATTCCAGCGCCAATTCGGTTGCATTTATTGGACCCCTCCCCCAACAACCCGTTACCAAATTGTCGGTTTCCAACAATCAAAAAATAGACTAACCCTGGTCAGACATTTTTAAAATGGCGGCGAAGAACGTAAAATAAAAATGACTGGAAATATCTGCAGAATGACGATTGTGTGCTTTTATGACAGTCTATACAGTCGTAGCTGTCTCTAATCAAAAAGAAACAAGTCCAGGCTTGGATCATGTGAAAAGTGTGTCCCCAAAATAGTTCTGTATAGAATATGCGTCATACAAGCATTCGCTTTGCTAATCTTAGAAAAAGGCATGTCAGTGTGCAGTTTATTTTTCCCAAGTACGCTACAGATTCGGTTAAAAGAAATCATCAAAGAGTTAAGGACAGAATCTTCCTGTGTCGTGTATGATATTCCGACAGAGAGAGTAGGGTTTATGTACTTCCTTGAAGTGGTAGAGGTTTGGAGTTCGATTTAAGTTAGTAAGCGTGATTGTAAAGTTGATTTTCAAGGCAGGTCATCACTATCATAAGAAATAGTACAATGAAGTTTACCAAAGCTTCGGTACTGACATCTTGTATAAAACAATTATTAGGAATTATTTATCGCTAGATCAATATATAGATAGATAGCAGATAGATAGATAGATAGATAGATAGATAGATAGATAGATAATGAACTGACTCATATATATATATATATATATATATATATATATATATATATATGAAAAAAAAAAAATACAGAAAAAAACAAAAAATTCTGAATATTTTTATAAACAATTAAAAAAAATTTCGACATTCGACTTTTTGATATTTTAAGAAATCATCTTCGAATACGTTTTCAACAACATAATTAACATGACGACTACGTGAACAATTTAAACAGAACGCTGATCTGTATAAAATTTCAAGTTATTCTGTCTGAATTAGTTGGAAATTTTATGTCCATCGTCTTTTGTGTTAAATTGTTATAAGTTATAATGTTAATTATGTTTAAATGAAAATGTCCATGAAGATGGTCTTAAAAGACCGAAACGTCCGACGTCGACTTTTATTTTAACATTAATAATAATATTCAGAATTTTGTTTTTTCTGTATTTTCTTTAAAAGTTTCATACTGTCGGATTTATATCCATATATTTGCTTATATATATATATATATATACAGTTGCTGCCAAAATGTTCAGAACGGCATTGTTTTCGTCAGAAAAGTAGATATAATTTTTTCATCAATGTTGTTTAATATTCTATAATTTTCACAGACAATAAATACGATATTATTTGTTATTGTCTGAGATTTTGATGTAATTTGAGAGGATAATACAAAAGTTATGGATGATTTAGGGATTTACTACAAAACCCATGCCGGCCAAAATGATGAGAACGGTTGCTTTTACTCCGTGTTTTAGTATATTTAACCGGCAAACTAATTTTTTAAAATTTGTTTACGTGACGGTTCGTTTACTAAACATTAGTAAGAATATCTGCAGTGTACTTTGTTAATATAATGCCACTTACTCCGTTATCAATTCGTCAGCAGATTATTAAGCTTCGAAAGAAGGATAATTTAAGTATTGGGTCTATTGCAAAGATTGTTAACAAGTCAAAAAGTGTTGTTCACGGTATTCTTAAGGTCTACGATGATTGTGATTCGTGTGAAGCAAGAAAGTCTACAGGTAGGCCAAGAAAAACGACCAAGAGAGATCTTGCTGTGGTAAAGTTGGTTAAAAAGGACAGATTTAAAACTGCTGCTGCTCTTTCTCGGGAAATGAGCATTGTACTGAAGAAAACTTTTTTCTCGAAAAACTGTCTCGTCGTTTAGTTGAATATGACCTACAAGCAAGAGCACCTGTAGTGAGGCCACTGATCAGCTCCAAGAATAAAAAGTGTCGTCTTACCTTTGCAACTGAACATGTGTTGTGGTCTCACAAAAAATGGCAAAGGGTGCATTTCAATGATGAATCTATGTTTATGTTATTTGGCTCAGATGGGAAAAGGTACGTTCATCGAAAAGTAGGTGAAAATTGTCGCCTAAATGCCTTAAGACTAGTGTTAAATTTGGTGGAGGAAGTGTCATGGTTTGGGGGATGATATCTGGAGATTGCGTGGGCCCTTTGGTGCAATTACATGGAAAGGTAAATGCAGGAGTTTATAAACAACTTGTAAAAGACCATGTCTTGCCTGTGCTGAGAACTTCAACTAAGCGACCTCCCATATTCATGCAGAACAATGCCCCATGTCACAAGGCTAAGGTGTTCATTAACTTCCTCAAGGCTGAAAAGGTTATTGTTATGGATTGGCCTGCTCAAAGCCCAGATCTCTATCCTATTGAAAATTTGCGGAATATTCTAGGAGAACGTTCGAAAGCCAGAAATCCTAAAAGAACCGAGCAATTATGGAATGCCCTTCAGGAACAATGGAATAAGATCCCCCAGCAAGAAGTTGAAAATTTAATTTCCTCATGCAATCGAAGATGTCAAAGTGTGATTGAAGCTAAAGGGCTTCACACTAAATATTAAATAATTCCAGTATTCTCTGCCATTTTTTTTTATTATTTTGTTATTTTTTAACCGTTCTCATCATTTTGGCCGCTATGGATTTTGCAGTAAATCACTAAAACATCCATAACTTTTGTATTATCCTCTCAAATTACACCAAAATCTCAGACAATAACAATTAATATCGTATTTATTGTCTGTGAAAATTATAGAATATAGAACAACTTTGATAAAAACTTATACCTACTTTTCTGACGAAAACAATGCCGTTCAGAACATTTTGGCCGCAACTGTATATATACAATATTATTTAAAACAAAAACATGTTAAACTTACATTATTTTGTAAGATGTATCGAAGTCTGACGTTCAACTTACCAAGTAAGTAAAAGCTAAAAGAAGTAGGGAGATAATATGGCACAATTCTAACCAGTTCTATGCTTGTATAGCTTCTTACATAAAATTTTATAGTTGAAAAACAAAAGGCCCTGTTAAAAAACTGTTAAATCACTTAACCGTTTGAAAAAAAAACGATAAAATATACAGATCTACTTTGGTTAATTAATATGCTACCTTTAATTAAAAAGCATCTATATAAGATGTCAAATATACCAATTAATCAATGTAAGATGTTAATAATATTCATCTGACAAAGATGTGTTTGATAAATACAGCGGTGTTTATAAGACTTTTAAAAAAAATAGTGGTTAAAAGTAAGCTGTAATCAAGTATAGAATATATGGTAATACTGATCTAAGAAAAGGAATAGAAATAGAAAAATCATTTGATACAAACCCCATATTAACCAATTGGTCAGTACTAAGTTATACAAGACGTTTCTCCAATTTATTGATAAGCATTTCCTTAAAATTAACCCTCTAAGAAAAATATTTAATTAATATATGTGTCATTTGCAGACAGTACTGTTCTATATATATATATATATATATATATATATATATATATATATGTTCGATCCTCACTGTGTGCCTCTTACTTTCGGCTTTGTACCACATCCAAGCTACGCTTGGAAAATCACTATATATATTATAGAACGCGATTTTTGGCAAAACTGTTAACCCAGTTGAAATCTAACATTTACTCTTTCTTTTTTATGTGTGATTACCTTCCAATAAGTGGACGATAATAGCCCTCCACTCCTTCTCGTCTTTTATTGCACTATGCTTTGGACTTCTCGCAGTACTTCTTTGTACTGGTTTCCTTTTTCTTTTGTTTTTTTTTTTTTTTTGTCACCTCTTGTATATTAAATTCTCCAGGCCTTTTTCCCTTGTTATGTGTCTCAGACCTGTCATCTGTCTCTTTTTTTTATTAGCAGCACTTTCCTCATAGTTACCATTTAAAACTAGCATATTTAGTCATTGCTGTTGTCAGCAATCATCGGTAGAACCATATCTAATTATCTCTCGTCTCTTCTTCGTCTGCAAGGGAAAGTGTCCAGCATTCTCTGGGAGAGTAGATATCAGTTCAGCACTCTTTTCTTTGTTTCTAAGAACAGTTTCCTGTCTCTTAGCAATTTCTTTTTATTTCTGAATTCATCACACGAGGCCTAATAATCTAATCACAGGATTTTAATTTCATCATAATGACAATGTCTCCTTTGAATTCGTTTGAAACACTACAAGTTCACAACGTTTTCTTAATTAAAAAAGTTTTTTTTTTCTGGAGTATACACAGATAATGCGGTTACCATTGGCTGGTTCACGGTAAACCATTCTGGCTGCTCATTGGTTGTGTAGTTACATTGATTCTGTGTATCACATTATAGTGACCCTGTACTAGGAAAATCTAAAGATCGTATATAAAAAAATATGTAGAAAAGTAAAAGCCGGATTAGGTTTTGTGTGAAATCTCTGCTTTAAAGAAAAAAGCATAAAGAAAGTAATTCGCCTAGCAGTAAATTAATTCATTATTGTAAATTGAAGAAATTATTAAATCATATAAATTTGATTCAAAGAAGAAACTTTTTCGTGAAATTTGAAGATTTCTATTTAGAATTTCGGTTTTGCTGAGGAGAAAGCAATTTTCAAAATACGCCAAAGAAAAATCCGTCGATTGAGGAGACTCTCCAAAACAATTATGATCGATAATCAATATTTGATAAACAAACAGAAAAACATAATCAAAATGATGAAAAAAAGCATTGAATGTGTCCAAAAACATTAAATTATTTCTAAACCGTCTATTTTATTTAAAATATATCCCATAAATTATTCTCAAATTAAAATAATATAAATAATCCTTTTCTAAATGCCGTGTTCCTTCAGGACATAGGCGATCACGGCTCTCCATCATTTCCTGTCCTTTGTATGTCTCTTAAACCCAGCTCTGCTATCCATTTACTTTGATTCGCTAGCTGGGTTATGTATTGTTTGCTTCTATCC
Source organism: Acanthosepion pharaonis (assembly GCA_903632075.3). NCBI lineage: Eukaryota > Metazoa > Mollusca > Cephalopoda > Sepiida > Sepiidae > Acanthosepion > Acanthosepion pharaonis. The sequence goes on from CAHIKZ030004476.1 coordinate 2,123,226, forward strand.
CTCTTGCCTTTCAATCTGTCCTGTGAATGTCAAATTTTTTCAAAGCCTCTTTGCTCATCATATGCCCGGGAAATTTACACTGTCACTTTCTGATGTTAAGGATAAGTTTCATACTTCTTTCTACACCCTTTAAGACATCGTTTTTGCTCACATGTCCATGGTAGTCTCAGCATGTTTCTGCAGGACCACATTTCTCTTGCTTCAAGTCTCTGCGTCACCCTTGAGGAAATTATACAACATTCATTGCTATATAGGTGGACTGATATTACATAACAGTTCATACTCCCTTCTTTGTTTTTAATGGAATATTTGTGTTTCTTAATGGCATCATTCAATATCCCAATGCGCTATCAGATTATAGTGACGAATTTTCCGTTCTCTGTTAAATCATTTAAAATGTTGTATATGTTTGATTCTGGCATTTGTAGTTTACATACTGGCCTGTTCTTTTTGCTGACAACAATGCATTCTCCCTTCTTCTCGCTTTCCTTCACAATATTCTTTATTCGTTCATGTAGATTCCTTCCTGTGTCTTCTATCATTACACTGTCATCTACAATGCTTATGTTGTTAAGATTCAATAATGAAACTTGCTATGACTTCTAATTCTCTCAGAACTTTGTCTTCTTGCAGTTGATGCTTAGTTCTTTCTCTTCGCTTTCCTTTCTTGCATTCTGAAAATGTTCTTGTAATTTTCGTTCTGTGCCTGTTATCAAAGTTGTCATCTGCGTATCTTGTGTTAAGATTGTGGTCACCAATAATAAATCCTGATAGGACTTCTATTTCTATCGGAATCGCCTCTCTGTTCACAGTATAACTTCTGGTGAGAAGACACATACTTGTCTTACGCTCATCTCTATTGTTGTATGTTTACTGAATTCATTTTCTATCTTTATCAAAGCGGTGTGCTTCCAGTATATGTTCTGGATTATTCTAATATCCTTCCAAAATATGTCAAGGTTAACGAGCAATTCCAGCAGTTCTTTGTGTTGTATATTATCAAACGCTTTTGCATACTCTATAAAATTTTTCAAAGTCTCATTTACCATTATGTGCCCAAGAGATTTCAACTGTCATTTTCTAATGTTAAGTATAAGTCTGATTCTTGTTTCCCCTTCCTCAAAACATCGTTGTTGCTCACATGTTCATTGTAATCTCAGTATGTTTCTGTAGGACCACATTTATCTTGCTTCAAGTTTCTTCTTCACCCTGGAGAAAATTATACAACATTCACTGCTATATGGGCGGACTCACTACTCCATTCTTTGTTTCGAATGAAAGCTTTGTGTTTCTTAATAGCATCATTCACTCTCCCAATGCGCTAACGGATGATAGAGATCTACCTTCCGTCCTCTGTTAAATCAACTAAACTGTTTTATTTGTTAGATTTTGGTATTTGTAGTCTACATGTTGGCCTGATCCTTTGGCTGACAACCATGCATTCTGACTTCTTGCAGCTGATTTTTAGTCCCATCTCCTCGCTTTCCTTCACAATATTCTGTATTTGTCCATGTAGATTCCTTCCTGTGTGTTGAAACTTGAGTAATGCATGGAATAATAACACAACACAAAATGTACTCAGAACAAAATGTATTGAAACAAGAAAGTGTACACAATATTTACATATAGTCTTTTGTATATTCCTGGTAAGACCGTTCCTGGAGAATGTGTTAACTGAGTCGCAGTCGGGCAGAGTCTCTGGCTGAATCTCTTGATTCCTCCCTATCTTCCCGGTACCAACCATATTTATATGGTCGGTACTCCACTATGCAAATTAGGTGGATCCTACCACAACACTGTGTTTGCTATCAATACAGTGTCATCTGCAAATCTTATGTTAAGATTCAATAATGCCTTCTAATTCTCTCAGAATTGCCTTACAGTATGGGTTCAATAAGTCCGGTACGAAGAGATAACCTTGACTAAGACCGATTTCTATTTTTGTATATATACTGGACTCAATCTCTATCTGCGTGCAGACGCCGTGCAGACACCGTGCAACCAGTATAGCTTCTTGGGTATTCTAATATCCGTCTCAAATATGTCAAGGTTAACGAGCAGTTCCAACAGTTTTTGTTACGTAATTTATCAAAAGCGTTTGCTTAAAATATAAAACACAGGTACATGTCCTTCTGCATTTGCATTGCTCTTCTTGGTATCATTCTGAGCATAAAATAACATTCTTTGTTCTAGTGTCTATAACGAACCTGCTCTGTTCCTGTCTCATTTCCGGCCTGATACTTTTGAGCACTCTTTTCTTCTAAATTCGGATGATATGTTTTGTTATATGGCTCATTATGCCGATTGTATGAAGTTCACATTCGTTTGCGCCTAGCTTCTTAGGCAGTGCTATCAAAATACATCTACTTAGGCCTTCCGGTATATCACCACTGTTGTATATTTCATTTATTATGTCTGTAATCTTCATTCGTTCATATCAGCGTCCAACCCTTGGATTTTATGCACAATATCGGATGCTGCCTTAGCCCTCTTCAATTTCTGTAGTTTCATGCTGACTTCACTGAAGGGAGTCGCTCCCGCAGTCGGCAGTTGGGTATATTTTGCAGTGTAAAACTACATTTCTGAATCTTTTAATGATAGTTATATAGTCTATTTAGTTTTCGTTTCTCTTCCTGGGTTTCTCCATGTCCATATATGTCTTGGGTGTTCTTGAAACCAGGTGTCACTGAGTTCATTTTCACAAGTCCGAATTTGCTAATTATTTCTCAATCTCTCTCCTTGTCAAATTCGACATTCGGGTCTCCTATGACCCTGCATCATATGGTCCATTTTCTCAGCGTTCATTATGAGTTCCTAGTCCGAATTTGGCAATTATTTCACAAACTTTCTCCTTGCCAACTTTGGCATTCAGGTCTCCTATGACCCTGCATCATTGGGTCCATTTTCTCCGCGTTCATTACGAGTTCCTAGTCCGAATTTGCCAGTTATTTCACAAGCTATCTCCTTGCCAACTTTGGCATTCAGGTTTCCTAAGATTATTGTAATTTCTTGAGATTTGCATTGAGTTTTGGCGTTGTCTGGAGTACAATAAAACCTTTCAATTTCTTCTTTACGTTCTACTGTCGGTACATATGCAATTATGATGTTTCTTTTCTATTTAAGAAAGTTCATTCACATTGTTAAAAAATACCGCAGAGAACATTTCTTCATGTATTGGGCTAATGTCAGTCCTACTCCTCTTTCATTTGCCCACCTCCTTTCATATATTTCTAAAATATTAACATTTAACCTGTTCATTTGCTGCTTTATATTTCCTAAATTAATTATAGTATACAAAGAATTAACAACAACATTTACAGACCTTCGTTTTTGGATATTAAATTACATCATTTAGCATCCTCCAAAATTTATCTTGTTTTCCAACTAGATATATACTTAGGAGCATTCTTAAATTTAAAAATTAAAATAATTAACATTTTTACTTGTGTGTATAAATACTTGTATTTACTGATATATCTTTACTTATATATATTTATACATACATATATGTGTGTATGTCTGTGTATGTGTCTGTGTGAGTGTATGTGTATGGAAATGGACACTGCGGTTAGCAACACGTGTCGGCATGTTTAATGTTTGAATGTAATTTTCAGACTTCAGAACTGGAGATTGCATTTTAGCATGAAACAGTTTATATTTGAACACGTTCCATCTCGGATATTAAACACTCTTACCCTATAAATATAACATCTTAATATTATTTTTATCATACATTCATATATATATATATATTAATTCAAATGTTATTTTTTATTGGATAGCCATTGAGTAGACGATCCATTTTTTGAACAGGGTTTATTTCGTCTAAATGCCTTTACACTCAAGAAAAATTGACCGTAGACAAAATAAATGTTGTTTAAGCCTCTACTCAGATATAGGTATCGAAAAATAAGGTTTTAAGTAATAAGACTATTTTCTGATTAAGTGTTTTTTTTATTCTAAAATCTCTAGCCCATTAAACTTTAATAAATCTATTTAAATTATAAAATTTTGGGACTATTGCCTCATTAAATAATATAGACATGTTTTAATTTAATATTTAATTGAATGTTAGTTGTTGCTTTTGTATTAAACTTGCCTCTAGAATTTAGGTCTTTCTTTGGATTGGGTCTTACATAATATTACTTTTCTATCCATTAAAATTAGGACGTATTTTAATATATATATATATATATATATATATATATATATATATATATATATATATATATATATATATATATATATATATATATATATATATATATATATATATATATATATATATATATATATATATATATATATATATATATATATATATATATATATATATATATATATATATATATATATTTAGGCAGCATTTTTTTATTAATGTATGTTTTGTCTATTTATTTTAAGCAAATTACTGACGATATGAAAGTAATTTGCTTAAATAGTAAGTAATTTGCTTAAATTACTGACGATATGAAAGTAATTTGCTTAAATAGTAAGTAATTTGCTTAAATTACTGACGATATGAAAGTAATTTGCTTAAATAGTAAGTAATTTGCTTAAATTACTGACGATATGAAAGTAATTTGCTTAAAATAGACAAAACTTGTCTGTTATTTCATGGAACATGCATTAATGAAAAATGCTGCCTAAATACACACATAATATATATATATATATATATATATATATATATATATATATATATATATATATATATTCCTATTAGCAAACGAAAATCGCGGGAATTTGCCAAACTCTTTTTCATAAATAATAACTCACAATTCTTTGCCACGACTCTAGTGACACTCAAATTTGCTCGAATGCAAAAATTAACCTTGGAAATTTTACTATTTTTAATTCTGAAAAAAAGCAACATAGACAGAATTTGGAATAACTAAATAAAAAGTTGAACAGACAGAGATTGTAGGTATTGTTCAATAAATCTTGTTTAGCAAAACACACATACAGATATATATGTGTGTGTGTGTGTATTTGTGTGCGTGTGTGTGTGTGAAGCGGGCGGTCTCTGATGTTCGCCTGAAGTCATGGTAAAGATCTTATTTCTCTGACGTTTTTAAATTAGATTCCATCACTGTTCTCGGTCGTTTTTCTTGCTGCTTCTTTCTTTTTTTTTTTTGCTTGTAGGTGGCGTGGCAGCTTGCAACCAAATTACTTACGGTCTGGTTGCGATGGTACGACAAACTTAGCAGTAAGAAACATCTGTGTTTCACGGGTGGGGAAGGGAGTATATAATGAGGGCCTTCTTTATGTCGTCTTCATGATTGTCCAATGCCAACTCGCCACATGGTGTCATTTTTCGCAGGCGATTATTCTCCATTCTATATAAAAAAAAACTCCTAGCCCAACGTACCTGAGTTTTCATCAGGGCACCATCGATGTTTGATTACTCGGCTTCCATGATGGCTGACGAAATCCGCGATGGATAAAGAAAATCGCTCGTGTGGGACATTGGATTGAATCGTAAGAAACGCTAATGAAATCTTGTAGGAGATGGATGTCTAACACAGGATCAAGAATCTATACAGAAGGGTTGTCAGCACAATAGCTTTATCAAGCTTGATCTTAATCTCTGCCCTGTCCACTCTGCGTAGTCCTCCAAAATCCAAATAATAATATACATTTAAATTGATTGGGTTTGTATAAAGTTTCGCAAGAGACATATTTTTGGAAAACAGTCTAGTTTTTTCAGTGTTCAGAGAAGACTACCACTTAGCAAAATACACGGGCGATACCGTACATTTCAAATGGTACAAGACAGCAGTTAAAGTGAAGAAGATGATTGATGGATTTTATGGAAATGATTCGGTTGGAAGCACCACGTATTCTATATAGGCTGAAAAAGCCAAGAGAGATGAATTGGGGTGTGTGGATAAACCACGCAGCGGTAGGCCACAACGTTATTTAAATTTGACTCTCATGAACAATCTTTTAGCATTTATATATTCGAAACGGCGAAAATAAATGATTCTCACTTGAAGTATCTACTTTTAGAACAATGATAAAACAAAGTTTACAGACATTACCTGTTAAAGAACGTACATTGTTTAATCTTTTTCATTGGGTTCTTAAAAATATTTGGGTACAAGTCAAATACGGAAGTAATTTGGTTTTCAAAAGCAATATTGAAATCCAGAAAGAGAAAGAAAAAATGAAACTAATGGAAAACGCAAAGAGAAAAAAAAAATGTAATTTTCTAATTTATGCACATGCTACTGATGTAACCAGAGACAGGAATCTGATCAATTTGATTTTTAATATATGACTTATCGATCTGTTTTATTTACAAAACGACAAAACGAATTTTGTAAATCAGTTCACCTCAAGGAAGACAGTAACGCCACTAAGACGCAAGAGGTTACTGAGTGTGAGAGAATATGAGAAAAGAACGCATTATTAAAGAAAGAGAACAATAACAGAATGTTTGGGTACCAATATTTACCTAGCTTGCCTAACCTAAACCGAGGTTTAGGTAATGAGATTTGTAAATGTTTACCTCATTTCTCTAACGTAAGCCGAGGTTTAGGTAATAGATTTGTAAATATTTTTCTTGCTTTTTTTTTTAATTTTTTTCAGAAACCATGAAAAGAGTACCAAGCTGTTATGTAATATTGTTTCTTCAGTCACAATTGAACACTTGAGTAACGCCACTAAGACGCAAGAGGTTACTGAGTGTAAAAGAATATGAGAAAACAAAGCATTATTAAAGAAAGAGAACAATAAGAGAATGTTTGGGTACCAACCAATCGGGTCAGTAGAAACAAAAAAAAACCGAGTGCCGACATTAAATTCAATTGTAAATCTGTTGTAAACAGTCCAGCAGAGAATATGTTAAAGGAAACGGGGTCAAACATCTAACCTTCCTCTCGCAGCAGCGGGAACGCAATTTCATCCACCAAGCTTAAAATCGCTCTCTCCTCGTAAAGCAAAAAAGCAACAGCCTTTATTCACTGATTGATTTTTTTTTTTTGGCCGCGTCGGACAGGGAAGAAAGAACATTAGAATAGTTTCTCCAATACTTAAATAGAAGTTTTTTTTTTTCTTTTTTCTTTTTTCTTTTTTCTAACAATTTTCTTTAATTTTCCTTCGGCATACCCCGCATAAAACACGAACTCTTTTCAAGGTAGGTGGTTTTCTCTTTTGTTACACAGAACATGAATTAAGAAGACAGAAGATAGCGAATGACATTGCGTTTAAATTTTTGAAGAAAAGAAGCCGGAAAAGAGTCCTATAAGACAGAAGTACGATTGAAGAAATTGTTAACATAGAACTTACGCTTACATCTAGCCATTTCGACTGCAAAATGACGATAACTTGCTGCCAATTTAGTAGAGCGTTTAAATTCATAAAGTCAAGATTCCATATAATAAACATCATCGGAGCAGTTTCCATGAACATATGCACAGGGAAGCTACATTACAGAGGTGCGAAAGTGACTGGAGCTGAGATGCCAGGTCAGGGTTAATAATATTGCAGATTCTTCTCAGTATTTTATCAAGAATCTCTAAAGACAAAGCAGAAAAACGATATCATGCCAGTAATATTCAAGGCATGGATGAAGAATAAAGTTATACATATGCAAGATAGATTCTGGCTAGGAAATCTGTCCAGCAACCTCTGTCCATCTTTCCTAGCAGCAAACCTAAAAAAAATTGATACGATATAATCTTCCACTTCATGTCATCGCAAAATTTTAGTCCATTTATTTCAACTGTGGTACTAAAAGAAGATGGCGTGTTCCTCTGGGGGACAGCGACTAGCCATAACCTCGCTTGCCCAACGTAAACCGAGGTCTAGATACCGAGATTTGTAAATACTTACCTCGCACGCTAAACGTAAACCAAGGTTTAGTTAGAAGATTTGTAAATTATTTACATTATTCGGACTATTGTCCTCATCTTTGTCGCCATATTTATTACAATGTTTCGGCCATTGTACGCCCCGGCGTTCTTCAGGTGGTTGGAATGTCGAACTGAACCATTTATTTCGCTCACTGGGGTAGACTGTTCTAATTCCACGTGCCATGTTTTTAATAACTTTTCGAGCGTTACTTGAACGTAAGTGAATGTAAACAAACGGACAGGAATTCGAACTCTGCCCTCTGATTTCACGTTCCGAACCGCTTCCGTTTTTGGTCTAATCTGACACTTGATTGCAAGTGTGGGGAGGTCCATCCACACTACATGGTTCAGTATATATACTATGCCATATTCAAAAAGAAATTGATTCATGCCTTCTCCGAAGGCATTAGTGCGAAAGGAATATAAAATATCTTATTCGTAATTACGTCAAAATGCATGGATTCAAATATAGATCAATCGAACTTCCCTCATAAATACTAAACAGATAAGGTTTGCTAATCCGCTGAAATATAATCTTCAACAGCCACTCACACCTGCCAGAAATTAATATTTGTTTACGTATATATATATATATATATATGTATGTATGTATGTATGTATGTATTTAGATCTGTGTAGGTGAGGAGGAGGAGGAGGAGGAGGAGGAGAAGAAGAAGAAGAAGAAGAAGAAGAAGAAGAAGAAACAAGACATCAAGAAGAGCTGAGGCAGTAAATTGAAAAAAAGAAATCAAATTAATAAACAAATAAATAAAATCAAGATAAAAAGAAATTAATGTGCAATTCTCAGAAGTATAGAAGCCTTCAGAAATAATGAAACGGTTTGTGGATTCAGAAACTAATCCAGTGACTTCTCGTATCTGGTCTCGATCTCTCAGACTGAAAGGAAAAGACGTCGAACGGGAAAGACGATTGATTGAAATGGCAATACAAGTGCAATGAGTAATCTTTTCACGCTGTCAAGCAGAAAGATATATCAAATAAAAGAGTGTATTTTTTATCACTTTGCCCTAACTATTTTGAAAGATGCCCTTCTCTCTCACAAAAAAAAGAAACTTCTGAAATGATAGACAAAGCTTTATTGTATCTTTTTTGACAAATAATGCATTATTGATGGCATCGAGTTTTTGTTATTTTCTAAAGCATATTTCACAGTTAAAAAGATACCAGTTACGAAAATAAGTTTTGTGCATTTCAGCTCTGAGGTTGCAACAAATTTTTTCAACTCTTCCTCATGGGATTGCTTGATTGATTCGTTTTTTTTTTTGTTTTGTTTTTTTTTTAGTTTTTTTGGTGTTTTTTTTTGTTTTTTTTCACGGCGCATCAACACTTTGTGGGTTATTTAAAGCTAAAATATATATTTGAATGGGATGAGCCATTATTTTTATAAATTTTTACGAGTGAATAATTCATAAACAATTTCTGTAGCATAAGAATGATATTTCCATATAAAAAGCATACTATTTAATCCATACATGGAGGTAGGAGGTGGATTCATTGTTTTGCCCAAAATTTTTTTAGCGCACGCGCGTAAGTGAATATAACGATTTCGAGTGGAATTCGAACTCTGCTCTCAGATTTCTCATTCCGTGCCTCTATCCATTTACACCAGCCCGACATTGAGTGATTTTAAAATTTCATCTAATTATATAAATACGTAATTGAATATCTAATAATTTAATAAACTAGCCTTTGCTTAGTTCTAGTAAAAGGCCAATAATGTGCGGCACCCAGAAAAGGCAGGATAAGCAGGATAGAAATATTCAATCAGACTAACAATTACACTATGGTATGGCGAAATTTGGTTTTGTTTCCTACATGATCACAAGAATAGGTCACCCAGTGAGAATGAAAATCACTGCCCACTTGTAATAGTCAAACAGACGAAGTGGCGCCATTTGGATTCATTTATCACATGTCTAGGACACCCAGTGAGGATAGAATTCATTCACTCTGTCAACTCGCTAACAGTTATGTTATGTCGTGGCAGCCGTTGCTTATGAAGATTGTCTGCGTTTGGTGAAGCAAACAGTGAGGATCGAAATCAGTATGAAGTCCATCTTGTTGACAATTGCCATTCATTGTGATGCTCCTCTATTGATTTAATCATCGATCCTGGGCACACCTACTGCATTCAAGTTGCATTTCTCTTTGTATTTTTGAGAGAACACATCAGCCTTCATCGGACACGTCTTGTCTTCTTTCATTGAACGTGAAAAGCGCATGATTTCTTCATACCGAATAGGCTTAGATAGATAGATAGACAGATAGATAGATAGACATGTGACTGAGATAGATAGATAGATAGATAGATAGATAGATAGATAGATAGATAGATAGATAGATAGATGACTGAGATAGATAGATAGATAGATAGATAGATAGATAGATAGATAGATAGATAGATAGATACGAGACTAACATACCTAATGAAGTGCGATAGATACATAGGTAGATAGATAATGAAGTGACAGAGATAGAGAGATAGATAATAAGAGACTGAAATAGATAGATAGATAGATAGATAGATAGATAGATAGATAGATAGATAGATAGATAGATAGATAGATATACAATGAAGTGCCAGAGTTAGGGAGATAGATAATTAGAGACTAAGATAGATAGATAGATAGATAGATACATAGATAGATAGATAGATAGATAGATAGATAGATATGAGACTGAGATAGATAGATAGATATGTGACTGAGATAGATAGATAGATAGATAGATAGATAGATAGATAGATAGATAGATACGAGACTAACATACCTAATGAAGTGCGATAGATACATAGGTAGATAGATAATGAAGTGACAGAGATAGAGAGATAGATAATAAGAGACTGAAATAGATAGATAGATAGATAGATAGATAGATAGATAGATAGATAGATAGATAGATAGATAGATATGAGACTGGGATAGATAGATAGATATGAGACTGAGATAGATAGATAGATAGATATGTGACTGAGATAGATAGATAGATAGATAGATAGATAGATACGAGACTAACATACCTAATGAAGTGCGATAGATACATAGGTAGATAGATAATGAAGTGACAGAGATAGAGATAGATAGATAAGAGAGAGAAATAGATAGATAGATAGATAGATAGATAGATAGATAGATAGATAGATAGATAGATAGATAGATAGACAATGAAGTGCCAGAGATAGGGAGATAGATAATTAGAGACTTAGATAGATAGATAGATAGATAGATAGATAGATAGATAGATATGCAATGAAGTGCACAAGATAGAGTGGAATATAATAAGAGACTGAATTAGATAGATAGATAGATAGATAGATAGATAGATAGATAGATAGATATGAGACTGAGATAGATAGATGGATAGATAGATAGATCTGAGAAAACATTAATAAGTGGATCCTTAATCTCCACGGATAAAATTAACCTGCATTCATCATCCCATTCGTTTAATTCATAAGAAACGTTAGTGAAATCAAAGTGAATTAAACATCTATAATTTCTTCTTTCGTTCTTGCTTTTTGTTCGTTTCTTTCTCTCTTTCTTTCTTTTTTGCCATTGCCTCCACACACTTCACATTTTTTTCTGAAATGGCTTTGAGGCGAGTACAGTCGAGGTTCCACTCGTAAAGAGAGAAGTGGTCCAGGCAATGTTGTTTGGCAGCAATTAAAACTTAAATTAAATTCTTAATAATGTGTATCATAAAAAATAAAATCTAACAAAATTACAGACAAATTAAAATATTTAATAATTTCATTTTCGAAAATGATTAATTGCCATGTGCCTTTTTGGATATGCCTTTGATAAATACAACTTTTATAAGTGAATGTCTTTAATTAAAATATGCGTTTCTATATTTACATGAGAGCTGATACAAAGACAAATGAAACGAGTCATGACAACATATGTATCTAATTAGGTGCAAAAGATTCTGAGCAAAGTATTTCACGCCAGTATTTTTAAGAGACAGGCCGTGAAAATCAGCATTCCAAATTCTGAGTTTTTTCAGGCATAGAACACTAACAGCACGAGAAGAAATGGCTGTACTTTGTACGCCCGATGTAGTGATATAAAGGCCATGAATGTTCTGTATATATATATATATATATATATATATATATATATATATATATAAACCTAGTGAGCCAGACAAACCTACCCAGGTTTCACCTAAGCGGATCGTCGAGATTGATTTGATTATTGGCAAATCAAAAATTCGAGGTTTTTTCGAAACGAGTATAGTTACTGTTGTGGTAGGATCCACCTAATTTGCATAGTGGAGTACCGTCCATATAAATATGGTTGGTACCGGGAAGAGAGGGGGGAATCAAGAGATTTAACCAGAGACTCTGCCCGACTGCGACTTAGTCAACATATTCTCCAGGAACGGTCTTACCAGGAATATGCAGAAGACTATATTTTGTTCTAAATACATTTTGTGTTGCATTATTATTCCATGCATTAGTCAAGTTTCAACAGTTATTTATATATATATATATATATATATATATATATATATATATATATATATATATATATATATATATATTTAGTTTCCTAAATTTTCGCTTGGGGATGAAACAGGGCTTGATACTATATTGAGGTTTTTGACTCTTGTTTTTGAAACATGAGAACTCTTATGTAGCGAAGGAATCATATTTTTTTAAATATTTCATATATATATATATATATATATATATATATATATATATATATATATATGTGGGTATGGGGGTGCAACACGCACAAGATCGAAGCCAATGAGTGATGGTATCAGCAATAACCACACAGTTATCCAAAATATCGATATAACTATATTTTAGATTATGACAATTCAAGCTGATAGGTAAATAAAAGCCAACAGACCTGATATTATCATTAAAAGACACGAAATTATGGACATAGCATTACCATCTGAGAGAAACACCTCATGAAAATTTTCAAGAAATTGTCCTAATACAAGGATCTGGATATCAAGATTAAGAGAATGTCAGGAAATAAGACTAAGACTGTACCAATAATAATCGGAGCTCTAGGCTTCGTAAAAAAAGAAATGGACAGCTTTACTAACAGTGTCCCAAGTAACATCAAATTACAATACTAGGAACATTGCATATACTAAGAAAAGTGCGATCAATTAAATTGCAAGGGTTTAATGATATAATGCAAGAAACATGACATAGGATAATAATAATAATAATAATAATAATAATAATAATAATAATAATTGCAGGATGGATCACTGAACAGATGATCCATAAATGATAGGCCAATAACAAGTCTGTCGCCGACATCTAAATTAATCATGTCTGTCCTGACGAACTGTACTTACTCTTTTTCTCGATGAAAACAAAAGTTCCTTCCATGGAATAGAAGCGATGATGAAGAGGTTCATAGAGTTGCAAAGATCAACAACTGAAAAATAAAATGATACTGGAAAATTGCAGAAAAAGTAGAAAACATAGCACAACTTGGATAGATTACCGCAAAGCCATTGATAGCCTACCACACTCATTGACCCTTAAGGCTTTGGAAATGCACTAAGTCACCTTGGTGAGAGTAAACTTCCTTAAATATAACATCGAACTGTGCAAAACCACATTATACCTAATATAATAATTATAATAATAGAAAGATTTTACCATGAATAATGTTAGGCAAGATCTAACAAAATCCCCAAAATGTAAATCCCCAGGAAATGAAAAGGCACTATAATCTGTCATCAATTAATAAAATTCTTGTGCAAACTTTATTAATGCTAATCAATAACCCCAATAAGATTTCAGAACGGATCACTGAATGTAATACTTATCTCCTATCAAAAATTGATGAAATATGATCCAAAAAGTTATAAGCCATTAATATGTCTGTCCACCATATATTAATTGATCATGTTTATCCTAACAAAATGTAAATATTCTTTTCTCGATTAAAACATTCTTACACTAGAACAGAAGAGATGTCAAAGAGGGTTATATGGTTGCAAAGATCAACTACTAATAAATAAAATGATCCTGGAAAATTGCAGAAAAAGATAGAAATATAGTACAGCTTAGCTAGATTACCGTAAAGTCGTTCATGGTGCGCCACATTCTTGGATGTTTAAGGCTTTGGAAATGCCTAACGTCTCCTCGGTGATAGAAAAGTTCCTTAAATATAACATGGAACTGTGAAAATACCTAAATCCACCAAAGGTGTTGCCACTTCCAATTTGTTTGAATATCCGACAAGGAATCTTTCGATGAGAATCCTGGTCGCCCCTTCTGTTCTGTCAATCCTTAATCTCCCTTTCGCATGAACTAAACAGTAATGACTATGGATACAAATTAAAAAAAATAAAGTTTTTAATCACCTATTCTACATGGATGATATCAAACTCTTTACCGAAGACAACAATGGATTGAAATGTATCTTCAATACTGTAAAATATTTCAATGGTGACATCGGTATGAATTTCTGATTAGATAAATGATCAAAAGTAACATTCAAGAAAGGGAAACACAATCAATAGATGTAGAATTTCTCACAAAGATTAAGGAACTGGAACTAGAAGAAACCTACAAATACTATGGAATCGGTGAGGAATAAGTAATAAGAATACCAAAATGGAAAAGAAAATACGAAATGTATTCTAGAGGCGTGTGCATCTGGTCTTAAATGCCGAGTTTAATTCCCAAAATGGAATATCAGTCATAAACACTTTGACTGTCCTTGTGATGCAATACATCCTTAATTGGACTATAGCGTACATTAATCCAAAACGAGAAATCTTCTCCCTTGCCACCGCATGCATCATCTTAAGGCTGACGTTGATTGTCTGTATGTGCCCAGATCCGAAAGAGGCAGAGGATTAGTTCAACTAGAACTGTCTTACAAAACCACAGAAATCGGTCTTGAAAGATACCTAGAAACTACAGAAGTCTTGATGATGATCCAAATCAAAGAACATGAAAGAAATACGAAACTTTATTCGGTAATAAAGGAAGCCAACTAATTCAAAAAGGAATTTCAGGTGGGTGGAAGATGTGCAAATTAACCACAATGCAACTACCGCAGCGGCAAAGAGCCTAAAAAGAAAGCAAAAGAAAATGCAATGTACCAAATGCGGAATCCATGGCAAGATACCCCTCTTCATGGTCAAGTATTCTGCCCATACCAAATAAATTGATGTAGACAAATACCGTAACGATCAATGGTTACGTAGTGAAGGGTTAAAAGCTAAAACCGAAGGGTTTGTTCTTGCTGCACAAAACCAATGGTTGCTTACTAGAAATTACTAAGCACATATAATGAAACAGTGTGTTAACGCGAAATGAAGATTCTGTGATAAATATCCAGAAATAATTGACCATCTTGTATCAGGTTAGCAAGCACTGAATATAAAACTCGCCATGATAGAGTAGGTCAATATCTGCACACATATTTGTGTGTGTCTGTGTCTGAGTGCATTTTAAGTGTATGCGAGCGTGTTTGTGTGTGTGTGTGTGTGTGTGTGTGTAAGGAGGGAGTAAACGGAGAATGGGGAGCTACTGATTTGTCTGCCAATGGCGCCTCTTCGAAGAAAACATAAAATATTTTTATTTGTCTAAATTCTAATATCGATTCTGCTTATTTCCAGCTACTAAATGAACAGGAAATGAAATCATTTTTATCAAGAGCCAAATGCAATAAGACTGGAAATTTACGAAGAATTAATTTGATGCCATCATCCACTTGTCTTCCCCCCATGCCCCGTCGTTTCTCTGTTATCACTCGTTTCTTTCTTATTTTAGTACTTTTTTTTAATCCGGAAAAGAATATATTTTCTTATGGCCCAAGTAATTGGATTTCATCGCTGAGGTCCTGAATAGTTTTGTAGGTTTGATTGAGAGATTTGTTTTTACTGTATATCAATCGTTTGCAGGTTATTTAAAGCCATAGATATTTTTAGAATGTAAGAATATTATAATAAATTTTATTGGCACAGATTCTACTGATTACCCCATAGCTGGGGGAAGAAAAGGTGGATTATATACTTTTCCCATGGGTATCTGCTCCTAAGTGAATATAATGAAACCGACTGCAGCACATGGAGACGATGTAATGGTTAACAAGCTTGCCTTGGCGGAACAATTACGACTGTGTAGTGAGTTCGATCCTCACTGTCTGCCTCATACTTTCTACTTTTGGCCTTGTGCCACATCTGAACTACGCTTGGAATATATATATATATATATATATATATATATATATATATATATATCGATTGCAATTGAAACCGTTATCCACTACACCAGCCGCTAATAAAAACACATAGTCGATGTTATAATCATGAAAACTACAAATAGTCATAATCTGCAAAGTCATAACCATAAAATCTACAAATATTGATTGACTGACTGGTTG
The DNA here is from genome assembly GCA_903632075.3 of Acanthosepion pharaonis. NCBI lineage: Eukaryota > Metazoa > Mollusca > Cephalopoda > Sepiida > Sepiidae > Acanthosepion > Acanthosepion pharaonis. Next base: position 2,139,487 of record CAHIKZ030004476.1, read on the forward strand.
TTTTTACGGCTTATCAACATATTTTGCAAGTTATTTAAAGCCAGGAAATATTTTAGATTTTAAGAATCTGTTGGAGATAATATAGTTTATTATAGTTGGAGGGGAAAACAGCGGATTCATGCCTTTACCAAGTATATTTGCGCGTAAGTGAATATAGCGAACAGAAGAGGGACTGGATTTTCCAATTCCGAATAGTCAGCTGTCAATATTCCACATAACAGCGCTTAGCCTTGCAGCGGGTAGAATGGAGATCAACGTGTTTAAGTGGACTTAGCAGTCTGCATTTCTGAATCATCTTCAAAAAGCGAGAGCAAGATCTAAAAGGTCAGCCATATGAAAATGCAATGGACACTGATTTTTACCATTGGAATCTGATTTTGCTATGAACTCAAACTGATATAGCTATCAAGATTTGACGATGTAAATGTATTAGAAATTTTACATATGAAAATACGTAGCCTGTGAGTTTACTATGAAAATATATTTCATATGTTTTTACTATGTAATTTTTTCAAGCGTTTCACCCCAAGCAAGGCGGTAAAGCCCCTAGCACGCAAGGGGTTACAGAGAGTTGGAGAGAGAGCAAAGAGGAGTGATAGAGGAAAGGATGAAGAGAAGGATATGGGGACAGATCAGGGCATCTGGAGACGTCGATTGACATTACATTTGAATAGTTGGAGATTATAACTATCAGGGAAACAAGTAATAAGAAGGGAATTCCACAGGTGAGAGGTGGGAGACATGAAGCTATTAGAGTAGAAGAGACAGCTACATTTAACAGTTTCGACAGTGAAAGGGTGAGAGTGAGATGCCAGCCTAGTAGAACGCTTAAATTCATGAAGTCTGGGAACCAGCGAAAGCAGCTCATCGGAGAAGTTACCCTGAAAGTATTTCTAAAAAAAAGTATTTCTTGTGAGAAAGCGACTGCAGATGAGATGCTAGATCAGGCCCAGTTGCGTTGCATATCTGTCTCTGGATCTTATCAAGAACCTTGAGACAAACATAAGGGGCTCCACACCATATATGTCAGCAATACTCTATGCAAGGGCAAATGGTTGATTTGTAGATTTGAACGATCGACTCCAGCGAGAAAAAAATGCATTGAGAAGTGATATTCGATATTCGTTGTTTTTCCCATCTCTCAGCCATTGTTAATTTAATGTCAATATTTTTAAGGAACATCTAGTGTGGATTGAACTCTCGACTTACTTTTAATAGTCATCAACACAGGCCACGATATTTCCTCGCTTGAAGGCTCGTGATTACTGACGATGAACCAAACAATATTTAACATCGAAAAACATAAAGAAAAAATTAATTATTTTTAATAATATGTGGAAATCTCCACCCTTTGCCTGATGACGGTTGCGACACTGGAAACATGTGTAGCAAAATTATGGAAAATAAAGCATAATATTTTTTTTAAAAATCCACATTACAACCAAAAACGTTTGTGTTTTCTCCATTTTTTAATACATATATATATATATATATATATATATATATATATATATATATATATATATATATTAAAGCTTATTATAAGATGGTTTCAAATCGGCTACGCCTAAAAGATGTAAAAATTTGCAAATAAATAAATGAATTAATATTTGCAAAAGAGGCTGTAAAAAGGTAACGCCTAAAAAAACCACAATGATGAACATACTATAAATACGTCCTTGAAGAGTATTGCATTAATAGCAGTAGGAACCTCGATGGACAATGAAAACACAATTGTTTTAATATATTTTCATGTTTATATGTTATTTTTATATGTAAAATTTATTTAAATAAATGTTTTTTTGTTTTTTTTATTTACAGTATTAATTACATTTACCAGTCTGAATGTTCGAGAAATTTCGTATAAAATATGCGTTCTCCGACAGCAATCGAACCTGTATTCCTATACGAAACCATCATTTGACCTGACGTGTTTTATCATTCAGCTACAGTGAAAAGCAAAATCCGAATTACAAAATATCTTCAAAGATTTTTCTCGATCGAGCATTTCTCTTCACGAAACGTATCTTAACGTAAACGATGACAACATATTATGAAATGGATTTATATATATATATATATATATATATATATATATATATATATATATATATATATATATTACAGTAAAAAAAAAGAAAGAACAGTAAGATATATAATCCGGTGTTCTTATTGATATTTTTATTTTTACAAAACAGTGCTCAATGTAAATTTACAGAGCATAAATGTAATTAAATTTGAAGTTTTTACCTTCGGTTTTTGAAACATGGTAATTCCTGTGTAGCGAAGAAACCATATTTTCAAATAAGTTATTTATTTATATATATATATATATATATATATATATATATATATATATTACTTGGAACGTTATTATAGTAGACATTTCTTATTTTAAATAGACGCAAATTTGTTATATATTAAACATATTGTATTACGTGTATCTGTCTTCGCATTCGCGAAATCTAATTTAAAAAAGTGACCTTATAGAAATTTAGAAAACTTTAGAAAATATCAGAATTCATTTAAATTATTCGTTATGTAAATCGACTTAAATTAAAGATTTCGAATCTGTTCTTGCCGTTGGTATGTATCCAATCTTCTTCTCCCCCAACAGCTATGGGAAAATAGCAGGACAGACCGTGTTCTATAGCCTTGGATGGCAACTGGTCTACCGTAGAAAGAAATGGCAACCAACTGCGGGGAAAAATTTACTGCCTATCGAAAGATACATGACCGCCTAAGTTTGTATCAATCAAGGCACATAACTAACTGACTGATTGACTTTTGCCGTTGTCATGACAGCACAACTGACGCGGTGACTTTGATTTCCGGATTCTATATTCGTGTTACTGCCACCGGTTCCTCGGACCATCAGACGCCGTCTTGCACGCATAGTTATTCGCAAATCAAATGTCGATCACCTGATACGTAATCTATGAATGTATCCTACAAAATAATAACCTTCAGAGTCCATCTGGAGTGGTGGGTTGTAAATCTGGCTGTTTGGCAAAAAACGACAAGTAAATGGAATTTATATTTTGATATATGGTAGCATCGACATCGAAAGCCAAGAAAGATTTTTGTATGGGGTGTGGGCAAATGACAGAGTTTTATAATAGCCGCTTTCGTTCGTTTTACCCAAAAAGTAAATTCATATTGTTTCTTTATTTGTGAAACAGACAATAATCGGATAGAAATAAAACATTTCATTTCAGCTTGTCTGAGATAGATTTTTATGAATTTCCAAAGGGAAGTCATTTGTGCTGCATTAAAAAGATGAGCCTGTCTTCATCGATGACAGGTGATCAAAAAGTAATACAACCTGTCATCCATATCTATACAATGGAGATAAAAAGTCAATGGGATTTAAGAAAGCCTCATCCCAAAAACCGATAAGGTCCTTATGAGGTTTAAATCATGTAGACAATCACAAAATTTCACTCTCTTATTTTGAATAGTTATATCTCTATCAAACTGTCTTTTCCAATATATATATATATATATATATATATATATATATATATATATATATATATATATATGTGTGTGTGTGTGTGTGTGTGTGAAAATATATAGAAAATAGGAAGGAACTGGTTAGGTAAATAATACAAAGTTCCTTAGTATTTTAGTTATTATTTTTTTAAAATAGTGCTCGATACAAAAGTAGAGCATAAATATAATTATTTATTTAAAAATATGATTCCAAATCGCGACATAAGAGGTCTCATGTTTCGAAACAAGAGCCGAAAAATTCAATATAATTATTTGAATTAAATTGAGTTAAAGTAAGCTCTGTTCCATCATCAAGCGAATTTTTTTTTTCTTTTTGGAATAACGTATTTCTGTAATTTACGTGTTTTAATAATTGAAATCAAAATTTCCATGGTTTGATTTCAATTATTAAAACACGTAAATTTCAGAAATACGTTATTCCAAAAAAATTTCGCTTGATGATGCAACAGCGCTTACTTTAACTCAATTTAATAATTATATTGAATTTTTCGGCTCTTGTTTTAAAAAATGAGACGTCTTATGTCGCGAGTTGGAATCATATTTTTAAATAAATAATTATATATATATATATATATATATATATAAAGGCGAACAGAGTTCAGCACCGGGTCCACAAATTCACCAGGTTAATTGTGACATATGCGAAAAAGTGTGCCTATCTTTTGCCGGCTTCAAAAGCCATTTGCGTAAATGTGCAAAATCTAGTGTGCACCCGAATAATGTTACTGTAAACAAAGCTGATTGGGTATGCCAATTCTGTGGCAAAATTTGAAACACTAAAACGAATTATGTCTAGAACAAAAGATTTTTTTTTAAACTGCGCGCTAAAGATGATAATTTGAATTTGTCGAAATTACTTGGCATGTGTCTTCCATCTGACAATTGAACGTAGGGCATATTCGATTGGTTGATCAGGGTAAAGCCACGAAGCCTGATACCTCTGTTTTTTTTTGTTTTTTTTGGGGGGTGGGGTATAAAAAAAAGGTTGTATTTTGCTTTTGAAACCAAATTAATTGTTCATTTGCCAGTAATTTACAATCGCCTGAGGAGACGCATTGGTATGTGTCGAAACACGACTGCTATTGTATAACGATTTTACATGTCATCTTAATATCCTAAAATAAATACTATTTTCCTACTCTGTATTGAGCTCTCTTTTAAATTAAACGTACGAACGTTAGAATTGTACTGTATTCGTTCTCATCTTACCTGGAAATATATATATATATATATATATATATATATATATATATATATATAAAATCTGTAAAGCGTTTCGTCATTCAGAATTACATCGGACTATAGTGATATTTCTGTTGATCTAACTACTTATGTACACGAAGAGAGGGTGAGAAAAACGTAAATGTTGGTGTAATTATGTAAATATAGAAAACACTGAAAATGTTTGACCATTGAAAATTTAAACTTTTAATTTTTTAAAATCTATCTCTCGCACGCACGCACACACACAAACATATCTCTCTCGCTATATATATAACATCACACACTACGAAATGGACGATGTCCGACAATTAGTTTAAGATATTTTCTGTTTATTCGTTATTTTTATAGATTCAAATATTTAAATAAATTTTCTGTTTATAATAAATAGTATTAACCACATTTACCGGTCTGAATGTCTGAGTAATTTTCATAAAAAATATGGGTCCTCCGACAGGAATCGAACCTGTATCCTACACGGAAACGTCATAGTTAGCAAGACCGATTTTACTGTTTTTAAACTACAATTTCTTATGATTTTACTCGAATATTAATTCTGCTCGAAGCGTATCCAAATGTAAACAGATGACGTCACACACTACGAAATGGACAAAGTCCGACAATTAATTTGATATATTTTCTGCTTATACGTTATTTTTATAGATACAAAATAAAGTCAACCTTGATAAACAAGACGTTCCTCTGTGGCTAAATCGGTAAAGCATGTCAGGCTATATGACAGTTCCATGAAGGATACAGGTTCGATTCCTGTCGGAGGACACATATTTTCTATGAAAATGTCTCGGACCTTCAAGCCGGTAAATGTTGTTAATACTGTTTATTATAAACAGAGCGTTTACTTAAATATTTGTATCTATAAAAATAACGTATAAACTGAAAATATCTTAATATACATATCCTTATTGACGCCTGAACTGTGGTTTATACTGCAACTATGCTGAGCAGACCTTAGTCACAGTTTCTGGGAAAGAGCGTGTTATCTAGCGTGATCAACAATGTGAACAAGGCCAGCACGCTCAAGCCCTCGGCCACGATGACTTGTGATTTCGTGCACAGCTGTCGACGGCACCCAAGGGTTCCCTCTACCTAATTTCACCCACAAGGCTTGGCTCAACCCGTGGTATGGTTTTCAGGCACTTTCCAAAGGTGCCGCACGCCGGGATCGACCCCTCAAGTCTGATAATATCAAGTAGTCACCTTCCTGACAAATCGCCCATGGTGAGATTCGAACCCGAGCCACATTGTCGGAATGCGAACGTTACGACCACGTGACCATAATCGTAATTATAAAATATACAAATTATCTACAAAAATCATTATCATAAAATCATAAGATTTTAGATTGTAAGGATCTTTTGCAGATAGCAATGATTTACTAATACAAATTCTAATAATTAATCTATCGCTGTAAGTTCAGGCTTATCCCAAGGGTATTAGCGAGTAAGTGAATATAAAGAATCTGAGTCGAATTGGATTATCCAATTCCGAGCTTGTTATTCATTACACCATCTACACATCCAAGCTTAATGCACTTGGTATTCCCAAACGGTCACCCATCTAGGTTCTGACCAAGTTCGACGTTGCTTAACTTCGGTTTCAGTACGGGAATCGGTGTTTCAACGTGACATGGCCGTAAGCCCTTTATACCACCCTCACGTCTAAGCTTACTTCACTTGGTATTCCCAAGCGGCCACTCATCTAAATACTGAACAGGCTTGACGTTGCTTAATTTCGGTGATCATACGGGAATCGGTGTTTCAACGTGATATGGCCGTAAGCCCTTTATACCACTCACATTTTAAAACTCATAACACCTCCCCCCCCCAGCGGCCAGACTCGATGTTGACAAACTTCAATGATCATACGGGAAACGGTGTTCAAACGCAATATGGCCGTATGTCCTTTATACGACCTGCACATACAAGCTGACAGCACCTGAAATTCCCAAGCGATCACCCATCAAGGTACTTACCAAGCTCGACGTTGCTTAACATCTGTGATTATAGGGTAACCAATGTTTCAACGTGATATGGCGTAAGCCTTTTATACCACCTGAACATCCAGGCTGACAGAATCTGGTATTCCCAAGCGGTCACCCATCAAAGTACTGACCAAGCTCGACGTTGCTTAACATCTGTGATCATAGGGGAACCAATGTTTCAACCTGATATGGCGTAAGCTTTTTACACCACCTGAACATCCAGGCTGACAGATTCTGGTATTCCCAAGCGGTCACCCATGTTTATTCTGACTAGACTCGACGTTGCTAAACTTAATAAAAACTACAAAGATTATTTTTATTAGTTCTAATGATTTTTTTAGCGGGAGTGATTTGTTAATTTGTTCCTTTATTTATTTATTTGGCTTCATTTTTACTTATTTTTTTCTTAATTATTTGCTTATTTTTTATTTTGTATATATTTTTTACTCTATTCGTTTTATAAGTTTTGAGTAACTTAGTGTTTTTTATAGTTATATAGCAGTTATAGCTATTTTCAAGTCCATTTTTTGGATTGATTGCTGTAATCTATCTAACGGTTATAGGTTTGTTAATTTGTTTATTGTTTACTTGTATTTTATGTATTTATTTTTTATTTTATTTGTTCTATTTCGTCTATTCTGACGGGAGTGGTTTGTTAATTTGTTTATTATTTGACTGGGTTAATTTATTTTACTTGTTTTTTTTTTATTATTTTATTTATTTTTATTTATTCTTTTCAGTTTTCGATTTTTAAGTAACGTAGTAAAAATTTGTTTTCGCGTTTGCATTTTGAAATGAGCTCAGATCGTTTATTTAGTAATTTATTTTGAATATGGAAGGTAATAACAACTATTTTTCCTCCAGGCAAAGTTTGCAGGTTTTGGATTGATTGTTGTAGGGTGATGATCTTTTCTTTATTTTCCATGATATTTTTGGTGTGATTTCCGTTTTGTTTTTAATTTCCTAGATATACTTAGAAAGCATTGTTCTGTTCGCGCATTTATTATCTGTGAAAGATGTTTTGTGTGTATAGTTTCTTTGTTTCCACGGTCCTTCAGTTACTCTTATATATACTTCTTCTTCATTATCTGGTGATTTTACCGTGGCTTGGTATATTAGGTTGTTTTGTAAGCAATTACCGTTTAAGGGACATACCTTCTTTATTGTACAGTTTCACGTGGGTTTAAATTGTTCGGCTGGTTTGTGGATAATTTTCCTGTTCTATTTTATTATTTATCCCATGTTCTCAGTGCAACTTTAGCTGATTTTTACAGTGTTTTTTAATATTTTGTGTAGAGTGATATATATATATATATATATATATATATATATATATATATATATATATATATATATATATAAGACCAAAAACAATAAAAGAAAGACAATATGGTGTTTAGCTCACCTTTCTGTAAGCTGTCCAATATAAATAGTCAGATATTTTCTAAATCAACAATATTTAACCATAATAACCACCTACACAGAATGGTCAATAGAAAATCTCTAAAAGTCAGTTATTCCCGCACTAGCAATATACACAGTATTATTAACGCACCAAAAAGTGATGAATATTTGTATATATTCATGAAATAAATTATATTCGAATTGATTTGTAAGATCGTCTTTACTTATTATATATATATATATATATATGTGTGTGTGTGTGTGTGTGTGTGTGTGTGTGTGTGTGTATATTAATAAATATACATATCCCTCGCCACTAATACGACTCGGATTTTCATTTACGGCGCAGTCTTGTAGTACAGAGGATGAACTAACCTTTACGTAATTTGAAAGTGTAATCTACCTGGTTATCATAATGTTGGCATAGTTATTTATTATGCTAGGATTACATAGTTATTTATTATGCTAGGATTTTTATTTCAAAAAATTATATTCGGCAATTAAAAGAAACCGGATATATATATGTATATAAGAAAAAAAAATTAAAATTATAAACCTCTTTTTTTTTCAGATCTGATCATTCGTTTCTAAAAAAATAATTAAAGGGAGATTACTTGTTCTTATTTAAAATATATATATATATATATATATATATATATATATATATATATATATATATATATGTGTGTGTGTGTGTGTTTGTGTGTGTGTGTGTGTCACGATTTAGAGAAATATTAATTGGCAATACAAGTATACTCCACCATGAAAATAAAAACAAAAATTTTAAATTCTTGAAGCCCTCTATATACGAATAATATAACCAACACTAAGTAAGTTTAATTATGAGTAAAGCAACAATGTTTTTAAATGCCTACAAAAGCAATGTTTTGTGATAGTCAATTTTTTTTTTATTCATAGTATTGCATAATATCTAAGTTTTTACATTAGAATAGAAAAAGTGCCTTCCAGAATCTAAGCAATTTATTAAGGAACAGGAAAATTTCGCTAGAAACAAAGAAAAGAGTACTAACCTATTTCGTAATGTCAGTCAACAAACAGTGCTGTTCGATAAAAGTGCTGATTTTTTTTACTAAAAATATTTTTGTCTATTGTTTTGGGGTTAAAATAATTTTTAATCTTACTAATATAAGGACCCCTTTTCGACCACCTAGGAAAAAAGTTTATTTACCCTAAGTTAATCTATTGATAATTATAAATTTGGCTATAAATGAGATTCAGGAAAATAATCTGTGCAAAAAAGTGACTCAGATATCGCATTCTAATGATTAAACTAGTAAATTCAAAGAACATTTGACAAAATATTGAAAACTATTTTACAATACACTCAGAACAATATTCTAGAGAATTCTAGAAAAGCTTAAATTAAATCTAGAGTATTCCAGATTATTCCAGAAAGCCTCATACAGTATAAAAACAGCTTGAAATAGTCACTAACCAGATGAAAGGGTACAAACACGCATCAGAACCACATAAGGCATCTATTATTGCCCTCTCAAAAGTTGGCAAGTCTACGAGAGAAATTGCTATAACCTCGCAATCAACTGTCTCTCGAGTGCTTAGGGCACATAATGATGCCACTCCTGCTCCAAGGAAGGAAACAAGGGGACGAAAGAAAAAGATTGATGATAGAACTGGCAGGGTAATCAAGAGAGAAGTTGCGAAGAATAGGACTATAACTAGCCAAGAAATTGCAGCCAGTCTAAGCGAAGAGCAAGGTGTTAGTCTTGCCTCTTCAACAGTCCGTCGGTGTCTGTTAGAACAAGGCTACAAATCTTGTACACGAAGGTTTAAGCCGCTAATAAGCAAAGCCAAGAGACTTGAATGGGCTCACTATTAAAAAAATTTCACCATAGAAGACTGGAATAATGTTCCATTTCTCCAATGAAACGAAAGTTGAGCTAAATTCAAAGGATAAGCGATCTAAAATCCGAAGAAGAAGCTTTGAAAGCTCTTTGAATTTAGTAGTAAGTACTGTCAAGCATCCGTTCAGTATAATGTTCTGGGGATTATTTTCTTTTCATAGAACTGGTTTCTTAAAACCTATTGAAAAGACCCTCAGGAGCGAGCAGTACAAGAGAATTTTAGAGTCTTGTCTGCTCCCTTCTGCTGAAAGGGTGCAAATCGACCCCACCAAGCTCATTTTTATGCAGGATAATGCTCCCTGTCACAAATCAAAATTGATGAAGGAATACTTTGATGAGAGGCAGGTGAGTGTTATGACATGGCCGTCCCAATCTCCTGACCTCAACCCCATAGAAAACTTATGGAGCATTATAAAGTACAGGCTCTCGAGAAAGCAGTTGAGCAACAAAGAGGATTTGATTGTGAATTTCATATCCGAATGGAATTCAATGCTTGGAGATGAGGTTTGCCAGAACCTAATCAAGTCAATGCCAAAAAGGGTTGAAAAGGTTATTCAAAATAAAGGAGGACCCACAGATTATTAAATATTTCGAACTATATTACCTATTATAAATAAATTATACCTCCATTATTCTTTATTTAAAGCTGTTCGGTTATGTTTCTATTGATTACTAGTTGCAGGAAATAAGTGAGTCACTTTTTTTCCCTAAATCACATTTATATCCAAAATTATAATTATCAATAGAACACCTTAGGGTGAGTAATCTATTTTACTAGGTGGTCGGGAAGGGGTCTTTATATTAGTAAGATTAAAAATTACTTCGACCCCATAAACAATAGGCAAAAAAAATTAAGTAAAAAAATCAGGTGAGTCACTTTTATCGAATAGCACTGTATATGGTAGTGAATGCTAAACAATCTACTCGCAAATGAAGAAAGGACTTGAAGCAATAGAAATAGGGTTCTACAGAACCATGAATTAAACACGTAAGCAACGTATAATGGAAACTAAAAGGACACATATATTTAAAATCAAAATAAGACAGTTGATATTTCTAGGCACATAACGCACCAGTCTAGTACTTCTTTCTTTGTTTCTAACGAAATTTTCCTATTTCTTAATACTTTGCTTAATTTCTGGAAAGCACCTTTCTTTTTTCTAATGTAGAAAAAATAGGTATTACAAAGCAGTTCAATCACATTTTTCTTTGTTTCTAACAAAAATTTCCTGTTTCTTAATACTTTGCTTAATTTCTGGAAAGCACCTTTCTCTATTCTAATGTAAAAAAACAGGTATTACACAGCACTTCTGTATTCTTTTCTTTGTTTCTAACGAAATTTTCCCGTTTATTAATATTTTGCTTTGTTTCTGAAAGCATCTTACTCTTTTCTAATGTAAAATATCAGATATTCCCAGATGTTCTTTATCGCCATACCCAGGATGATCCACATGTGTTGGTCGTGTTCCAATGTCTGAGTCTCTGGAAAAGATCTTCCCGCCCTTTAAGCAAATTTAGCCTTTTCCTACTCACTGCTAATTCATCTTTTGCCTAAGAAGGTTGCCTGTATTTTGACCGAAGAAATTTATTATATAGGAATAAAGTGTCGTTGTCGACACTTGAATTTGAACATAGATCGCCAGTGAGCAAACACAGGCGATCCAATTATTGAATCCAGTAGATTACGTGATCATAGAGGAAATGCATATATGTAGGAAGTAGCTGACGACAAATTGATCGCTATTCCTAGACTATCCTCTATACTAATCGGATCACATTTTTAGTTTATCCTCTATACTATACGAATCGCTATGTCTACTCTATCCTCTATACTATACGAACCGCTATTCTCTACTCTATTCACTATACTATTTCTCTATTGAGATTACTATTCGGTGGTTACTTTTCGAACGAGTATTATCGAGCAAGTACTATTAGTGTGAGTGTTATTCGAAGGCGTCTGACACCAGTAGTGTTCAACGGTGTTAATATAGTTGTATCTGCGATTTCAAAGTCTCCACTACAATGGCCATTACGAAAGTAGCAACGAGTATTCGTTGACATCGCAAAAAGTGGCAACGAGTGTTCGTTGACATCACAAAAAATTAAAACACACTATTTGCTAATAATAATAATAAGAAGAAGAAGAAGAAGAAGAGAAAAATGAAGAAGAAGAATATTCAGACATTCAGGTGTAGTTGTAGTCCCATTACATAGCCGAAGACCTGACCAGTTCCTACCATATGTCTTGATTGCGTTTCAAAGTTTTTAGTCTATTTTCCCGCTCTCTACCGCTTCATCTGTAGCCTAGGATGGTATCTTGTTGGATGGCAGAATAAAGGAAAACACTATTTTCTAATAATAATATTAATAATAATAATAACCACTCACATAACCGGGTGTGTTTGTCATTGAGCAACGTAACCATCACCCTTGCCAAGTCTCGGCTTCGCGCTAATGTCTGTATAAAAAGAAATTCCTTTTAGCTAGGTTAGTTTATGACACTATTTAGCTATGGTAATTGGCTAACTAATTAAGCATGGAAATTAAAAGCGAGAAATACTAAGGCGAGAAAAATCTATAACGAAAGACATACTGAGCGATGTTATTTTTTATAACAAAAAAAAATGGGTAAAGATTTTATTTTCATTTGCGAAGAACGGTATTTTTTTTTTCGCAGAAGATAGAAAATTCGTAAGATCTCGGATCTGTCAGAATTAATTTATGCCATGACGCGACAAGGAAAAACAGACCACGGGTAAAAGAAAACAATCTGCTCATGGCAATAATGAAAATTCCAATTTGGTCAAGAGGCTTACAAAGCAGAATGCTAGAAGATAATCGAAACTGGGTCAAGCATGCGACCGAGAAAGAATTAGGTGAGACCACCCCAAAGGAAAGGGAAGGAAAAAAATGAAAAAAAATAAGCCATTAAATATCTTTCGGAGATATCATTTGGTTTTGGAAGGAGAACCATCTGTTGTATGT
>CAHIKZ030004476.1:2157500-2180000 GCA_903632075.3 Acanthosepion pharaonis
TAGGCTTTGCATTAAATTTCACACCAGACCGAGGAAAGGACAGGTTTAACTTGAAATTATCTCTCTTTAGCCCGAATGGTGAACATCTGTGGGCTTGACTGCACCTGTTTTGTGCGCAAATGAGGAAACCACTACCAAGATGGATATAAAAAACCGCATCGAAGAGAAGTTAGGCAGTCATTCACACATATCAGGCAGATATGGTAAGGACCAAAGAGCACGTATTGGACGAGGGAATGCGGACGCGTTTCTACACAATTGCCGAGTCTAAATGATGAGATATTGAAATGTTAGCCTTAGTTGGTTCATCGACTTCATTAAACTCTTTGCTTTTCGCTGATTCAAAATAATTTAAGCTTCCCACAATTTGAAGATTAGCCGCTAACGACTGACCTTTTCGTATTCCCCGATTTCCTTACCTAGCTAGCAACATTAGAAAAATAGACTTCTGTTCATTTTCTCATAGATCTCTTTTAGGGCATACCCGGTGTTGCGTAACAGGTTAATCTCCTATCAGAAGATGCCTGAGCGTAGTTCAACTTAGTCTAGAATAAACTTCGGATTGGAGCTATTCAGTTTCATCTCTTGAGGTATAACATATCCTTGTTTAAACTATAACCATCTAAAGCCAGTTTAAACTCTCTTATAGTTGTTGCTTAATGTTGAAAATAAAATAATTATACGAGGATAGATCTCTAATAGGTAAAATTATTGGTAAATTCATGTCCTGACTTCGTGAATTAATAAGGAATGTGGTTTGGGGGAGGCTTTTGTTACACGTGGATTTTGGTCTCACGAGGAAATGACGCTTTGTATTTTCCTTTTTGCGTGGGGTTCTTCTCATCGGGCTGTCCCACGGGTGCACTGTTTAATTACATCCCTACATATTGGGGGCAGCCATTGGTATCCTGCGAGATGCTACTCTTCACCTCGTGGCTATCGATATGCACCTGGCTCGTCTGTTGCTCTGGTGTGACAGTGAGTGCCAAGTCTATTTTGGAATCACTTAGAATGATCTTAATACCTATTTGAGCCACTCCAGATGAACTTAGAAACTTAGGTTCCTTGGATCATGACCATCTGATATTTCCTGGTGTGTGTAAAATATTACATTAATAACAACTGGTTTTCTTAACTGTAACAATGCGGCCTTCCGACTAGCAATAACCGCTGATAGAAAACCCAGTATCTGCCGGTTTTATGCTTCCTTGCTAACTACGACATTAAAAAATTTAAATGTAATGCCAATCATCATCATCTGTCTCCTTGAATCCTGTTCTTTTGTCTCTTCGTCGGTTTCATTCGCTCTCAGTAACACCTTGCATTGTATTGACTTCTATTTTCTTGCTGGAAAGAAAAAGCAGAAGTCATCTTTCTAAAAAGAAGTAATTTTGTTCAGAAATCGACTATTGTTGTGAAATTTGAATTGAAGCTGCCTGGGCTTTACTTGCCTGATATCACCTATATATGAATTATTTCCACGATATAACCCCTTTCCTAGAGACGTAACGTCGCGGGCCTATCAATTCTATCGCTATTTCCATGGCAAGCGTTCCACCAGCCCTGATCTTTGCAGGTGGGACCCGTCATGCCACCTACACACGGATGAATAATACCAGTTCCTTTCGTTTTCTATTAATAAGAAGTTGAGCTTCTTTCGAAAGATGACTGTTTTGGGGAACAGACTTCCCTATAAAATTCTAAAAGAACTTTATAAATTTATTTTCACTTATTTTTTGTTTTCATTTTTTCGAAAAACCTATACCTGGGTACTTTTGTCATTCCACAGGTATCGTTGAAAGCAAATCTTCTCTTTTCCTTTGTTACTTAATATGACTTCCATGATGGGGTTGTGGCGGGGCTGGTGTGATCAACGGTGTGTACTTTATGCTTCCAAGATAACTGAACCAGAAGTAAATAGGGATTTTCTAAGCCCGGCTTAGATGTGGCACCAGCCCGAAAGAATGGGGCACCCAGTGAGGATCGAACTCACTACTCAGTCGTAATTGATCTCGCAAGATAAACTTTCTAACCATTACACCACATTGAGGTACACCTGAACCAGAAGTAAATAAACACACAACAACCGCTTAAAATTAAGCACCTATTGAAGTTTAATTTGAAGCTGTTTAAAGAGTTTACTTTTCATTTGGGCCATTTTCCGATTTCTTTCACTTGTGCCACTTTTACCGTAATATTATTAGATGTGCCATTATTAGCTGTGCCATTATTAGCTGTGCCATTATTAGCTGTGCCATTCTTACTCTTTCCATGCAGACAAAATGCTTTGCAGAAAGGTAAGCTGTCAAACCACTTAAAAGCGACAACATACAGGATGCAGGTTCGGTTATAAAAGAGCCAATGTCTACGTTTTTGTCTATTGTACAGGACCTCTACGTACCGTTTTGAAATTTGAAGAAAACAGGCGTGTATCTATCGTTTCGGCCCTAGTGCAAATCGCGACAATGTTTACGTTTTTTTTAATCTGTTGTAAACCCGGTCTGTGTCTTATTTTTTTTAAACCAGACCTACGTTTTTGACCGTAAAATAAGCAGGACATATGTCATTTTTTTCATTCTGTCTACCGAGTATAAACATGATATTTCATAATGAAAACTTCTATTCACATTTTTCATCTAGTACAAAGCGGATCGGATCTTTTCTGTTGGTTCTCCACCAAATATTAATTCACCCCAAAATATAAAGAATTTATATTTACTAAAATGCATATCAAATTCTCCCTTCCATTACAATCCGGTTGGCTTGACCTTTGTGATCGCTCCAGATGTGGGCGACCCGGCTGCGCTTTTTTAAGTGTGAGGTCTACTTCGCCCACCCCGATAAACAAGCCTAAAACAGGTGGATTTCATATTTCTTCTTTTACCCACTTCTGTTTATCTTACATGTTTTTTCTTTCTATGTCTCTTATATATTTTTTTCTTTCTTTCTTTATCTTTTTTTGTTTTTGTCTGTTCATTTTTTTTAAACTTCTGTTTTTCTTTCTTTCGCTTTCTTCTCGGTCGTATTTCTTTACATTTTCCGTCTTGTTTTCATCATTATTTCGTATTTTTCTTTCTTATAAATTCCGGCTTTCTGATAACATTTCGAATTTCTTTCTTTCTTTCTTTCTTATAACTTCCGGCTTTCTAAAAACATTTCGAATTTCTTTCTTTCTTTCTTTCTTTCTTTCTTTCTTTCTTTCTTTCTTATAACTTCCGGCTTTCTAAAAACATTTCGAATTTCTTTCTTTCTTTCTTTCTTTCTTTCTTTCTTTCTTTCTTTCTTTCTTTCTTTCTTATAACTTCCGGCTTTCTAAAAACATTTCGAATTTCTTTCTTTCTTTCTTTCTTTCTTTCTTTCTTTCTTTCTTTCTTTCTTATCTTTCCCGGCTTTTCTATTAACATTTCTTTCCTTCATTTTTTTTTTAAATTGTAAAAAAGTTCCATGTAATTACCTCGAATATCATCCGCACTTACGAAGTGGGAATAAATTCCTGAATTTTTCTTTTTCATTCTGAGATTTTGAGGTGTTGCGAGTTAGATTAAACAGATTTTAATTTTAAAATAATTAATTTCAAAAGATTGCTGATACTCTAATGCTCACAGGGCAAATAGAGGGAAAAGAGAGACAAGCGAAAGTAAGGCGTGACAGTAGAAGTTCAAAGTGGCAAAACTTATTAAAAGCTACAAGGGACAGGGTGAAGTGGAGAGCCATGACCGCCTTCGTCGAATATACATTACCATTTTCACTCTTTTCTACCTTTTGACCGTAGTGTAAACAGTTTACTTTTTTTTTTTTTTTTTTTTTTTTTTTTGCTATGACAAAAAACAGGACATACGTCTATTTTTGTCTCCAATGAAAAATGACCCTAGGTTTACCTTTTTGACTCTATTGTAAATCGAACCTATTCTTTCCTTAATAATTCTATTTCTATTTTAATCTCGTGAGATATGGACCTGTTACTATTTTTTTTTATTTCAATGTAAATCTGACCTATATTTATTATTTTGGGGCTTCATCATGACCTGTATTTTTTTTTTTTTTATTGCGAGACATATACGTCATTATGCAACTCAATACGGTCTAATCTCTCTGATCTAGCCTTATCGTCTGTTCAGTGACATTAAATAGTAGAAATCATATCGAAAGAATTTAGCCATCAGAGAAATTGGCCAGGATTGTTCCGTATAAGCAATAATAAAAATAGCAGTGATCATCGTATTTTGATTTTTTTACTTATGCAATGAAAAATTATTGAAAAGTTTTTTTTTTGTTTTTTTTTTGTTTTTTATGTAATTGGTCGGATTGAGTAGAGTGTATCGATATTTTTCGATCGATTAAAAACTTTTCGTTCACTCTGTTTCCTTATTTTTGTGTCATTCTTGATTTTTTTTTTCTTCCATTGTTCTTTAATATTTTTCATTTTCTCTTTTTTTCCGATTTAATTCATTTGGCAATCCATCATTCTGTCATTCCCGTTTTTCTATACTGTTCATTTTGTTTTGTTTTTTTTTCCTCTTCTTTTTTTACCCTTTTCTCCTTTCTTCTTACATTTTTCTTTCTTTTTTTCATATTTCTTCTTTTACCCACTTCTGTTTATCTTACATGTTTTTTCTTTCTATGTCTCTTATATATTTCTTCTTTCTTTCGCTTTCTTCTCGGTCGTATTTCTTTACATATTCCGTTTTGTTTTTATCATTATTTCGTATTTTTCTTTCTTATAAATCCCGGCTTTCTAAAAACATTTCGAATTTCTTTCTTTCTTTCTTTCTTTCTTTCTTTCTTTCTTTCTTTTTTCTTTCTTTCTTTCTTATAAATCCCGGCTTTCTAAAAACATTTCGAATTTCTTTCTTTCTTTCTTTCTTTCTTTCTTTCTTTCTTTTTTCTTTCTTTTTTCTTTCTTTCTTTCTTATAAATCCCGGCTTTCTAAAAACATTTCGAATTTCTTTCTTTCTTTCTTTCTTTCTTTCTTTCTTTCTTTCTTTCTTTCTTTCTTTCTTTTTTCTTTCTTTCTTTCTTATAAATCCCGGCTTTCTAAAAACATTTCGAATTTCTTTCTTTCTTTCTTTCTTTCTTTCTTTCTTTCTTTCTTCTTTCTTTCTTTCTTTCTTTCTTTTTTCTTTCTTTCTTTCTTATAAATCCCGGCTTTCTAATAACATTTCGAATTTCTTTCTTTCTTTCATTCTTTCTTTCATTCTTTCTTTCTTATAAATCCCGGCTTTCTATTAACATTTCTCTCTTTCTTTCTTTCTTATAAATCCCGGCTTTCTATTAACCTTTCTCTCTTTCTTTCTTTCTTTCTTTCTTTCTTTCTTTCTTTCTTTCTTTCTTTCTTTCTTATAAATCCCTGCTTTCTAATAACTTTTCGAATTTCTATCTTTCTTTCCTTCTAATCAATTAGAGTCTGCTAATAACACGCCGACTTCATTAATTCATTTTTGTTCTCTCTTTCGTTCTTATAAATTGAATGATTAAAAAAGTGCAAATACATTCACTTGAGTTCCCTGTGGGTGATGACGCTCTGCTAGCTTTTTTTTTAAGCTACATAGATGTCAATGTAAGTCGAAGATCACACCTTTTCGAAATGTCGAGTCTATTACTCAGCTTATATTAATATTTCATTTTATTAATATTCCGAATTAATATCATTAATTATTATTAATAAATTAAAATAGTTTATATAATAAATTATAATCTGTATATAATTTTCCTTTATAAATCCTTCCTTTATATATCCTTCTTAGTTTTATTCAAATTTTACAATCAAAATATCCGGTACAGTAAAAGTGACACAAATTTGCATTGTTTGATCGCATTTTCTGTTAGTTTTACAGTTGGTATTTTTTTTTTCTGTTTTTACTATTTCAATATGACGTAGATTAAAGTAGATTCTAGGTTGTAACAACCGTTCCGAAGTGAAATTGCTCTGTGGACCACTAAATATTACGGTGGACTCCCAGTTTGCTATTATTTTGTGTGAACCCCCAGTAATGTTACATGAAACCCCGGAGTACATCGAGAACTACTGGTCCAGATAGTCTAGGCGTTGAGCACTTTAATTTACTGCATAGGTAGATATTCGCTCCTTGTTTTTTTTTTTTTTTTTTTTTAGTTGTTCGGGAATTCTTTTTTTCTCTTGATCTCAACAACATCGTTATTTTTTTGCGTTATTTTTTTTTTGTATACACGCTCGCGCCCCCCTATATATATATATATGTGTGTGTGTGTGTGTGTGTGTGTTTGTGTGTGTGTGAGAGAGACAGACAGAGGGAGAGAGAGCGAAAGGGAGAATTTTGTGTGTGTGAGTGCGTGTGTCTATGCAGTTTTTAAGAAAATTGAGTAACGTTTCATTGAAAATAGATTTCATTACGTGTTTCGCCTTTCTAGGAGTCATCAAATCCCCCCCCCCAAAAAAAACGAAAGAAATAAATGTATCTATCTATATTTGTGTGTATGCATAAATAATGAATCACAGAAATTTTTCCCTAACCTGACGTTCTCTCGTGAATAAATCTATATCTATATGAAGAAAATATATATATATACATATATAGTATTACACAAAAACATCCAAAATTACCTCCTCTGGGGGATAAGCCTATTTCGACCGACAAAAACTTCGTCAGTCTTATTTAACACTTATACACCGGGATTAAATAACACTGATGAAGTTTTCGTCGGTTGAAATAGACGTATCCCCATATGAGGTAATTTTGGATTTTGTTGTGTATATAATTTATTGGCACTGTTATAATAAATACATTGGCTCTTTTTATGGATCTCTTTCAATCTTTTATATTATTAGGATCCACTTGGATTATATACCAACGGATTTATTACGTTTACTTTATACATATATATAACTGATCTCTCTATACATTTCGTATAGAATACGTTAAAATTTCCCTTTCTCTGTCATGCACCGATAGCTTACGGGTAAGTCTCTGACTGATGTCAAATCGGTCGAGTTTCAATCCCGGCTTGAAGTAGTCGTACATCTAGCCAGACTGATGAGCTGTGATACAGCGAAACAGTCTGTCTGTTGATGACTGTTTATGCTTTCGTTATCCGATCGATGTCACCAGAGAAAAAGGATAATTTTAAAACAGTTCTGATATTAATGCATCGTTCTTCAATTACGAATTGAGCTCTCTTGACTACTGGCGTTTGTATACATTTCGTATAGATGTCAAAATTTCCCTTTCTCTGACGTGCGCCGATATCTTAGGGGTAAGATCTCTGTCTGAGCCACACTGATAAGCTGTGATACAGCGAAACAGTCTGTCTGTGGATGATTATATATATATATATATATATATATATCAGACAAATTGTTATGGTCTAGGTTTGGACCAAGGAAGAACAACACGCACACAAGAGTAGAAATAACGAAGGTATATTAAACGAAATAATAATACAAGATGTGGAAGGTGTTAGTATGACTGTCAGTCTGGTTTGGAGTGAACTACTATCGGCTCGACTCGATTCAGTATCTAGCCACCCCCCCTCCCACGTGGGTTGCATGTGGCACATGGCCGTGTTCAACGCGAGTTTCCCGAGCCCTTAGGCTCGGCCAAAAAATGCCCGTAGAACCCGAATAAACGGCTGAGACTCGTCCGGGTTCCTCTCTGCTCAGAGGCAGAGAGTTCGATCGTCAAGCCGAGAAGCTCGGCTCGATTCGTCCCTCTCTCGTGAGAGGCGTAATATACATAGTGTTAGGAAGAGTTCATTCTGTAGTTATAGGTAAGGACCCATGACACAAATAATTATTTTTAAAGATAATTTAATTAATATTAATTTTCTAGTGTAGTATCAACACTGAAGGTGTAGTTTGCTAATTAAGATAAAATCCTGCTTTAGTTTGTTGCATTCACTTTCGCACAAATTCTCAACGCATGAATCCATCTATTCCTGCTAGCTACGGATGGTAACCTTACTAAGAGAAGGAAAACTATTGGAGAAAACCATTGGAAACCACTCCAACATTTTCTCAAAAATACATTTTAATTCACAAAAGGCGTATAGAAAATAAAGCTGTCAATGGACATGATTATCTAGGTCCTGAGAGGTCTGGGTATCTTTAAAAGGAAAAGAAAAAGATTTATTGAAATATCACCATGTTGCTTCTATCGATCATTATTTGCCATACATCCACCACCCCCCAAATATCTCCGTTTATCAATTGCTCGTTCGGAAACTCTCGCCACTGAGCTCCAGACGTGTATTCCTCGTTTCTCTGATTATCTTACTATAAATAGCAACAGAACACATTCCACCTGCTTAGAATAACGTTTGGATAATAGGCAAACGTCAAGTCAGACTGGCGAATTCGTTGTCAAACGTATAATTGGATTACGTCTGTCATATGAACTAAAGGCAGACAATGTTGAAGGGAAAGCGTAACTAATTATTTCGTTTTATTTTACATCTATTTATTTCATTTTTGCAATAATGTAACGTGACCGCTTATAGCTCATAAAAGGACATGTCATTTCAGTGACAAGACATCACGTATTGAAAGATGTTAAGCCAATATATGTTCAGACAAGCAATAACACATACACACACACACACACACACACACATATATATATATGTGATAAAACTATAGCTTTAAGATAGCAGTATTTATTAGTAAAGTTAAATCTCAGTAATAGATCGTATGTAAATATAGAAGTCTACATTGAGGTCAACACCCATCGGCGACAAACTGTTTCATGCTTAAACGCAATCTTCAGGCCATGTTCGACTATTTCTATATCCTGGTGAATGGTGCATTATGGGTAGATGTATTGTATTATTGTAACGGTTATTGGATAGGCTGTGACGATTATGATTTAAATTACTCTAGGAGCTATTAAGATGTGCGAATCTACTTAGGCACGAACGTATACACACAAACGCAAGATCCCATGTACAATGCCAAACGATCATTGGCTAATAAATCACTAATACATTTTCTACAGGCAATTTACAAATCGCTGTAATGCGACAATTTTGTAATCGCTTTAGTTTTTAAGTAGTCAAATTTGTGCTCTTTTGGAAAAAGTGACTCAAAGAATCTTCCTTAAGTCTCCCCAAAGCTCGCTCGCTGATTGATTGATGCCAACCAATCACATCGTTTGCACGTGAAGAATAATTTTTCCCGCGCAACGAAGCAGAGCCTATAGTCGCATATTTAAGCCAAGATTTCTCTCATCTCAATTAGTGAGACCTCAACTGCTAAACGAATCTACGACAGTTGGAACTCCAGTTCTAACCACGTGCCAACCTTCTCACTCAAATGCACACCCACATGCTGATGATAATTTGTACTCTTTCACAAAAAACTTCTTTTGACACAACAATACTTTTCAACAATAATATCACACGAACAATCATAAAACACTCATGATTATGTATCCAGTGAACTTTAAACCAAATAATTATCTCTCACTGAACTCTTAATTGCAGTCAAAGAGAGGCAACTCCTGATTAATTCAACCTTTCTTACTTAAATGTATGTTTTTTTTTTGGGGGGGGGGGTTTCACATCGTTGTTTGATATTGCACATCTTGTTAATATACATATATTTTATGTGCAACAATGTCTTGTGGTTATTCTTCTTGCGGGAGTCCTGCTTACTTGTCCGTCATTCACTTTCTGAGCGACGGTTCGGTTCAACTCTAGGGACGGAGAGGAACCCGAAGGAGGCTACGCCGAAGGGCGGGGTCTCCTGCGGGGAGGTTTAAACCGGCCCTGAACCCGTTTATACGGGTTCAAATGGGCTATTTTTTTGCCGAGCCTAATGGCTCGGAAATGCCCACGTTAAAAAGGCCTTAGATTATATTAAAAAGGCCTTAAATTATATTAAAAAATATGGATCAATATTGTGAATTTCTTTCTTCGTTCAACGATAATGTTATTAAACTTATCAGATGTTACGAAAAAAATTTACATGAAATAAATAGACAACACTTGTCTATATTATTGAATGAAACGTGTATATATATATATATATATATATATATATATATATGTGAAATTTAAGATTTCAAAGGGAAGAAGATATTTCCATATAGTACTCGATATTAAAAAATAGAGCATTGATATTACTTTCCCATTATACAGTGGAATTACTTAACGGTAATTGCCCTTAGCAGTCCTCGTTGTTACGTCCACGACTTCACAGTTTTCTGGGTACTTGGTTCACTTTTCAAGAGGTTTATTCATATATTAAATATTTACCATTGTAATAAATTTCCGGTTTTTTTTTGTCTTGTTTTATTTTTTCAATTTTCATATTTTCGTCTTTTTTTTTTAACTCCATTATGGCCACACCCATGTCATGATTTACATGTGCTCACGTATTCGTTCATAAATATAATTGCTTTTCGATTGTATATTTTTTATTTTATAATTTTCTATTGTTATTTTTACTTGTATGTATACCTTTCATTGTTTACATATAATGGGTGTTCCAATAATTTGGATCGATTTTAAATATGAATTAAGTTTAAGCGTCTAATGATTTTTTTTTCTTTTTCTTTCAGATTTAATAATTTAAGCCTTTGGCAATTTCAACTATGAAAGTATCAAAAATCAAACAACGCTTATTACGAAAATGGACGTCCAAACAAAATTTGAATGCGAAGTTCCCAGGTCGCATTATCTCTCGAAACAACGACATCAATTGGCCACCACGATCGTCCGACTTGAAGGCTTTAGATTTCTTGCTTTGGAGGTCATCTCAAAAGTAAGGTCTATAACAACAAGCCAAGAACAATTCAACAGCTGAAGGATGAGATAATGGCAGCAACATTGCAGAGACGTCATCAAATATTTTGACCATCGAGTGGAGGTGTGCCGCCGAAGCCTTGATGGACATTTGGGCAATATTATTTTCCACGCGTATTTGTTATGACTTAAATAAAATCATCCAATAGAGAAATAAATAAATTAACACTAATAAGACTGATTTATTTAATCCGTCTTAATTAACCACTTCATGCCAATGGAAAATATGAGACCAAAAAGAAGCCAAGTGTTGTTCTTCCAAAGATTAGCATCAGCCATGTTGCTAGTAGACTAAAAAGGTTCTCTGTTGGGATGAGTATATTGGATTGTTTGTATTCCAGCATCACTTTGGTCTCTGGTCGAGACCCGGATATTAACTAAGTACATGCCAGAATTCAAAGGAAATAATAATAATAATAATAATAATAATAATAATAATAATGAGACAGGTTTAACTTTATCATACTGTTTCTGATGAGTATATTCGACTGTTTGTATTCCATCATCACTTTCTGATATGCAGTTCTCCCTCCGAATAATAATGATAATTTAATGACAAGAACGACAAGTGAGAAATGTGTTAAAATAGTTTATTGTTGTCCTCACTGTAAAGCATTTTTGCTTTGGTGGCGTTGATGTTTACAAACCATTCCTTGCCCCAGTTAACCACGGATTGGAGGTTTTTAGAGAACAGTTGTCAGTTTTACGCTGTCATATCTGCCGGAATTGCTATTAAGATAGGAAGAAATTGTTGTATCGTTTGAATAAATAACTCGTTCTAAAGGCAGAATTTCACCAGGTAGAAAAAAGTATACGTAACAAAGTGAATACTGAGTGTGCAGGAGGACCCTAAAATTATATCCCGAATTTAGTATTAGCAGTAAGTGAGATTATAGAAGAATGGAGTAATACAATTTCCTAGGACGACCAACAAAGACACCACTGAGATTTGAAAACAGTCAATTCAAAAGAGAGCACTTAGAAAGTGAACTGAAAAAAGTTCTATTCGCCATAATAAGAAACACTTTTAAAGAGAAAATGATCTACAAGCAGACGATCATTTACAAATATAAAATAGTTTTTTGAAGGACTTCTTATTTTTGATTTTTCTCGGCTAGACATGAAGAAAAAAAAACAGCCGGTCTGATCTCATCCCTTAATAATTGAAAAAAAAGAACATTATTTTCGTCTCTCAAGTAACAAAATTACCCGATGTAAATCAACTAAGTAGAAAGATAATCGGGCCGGTGTTTGTTTTGTTTTTGTTTGTTGTTGTTGTTTTGTATGTGTGTGTGTGTGTGTGTGCGTGTGTGTGTGTGTGTGTGTTGTTTCTGAAAATAGCATTCGGAAAAGTTCACTTCACTGAGTTCGCTCTGAATGAGGAGATATATTGGCATCTTTTGAATGGCCACTTTTTGTCTTCAGTACAACATTAAAAGGATGGTGAGATCAGCCAAGACGAGGAATCGAAGCATCAGTCAAAGAGAGATTCGTGTAGAGTATAAGAAAAAAAATTCAGGCACCGCGTTGCCCAAGCCAATCCTCTTCTTTGAAGTTAATAGAATATTTATGGTGAAGTTTAAAGACCTTACTCACGAGAGACATCAAACACATTCTGTGATTTTGGCAGATAATAATAATAATAATAATAATAAACAGGCATGACTGTCATTGATTATGATCTTAATGGATTGAAGGTGTTAAAGTATACATGTTTTGTTTTGAATAACAAAAAAAAAAAAGGAAAAATTCTCTTTACCGATGCGTTTCGTTCTCTGATGGACTATCAACAATTGAACAGATGAAGGATGAGATAATGGGAGCAACTATGCAGAGACGTCATCAAATATTTTGACCATCGAACAGGGTTAGGGTTTTAATAATTGTAAGGATTTTATTTTGAGACAAGTAATTATAAAAAAACGGTACAAATATTGCTAGCTTTTCAAAATTTTAAATTATCTTCAGCCTGTGAAAGTTAAGATAAATTATGGAAGAAGCTAAGCGATACAACAAATAAAATAAATATAATAAACAAATATGAGTAAATGTTGTTATTTGTTTATATTTCTGAGATGAGGTATTATGTACACTATTTACTATTGTCCTCATCTTTGTCGCCATATTTATTACAACGTTTCGGCCTTTCAGTATCTGTCTATATTTCTGAAATTAGGTATTATGTACACTATTTACATTATTCGGACTATTGTCCTCATCTTTGTCGCCATATTTATTACAACATTTCGGCCTTTCAGTATCTGTCAATATTTCTGAAATTAGGTATTATGTACACTATTTACATTATTCGGACTATTGTCCTCATCTTTGTCGCCATATTTACCACAACGTTTCGGCCGTTGTACGCTCCGACCTTCTTCTTCTTCCACTGTACCATGTGTCCTTGAGTGGAAAGGGGCGTTGATTGGATCCACTGACAAGGTTTATTTAATACAGACGATATTTTTGACGATAGGTTCCTATGAGCAGAATATGTATTTTTGTTAGAAATCAATTTGTAGGAGATTAGGTTTCATTGGCGTATTTTTATAAAAAGGCTTTTAGTCGAGATTCAAATGTATTGCTAGTATTTTTACTATAAAAATCTATTTTTATACTTTCATAGTATCTTTCCCCTAGTCTGGGGGATAACTATTTGTCTATAGCTGAGTTCTTAATAGTCAGGGTGGACCTGGGAATACCAACAATTAGGAGGTGGTTCCATACTCCTCAAAATCTACTGATCAGAGACCTTGCGGTTGGATGTAGTTTATCGTCATACACAGGACGAGGGCAGTTAGGAAGAAAATATAGAAAAGCGAAAGATATGAAGATTTGAAAATGAAGGATATAGAATGCTTATAGGGACTTAAGAAATTAGTTGTTTCTGTTCTTGCCGTCTTCTTTGGAATACTGACAGACCAAATCGAAACATGAATGGATAATATTGAGACTGTCATTTGAAATGAGATGCCAAGATTCTGAGAAGAGATTCGTAACGGCAAAGAGGTGAAGAAATTGCATTAATACTTATTTGTTGCGATATAGCCGTCATCATTAGATTACAACATATGGTTTGAGTAATAATAATAATAATAATAATAATAATAATAATAATAAAGTGCCTCCTTATTAATATGGCAGTCTCTGCAAACTGCAATGGACCTGTGAAGATCTTCAAAAAGCTATCAAAATAAAAGGACATTAAAATCTAAACCTCAAAAATGTGGCACATGGGGTCATCAACAATCCTGAATTGGTTGGAAAGTAGACTCATTGTAGGGATTTCTAGAAGCCCATGCCTTAAAGAAATACAAAGAAAAATGTACTTGCGAGTACAGCCGAGATCTTACGAAGAGCTTCATCTATGTAAAGTGTGTTTTAAGTGGTTAATGTGATGATGCCATTTCTATCCTGAGATCTCTGTGCAGGACCCGGAAAGAAATGTTTACACACAAGAAACCAAAGGAAGTAAAATAAAAATAATAATAATATGAAGAAGAAGAAGAAAGTGCCTCCTTAATGATATGGCAGTCTCTGCAAACTATAATGTACCTGTGAAGAACTTCAAAAAGCTATCAAAATAAAAGGACATTAAAATCTAAACCTAAAAAATGTGGCACATGGAGTCATCAACAATCCTGAATTGGTTGGAAAAGATTCATTGAAGGGATTTCTAGAAACCCATGCCTTAAAGAAATACAAGCAAATGTTCCCACGAGTACAGCCCAGACCTTACGAAGAGCTTTATCTATGTAAAATATGTGTGTGTGTGTGTGTTTTTTATTGGTCAGTGGAAAATGTCATGATGCCATTTCTGACCTTAGGTCTCTGGACGGGACCCGGAAAGAAATATGTACACACCAGAAATCAAAGGAAATAATAATAATAATAATAATAATAATAATAATAATATGGTAGGCATTGTTCTCATGGCTTGTGATATTTTTGCATATGGATGTCATTCATGGTGCCAAACACGTTCAGAAATATCTAACGTGTCAGTTGTATACAACCATTTCCTAAGATCAATGATTAGGAATTGCTTTGAGCGAGAACATGTGGCTCTTGGCAAAAGCCATTCCTCTTTGCCTATTGTAGACTGGCTCTCCATAATAACAAAGAATTGTATCAACGAACGAAAACTACATCGCAACTAGAACTGTCCCACAAAACTAAAACAGTTGGCCTTCAAAGATACCTGGAACATACAGGAAACTGAATGATGATACGTTACAAAGAACATGAAAATGTTAAGCACACTTTATTCAGTAATACAGGAAGCCAACAAGTTAAAAATGGAATTACATATGGGTGCAGAAATACTAATAAAATGTTGATTCTGCGATAAATATCTAGAAAAAGTTGACCATCTTGTGTCAGGTTGCGTGGTATTGGCATCCACTGAATATGAAACCCGACATGACATGGAGGGACAATTTCTGCACTGGAAAATCTGCTACTTTTAAGGAAAGGAAACTGCAAGAAATTGGTTTGAACACTACCCAGACCTGGTTACGGACATAGGACCTGTAACAATTTTAAAGGACTTCACCATGTTATTCCTCCTGACGGTCGTCTTCGAGTATAGAATCCAGAGGTTAGCAGTGAATATTTCGGTAAAAAGTAGCAGAGCATAGTTCGTTCTTCTGTTTCTCTTCGCCTGACAAGCTGGCACTGGACATTCAGGTAGAGTGAATAAAAATGGCCGCCTTTATACACGACGGATTGAATGTTCTACGTCTTCTGATTGGTTAACCTTCTATTAGTGGACTATAAAGGGAGTTAAGTCATTTGAGCTAACTCACTAGTTATATACATAAAAAAAACTGCAACACACCATACACACAGACAGAACAATAAAAGCTGATCGCCGAGACATAGATTCAATGAAGGGATTCCTGGTATTCAACGCCTTAAAGAAATACAAAAATTCTTTCTACGAGTACAGTCCACATCTTACGAGAGACTTTATCTATGTAAATTATGTGTGATTATTTTTAAAATTGCTGTGGGAAATGTCATGGTGCCATGTCTGACCTTAGGTCTTTGTTCGGTTCCCGGAAAGAAATAAGTACATGCCAGAAATCAAAGGAAATAATAATAATAATAATAATAATAATAATAATAATAATAATAATAATAAATTTTATGGGACTTTACAATACACACAGACAGAACAATCAAAGGTAATTGCCCAGACATCGTGATCAAAGAAAACAAGAAGAGAGTGTGTTTTCTTATTGACATAAAAATCCCTGCAGATTGTATCTTAGTATAACTTCAAAAACCTATCAAAATACAAGGATTTTGAAATGGAAATCTCAAAAATATGGCACTGGAGGATATCAATAACTCGTATTGTTGGAATCATTGGACTAATTGGAAAAGGTCCCAAATAGACTCAATGAACGGATTCCTGGTAGCCCGTGCCTTAAAGAAATACAAAAAATTGTACTTAAAAGTACAGCTCAGATATTATGATGAGCTTTATCTATATAAAATGTATGTGATCTAAAATGTATGTGATCACAAAAATTGATCAGCGGAAGTTGTCATGAAGCCTTTTCTGGCCTTAGGTCTTTTCTTGGGACCCGAAAGGAAATATGTATACAACAGAAGCCCAAAGAAACAACAACAACAACAACAATAATGAAGGAAATTAGGAAATTTATTTAGTAATAAAGGAAGCCAACAAATTCAAAAAGCAATTTCAAGTGGGTGAAGATAAACCATAATACATCTACTGCAATGAAAAGTAACTAAAAAAGAAAGCAAATGCAATGTGTCAAATGCAGAAACGATGGCAAGATAAGCGTCTTAATGGTTAATATTCTGCCTGTACCAAACAAGCTGATGTAGACAAACCCCATACCCATCAATGGTTACATAGTGCAGGGTTAAATGCTGCAACCGAAGGTATTATCATTGCTGCACTGGGCCAATGCTTTCTAACGAGAAATTACCAAGAACATATAATAGAAAATTGTGTTAGCTCAAAATGCCGATTCTGTGATCAATATTCATAAACAACTGACCATTTTGCATCAGGTTGTACGGAATTGGCACTCAGCGAATATAAATCCCAGCATGACAAACTGGGCAGATTGGAAATATAGAACGCTTAAGGAAAGGATATTGAAAGAAACTTGTATGGATACCATGCAGACACATTTACAGGCTTAGTAACTGTAACAATTTTATGGGACTTTACAATACACATAGACAGAAGAAGCAAAGCTAATCCCCGAGATATCGTGATAAAAGATCACAAAAACAAAAATATACATTCTTATTATACACCTACTGTTGTGACCAAGAAACGTAAATGAAAAATTGTTTTGAGTCCAAATGCAGATTCTGTGATAAATATCCAGAAACAATTGACCGTCATTTATCAAGATGTACAATGTTAGCGATCATTGAACATAAAACTCGGCATAATAGGTTGGGCCAATATCTGAAATGGAAAATATGCAATTTATAGGGGAAAGGAATGGTAAGAAACTCTGACATGAACATTACCGAAACCCGGTTACAGAGACAGGATCGGAAACAATTTTATGGGACTTTACAATACACACAGACAGAACAATAAAAGTTAATCGCCCTGACCTCATGAGTAGAAACTGTAAAGGTAACATGTTCCTCCTTATTGGCATAGCAGTCTCTACATACTGTAATGAATCTTTAATGGTCTTCAAAAATCTATCAAAATACAAGGACCTTGAAATCGAAATCGCAAAATCGTGCCGCATGAGAACATCACCAATTCTACTTCTAGTTAGATCCCTCGGATGAATTGGAAAATATTCCAGTAGACTCATTGAAAGGGATTCCTGGTAGACCATGCCTTAAAGAAATAGTAAAAATTGATCTAACAAGTACAACCCACACCTTACGAAGGACGTTATCTATGTAAAATATGCCATTTTTTTCTTCAAAATTACTCAATCGAAAATGTTATGATGCCATTTGTGACCTTTGGTCTCTGTTCGGGACCCGGAAATTGAATCAATACATGCCAGAAATCAAAGGAGATAATAATAATAATAATAATAATAAAAAATGGAACAAAACAACACATTGAAAGAATCCCTGGAAACCCCAGCTTAAGAGACATACAGAAAATTGTCTTATTAAGTACAGCACACACACTAAGGAGAACTTTGTCTATGTAACGCTAGCAACTTCATCGGAGATAAAAAAAAAAAAAAAAAAAAAAATTAACATGAAATGTGGCCATAACAACACACCACGACCTGCCTTAGGTCTTTTCGCAGACTTGGTAGGTAGTGTGTCCATAGCAGAAATCGAATGATGATAATAATAATAATAATAATTTTTTTTTTTAATCTATATACTAAAATCTGATTATCCCACTTGGAGTGGTCACTCCGACTTATACTAAGTTACAACTTAGGATTGTCTACCCCACTGAATACCATACACTATTTTGAACTATTCTACCTTCGATATATTAATAAATCCACAATCTCATTGTTTGGGCGTACTCTTGGATCTTCTTCGAGACTCGTTTTAATGCTGGTAACCTGAACATAATTACTCCTTGGCGGTCAAAGTTAAAACGCATCTCTACCAATTTCAATGAATACGAATAATATTTCAAACCAGATCGGCCGGCAACCGGGACAACAAGGGCCGCGTCCCTCAGAGAGGAACCAGTCTGAGGACGAAAAGTCTGTCACTGGAACAAACTTTTCCACACACGAAGAGACACTAGGTCACCAAACCCGGATTATTGCCAACCTTGGACCAAGTGACTCAATACCAAATCGACTAATAAAAAGTAAACGAACGAAATGGAGCCGCGAAGAGTATCGACAAGTCATGACATCCTTCTTCACTGCACTCGAAAATCCAGCAAAGAACACCACCAATCAAACATACCAAATATGGAGAAGTACGGTGGGAAATGATATAAGACCTAACCTCAATCCAAACATGCTTGCCAATGTCCGTAGGGACATCATGCGAAACAACAGACTCTCAAAGGCAGAAATAGATAAGATAAAATTAGATATAAGACAAAATACTATGACCCATCACTCAAACTCTGTTGAGACGAATGTAGAAATAAGGTATGCGACAGAGGATGAGGTACGCGCTAAAGCGAATGAAATACGAAATAATCTCCCAGAAAATGAAACCCAAGACTCTAACTTAAACACAACATGCAGTCCTCCAGAAAATGTACCTGGAGTCATCTTCAGTGACAATAAGTTAGAATTCCTTGAAAATTACGAAGCTGAAATCACCGAAGCGAAAAATGACGTCATCCAAGTACTCAGCAGAGTAACTTTCATACAATTGTCAGACAGAGACCAGCTCCCGAAAATCCATATGACGAATTCCAACAAGCACATCGTGAAAATATACAACGCTGCTCTGGAAACACTATTAACAGATAAACCACTGGGAAACATCACAGAAGTTAACAACGTCATATACGCAACAGCTTTAGCAGCGACTCGGAAGCTTGGGGTCAAGGCAATAAATAAAATTAACAGACACAGAGAACCAGCTTGGGAAACCAAACTGATACGAGAAATAAAACAAATCAGATGTGAGCTTTCTATATTAGATGAGCTCACCAGAAACCCTAATATTTCCACACGTAAATACAAAAAGATCAAGCGGAAATATAACATTAAATCCCTAACTAATATTCCATCAATCAAGGAAATGCTGAAGCAGAAAATTCAGTTAAAGGCGCAGGGAACAAGACGATACGAAAAACGTTGTAGGTTCTATCGCCAAAATAAAATATTCCGAACAGATCTTAATAAATTTTACAGGGAAATTGGAAAAACACCTATACATGTCGAAAGGCCACCATCGATTGATAATGTACAGACATTTTGGGAAAATACTTGGAGCAGCCCAAAGGAATATAACCCAAGTGCAGAATGGATACGGCGTGAAGAAGAACGAATGCTGGATACACCTCTGCAAGAATGGGAAAATATATCCACAGATGATGTTAGGCAAGCTCTAACTAAATTCCAAAAATGGAAATCCCCAGGAAATGACAAATTGCCCAATTTCTGGCTGGATCATCTCTCATCTACCCATGAAATTCTTGCAAAAACATTATCAACGCTTGTAAATAATCCCAATAAAATCCCGGAATGGATTACTGAAAGTTTTACATACCTTATACCAAAAACAACTGAAACAGACGACTCGAAAAATTATAGACCGATAACATGTCTCTCCACAACGTATAAGTTGATCACGTCTGAAACTGAAAGAAACTGGTATGAACACCACCCAGACCCGGTTACGGAGATAGGACCTGTTACAATTCTATGGGACTACACAATACACGCTGACAGAACAATCAAGGCCAACCGGCCAGATATTGTTATTAAAGACCACAAACAAATACGGTGCCTCCTTATTGATATGGCAGTCCCTGCTGACTGCAATGTATCTTTGAAGATATTCAAAAAGCTGTCAAAATACAAGGACCTTGAAATAGAAATCTCGAAAATGTGGCATATGGGAACATCAACAATCCATGTTGTAGTTGGAGCCCTAGGACTGGTTGGAAAAGATTGCAGTAGACTAATTGAAGGGATTCCTGGAAGTCCATGCCTCAAGGAGATACAAAAAAATGTTCTAACAAGTACAGCCCACACTTTACGAAGGGCTTTATCTATGTAATTTTTTTTTTTTTTTTTTTACATTATTCGGACTGTTGTCCTCATATTTGTTGCCATATTTATTACAACGTTTCGTTGTACGCTCCGGCCTTCTGCAGGTGGTTGGAATGTCGAACTGAACAGTTATCTTTGAAAGTTCTTCACTACCTTAACCGGGTATTGAACTGACACACTTTGGGTTCTGGAGTTAACCAATGCCTTTATCCACTGTGCCATGTGTCCTTGAGGACATCTGTGTATGAATTTCTGGGTATTATAAACCTAATGTCTCAGCAAGCATTTTTACCTGTGCTCATATTTCATTTTTTTGCTGTTATCATTGCATTTTTTTTTACCAGACCTCATATTGCAACTTTTGTTGTTATTATTGCAACGACTGAAACGTTGTAACAAATATGGCAATAAAGATGAGGACAATAGTCCGACTAATGTAAATAATCCCTGTTGTAGTTGAAGCCCTAGGATGGGTTGGAAAAGATTCCAGTAGGCTACCTGAAGGGATTCCTGGAAATCCATACCTCAAAGAGATACAAAAAATTGTTCTCACAAGTACAGCCCAAACTTTACGAAGTACTTTATATATTTTTTTTTTTTTTTTTTAGTGGAAAGTGTCATCTTAGGTCCCTGGGTGGGACACGGAAGGAAATGTGTAAACACCAGAAATAAAAAACTAAGAAAAAATTAGTAATAATAATAATAAGTTGTTATAATGAGTATACTGGACTGTTTGTATTCCAGAATCACTTTCTGACATGCTATTCTCTCACCAAATAATAATGATAAATTAATGGCAAGAACGACGAGTAAGAAATGTGTTAAAATAGTTTATTGTCGTCCTCAACAGTCTTTAGATTTCTTCCTTTAGGGGTCATCTCAAAAGTAAGGTCTATAACAAGGCAACAACAATTCAACAGCTGAAGGATGAGATAATGGGAGCAACATTGCAGAGACGTCATCAAAAATTTTGACCATCGAGTGGAGGTGTGCCGTCGAAGACTTGTCGGACATTTGGGCAATATTATTTTTCACCCGTATTTGTTATGACATAAATAAAATGATCCAATAGAGAAATAAATAAATTAACACTAATAAGACTGATTTATTTAATCCGTCTTAATTAACCACTTCATGCCAATGGAAAATATGAGACCAAAAAGAAGCCAAGTGTTGTTCTTCCAAAGATTAGCATCAGCCATGTTGCTAGTAGACTAAAAAGGTTCTCTGTTGGGATGAGTATATTGGATTGTTTGTATTCCAGCATCACTTTGATCTATGGTCGGGACCTGGAAATTAACTAAGTACATGCCAGAAATCAAAGGAAATAATAATAATAATAATAATAATAATAATAATAATAATAATAATAATAATGAGCCAGGTTTAACTTTATCATACTATTTCTGATGAGTATATTGGACTGTTTGTATTCCATCATCACTTTCTGACATGCAGTTCTCCCGCCGAATAATAATGATAATTTAATGACAAGAACGACAAGTGAGAAATGTGTTAAAATAGTTTATTGTCGTCAACAAACAGTAAATGCTAATTTTGAAAATTAAATTCAGTCATTCTAGTTATGTCTACTGAATAATTATTCTACCGAAAGTTTTCATCCGAGAGTTTTTATTCGAGATACATATAATCAAAATATTTTATTCAAATTTGCTATTTGTTTTATGTTTTTAGGAATGCTTTCTACAGATATATATATATATATATATATATATATATATATATATATATATATATATGTGTGTGTGTGTGTGTGTGAATTACAATAAATGATATACAAAAAATTTACTACAAACTGATGCTCATTTCGTCCATGGGAAAGTAGCTTTTCCCTGGACTTATCAATGCAAATACATTTACTTAATTTGTTTTTAGTAAATGTATTTGCATTTATAAGTCCAAGGAAAAAACTTCATTTCCATGGAGGAAATGATCATCTGTATGAGGTAAATTGTTTGGATCTCATTTATTGTATGTAATTCACTTATATGCTCTATAAGAAAACTTATATTGAGATCTC
>CAHIKZ030004476.1:2182500-2252500 GCA_903632075.3 Acanthosepion pharaonis
GCTCTTCGATTTCAAATCACCAGCCTTTATACATTACATATAAGCTTACAGCATCTGGTGTTCGCAAGCCGCCACCCATCTTTGGATTGACCAGATTCGACATTGCTTATACGAGAACTGGTGTTTCAAATTGATATGACCACAAGTACGGAATTTACTCACACACACACATAGATATACACAGAGATACAGCTAGATATTAAAAAAGGTATATTCTAAAAGATGCAAAACGCACCTTTTCCCCTTAAAAAAGTTGACCTGCGAAGCTGAGGTCGCCTGTGAGATAATTTTAACACCAACCTTTCATACAGTAAACTATAATTTTACATCAAAATGGCGTTTCTACTAGCATCTGGTATTCACAACCCGTCACCCACCTCGGGATTGTCCAGACTCGACATTGCTTGTACGAGAAGTGGTGTTTCAAGTTGATATGGCCGTAAGTACGGAATTTACTCACAGACACACAATGATGAAGAGATACAGGTAGATATTAAAAAAAATATATACTAAAACATGCAATACGCTACTTTTCCACTTAAAAACGTTTACCTGCGAAGCTGAGGTTGTCTGTGAGATAATTTTAACGCCAACCTTTCTTACAATTGATTAATTTTACATCAAAATGACATTTCTACGGTAATAAAACTATACAGACTATAATATTATTTAGTCAAACGACATTATTATTATTATTATTATAAAAACTTTATTTTTAACCTGCATTTGTTCGATAGTCACAGGCCAGCTCATAGCCAATGAACTAAGGTAGGAAAAGGATGTGACTATCAGATCCAAAGCGCCAGCCACAACTATGACAGTTTTAATTTTTAAATCCCACATTCTTTTATATTTTATATCCAGGTCTTTGCATTTAATAATTTTTTTTTAAATATTCGCAGAGATGTTTTTGTTACTTGGTAACGGTAATGTCTCTCATTGTGAAAACTTCTTTTTTTTCTTTTCTGTCTTTGATAATCTAAGCGATTTGCTTGTATTGTTCGATCTGTGTTGATAGAAAAATCCCAGAAGCAAGTAACAACTGCTCCGTCAGTTACAGATTCAGAGTGATGTTCATACCGATTTGCAGTTGTTTTTATTTATTTATTTATTTATTTTAAGCGTTTCACCTCAAGCAAGCCGGGAAGCCACTAGCACTCAAAGGGTTTCAGAGTAGAAGGGAGAACAAAGAGGAGTGATAGAGGAAAGGATGAAGAGACGGTTAGGGGATAGATGAGGGCACCTGGAGACGTCGATTGACATTACATTTGAATAGTTGGAGACTATAGTTATCAGGAAAACAAGAAATGGGGAGGGAGTTCCACAGGCGAGAGGTGCGAGACATCAAGCTATTAGAGTAGAAGAGACGGCTGCATTTAACAGTTTCGACAGTGAAAGGGTGAGAGCGAAATGCCATCCTAGTTGAGCGCTTAGAGTCATGAAGTCTGGGAACCAGCGAAAGCAGCTCATCGGAGCAGTTACCGTGAAAGTATTTGTAAAAAAGACAGAGGGAGGCAATGGCATGTCTGTCAGAGAGCGACAACCGACGAGATGTCAGATCAGGGCCAATTACATTGCATATCCGTCTCTGGATTTTATCAAGGACCTTGAGACAATTAGAAGGTGTTCCAGACCATATATGGCAGCAATATTCCATGCAAGGGCGAATGGTTGATATGTAGATTTGAAGGATCGACTCCGGCGAGAAAAATTTCCTGGCGCTGCACAGGGAGCCAACTTTCCTAGCGGTGGACGAAGCAATTGAGTCAACGTATTGGTTCCATTCCAGGTCAGCCGACAATGTGAGAACGAGCAGTCGCAAAGAGGCGCTCTCGTGGAGTTGAGCGTCAGACATTCTAATGGGAGGCAGGGATGGTTCTCTCTTGTGAATTATAGAGAGCAGTTTTGTTTTTGAGGCATTAAAGTTAACCATCCAATACCTGCCCCAGCCCACAACCGATTGGAGGTCCTTTTCAAGACAAACGGTCAGGTTAGTTTTGTCGGCGACACTAGATTTGTTTTTAAGGCAGGAGTAAATAGTAGTCTCGTCCGCATAGATGCCTACTTAGGGTACCTATCCCAGTTATGAAGATCTTCCAATGCAGATATTGACCTAGCGTGTTATGATGGTATTTCTCCAAATTGGATGTTAGTACTGATCATCTAAAGATAAAGGGATCAATAATCTCAATGGACTAGTCTCAGAACCTACAGTTGGGTCTACTATGCAAGATATTAGATTCGTAGTTGCAATGAGGAACAGCGACAGGTTCCACCTGCAGGAACACTCTGACCAACTCGACTCCTGTTGAGCGAAATACGACAGGAAGATCAGTGTCAGCATGACTGAGATCATGACCGTCAGCAACGGACCAGAAAAACTGGACATTAACATCAATGGCACCCAGCTAAAGTAAACCAGAGAATCCAAATACCTGGGCAGCATATCTACCGGAAACGGAAAACTAGACAGAGAAATCGAGACCAGATGTCAGAAAGCCAACGCAGTCAGTTACCAACTTGTTCCTCTTCTAAAACTTAACATCTCCATGAGCCCCAAGGCAGATCTCATCAACGCCATTTTCCTACCAACGCTGACATACCAGTGCCAGACATGGCTCCTGACAAAAACCCTTGTTGGAAAACTGATCACTCGTAAGATGAAATGCCTGAGGAAAGCATTGAAGTAGCCAGGCGAAACAAAATCAGGAATGAATCAATAAGAGATATGGTAGAAGCAATACCAATCATACAACACATCGAACGACAGAGGATCAAGTGGTTCGGACACCTCACTCATATGCCTATCAAGCAACTAGCCCAACGAGTATGCACCCTCAGCTAGACTGTCTGGAGAGCAAGAGGCAGACCAAAAAGACGCTAGAGTGGCTCAGTGGCAGACACTCTCAGAGCCCACGACATATCTCTCCTGCAGGCCACAATGTTAAACAAAAGTCCTGAAATCTTCAGTTGGTTGCGAATTGATCTACATCAGCATTTTTGATTCGGACAAGGAACTAGTTAAGTGGAGGCTTTAGGAACCAGATTATTATTATTATTATTATTATTATTACTATTATTATTATTATTATATTTCGATTTCTGTTATATTCACACTACCTACCAAGTCTGCTGGAAGACCTCTGGCAAGTAGTGGTGTGTTTTTGCGGCTACATTTCGTGATTTGTTTTTCTTACTCCCATAACATCACTAGCGTTCTTTAGACAAAGTTCTTCTTAATGTGGGCTGTACTCATAAAAACTGTTTTTGTATTTCTATTAAGCTTAGATTTCCAGGGATTTTTTAATGCATTGTTGTGTTCCTTTTTTATCATTCCAAGCGCACTACTATGACTGGTACTCTCCTTGTTTTAAATTTCCACATTTTTATATTTCGACTGTTTCTTTATACTTGATTGCTATGTTACAGTCCGCTAGGCAAGGCATATCAAATTTTGAGTCTAGTCACTGGATTTAACCAACATCTTGATCCACTGGGTTATGTGTCCTCAAGGACACGTGGCTCAGTGGATATAAAGGCATTGATGAAATTGATGACAACGGGTGATACCTTGTATATATTTAAAGACTTTAAGATCCTGGAATGGGGTAGACAATCAAATGCCTTACGATAATCTATCCAAGTAGTACTGAGATCTTTCTTTGTATTGAAGGAGTTTTCCAAGACCATCCTATTAATAAGTATTTGGTCTTTACAT
Source organism: Acanthosepion pharaonis (assembly GCA_903632075.3). NCBI lineage: Eukaryota > Metazoa > Mollusca > Cephalopoda > Sepiida > Sepiidae > Acanthosepion > Acanthosepion pharaonis. Next base: position 2,186,219 of record CAHIKZ030004476.1, read on the forward strand.
CCGTAAGTGCCACATGTGCATGGTTTTTGTTCATGAGGCCGTATGTCATTTTTTCTAAGAAAGAATATGTATGCTTTGTCAGAATAGATGTCAACAGTTTGTAAGTAGTGGGAAGATATGTAAATAGTCTGTTTTATTGGGATATTTGTTTTACCATTCTTTGTGTTATGGGACCTTACCCATAATAACATAATGGACTATTCCATACGTAATAAATACTGCGCCTCTAGAGGAAGCAGGAAGTTCAGTCCAAAGTCGGGCGACCTGCTGAACGGCTGAACTCTCTGCCTTCGGGCAGGGAGGAACCCGAACGAGGCTACGCCGAAGGACGGGGTCTCTTTCGGGGAGGTAAACCGACCCTGAACCCGTTTATACGAGATCAAAGGGCATATTTTTGGCCGAGCCCACGGGCTCGGAGATCCCACGTTAAACCGGCCTTGTGCCACATGATGCCCTCGTGGGGGGTGACTAAATACCGTTCCGTCTGAAGTCTAGAGTTCAATCTGAAGTCTGGAGTGAAGTCCGTCAGGAGTCTGTCAGTCAGTCAGATCGAGTCAGTCAGTCGAGTCAGAGGCAGTCCGAAACAGAGTCGCGTTCAGACAATTACTGCAAGACATTGGAATAGTGATACTGGTCGAGACTACACTGTTCTCTCTACTAAACCTGATTGTTCATACTAACACTTCTACTTCTCTGTATATATTCCTGTTTGTAATATATCTGCGTTATTCCATATCTATGTTCGAGTTCTTCTTTATTGGTTCTACCTTGGACTGTGACCTTGGTACAAGGAACCGGACCATAACACTTTGGTAAAACTAAGTTAATTCCTTTGGATACATATTGCCAGAATTCTAGTAGGATCATTGACCATCTTTTGACGTTCTTTGGCTATTTTTTTGTGTGCTGTATTTAGATAATAAAGCCAAAACTTAAGAATTATGTGTATTCCTGGGGGTTTCCAGTTGGGTGCTTTTTTTTTCAGTGCACATCCTCTTCTGTGATTCCCGGCCATGTTTGTTCTGGTTTATTTTTCATCCGTTTTACTTCTTGCGTAATCCAATCTAATTCTTTGCTAAGTTTTTTTTAGGGCAATCCCATATTTTTCCCAGAACTGTATAACATCTTCCATTGTTGGGGTGAGGGTTCATTTCAATTTTTTGTGTAACGATTTCTCTGAAAGTTTTCTTTGCAACGGTTTCAAAGATCTTGTTCTGTCTGTAGAATATTGATTCTTTTTTTCATCGCGTCTGATTCTTTTAGCCTTCAGCCGTATTATTTGTTTTAATTTTTCTTTCCCAGTGTTTTTTATAACTCTTCTCTCCTTTCTCTTCCTTACACTTGTCATTTTTGCCGGTTCCCTGAGCACTGATAATTCACTTCTTTCTCTGTTTTTTTTTCTTTTCCAAGGTGGATTTTCATGTCTGAAACTGCCCTTCTTTACTTTGATGTTCATTTTTTAGTTGCTGCATATATTGAGATTTATATATGGCTATACTTCAACCAGAAATAATTTGGGTTTTGCATTGTAGAATTTAATAGTTTTGAGGTTATGCTTTGTTGGTTATAATATGGAGAGTTTTGTCTCCATTTCAATATTTTGTGTCTGACTTATATGCCTCAAGCGGCACGGTGGAGTAATGGATAGCGGTTTGGATTGAGGAATCGGAGAACCGAGTTCGAATTCCAGTCGAATCCATTACATTCACTTACGTGCTAACACCCTTGGGAAAGGTGTGAATCCTCTTTCTTCTCCCTCCAGCTATGGGTAAATAGCAGGACATAATGGGTTCTATAGCCTTGGATGGCAACTGGTCTAGGAGAAGAAAAACTCTGAATTCAAACCTGCCATTAGAGGAGGGTGAATGGAGTCTCTCTGAGCCTTGGTTGGCAATCCATTTAGTGTTGGTGTCACGATAAAAAACACCCTTGATAGCCCTAGCGAAGCATCAAGAATTCAGCTATTTGACAAGATTATGAACTACACCAATCAAAGTATTGGTGAGTTCAATCTCGGCTGAGGCCGCAAGATGATGATGATGATGATATGCCTCATGATTTCTTCCTTTGCTTCTAGTATGCTATCATTGTTTGCTGTTAAATACTTCGGTTTGGACTCGTTTTGTTGCAGACTTGTGAGCAAATAAAATCACACATTACCAACTCTTTTAAACTTTCTCCAGTATCTTCACAGCGTTTGCTGGTTACCTCAGTTTTTTCATTATGATCTGTGGTTTGTGTGATTTTAGTACTTTTTATGTAAATTTGTGGTTCTAACATCACACAGAAAACAGATAGGGTTTCAGGTATATTAAGCTGTTTCTTGAAGAGCGCAACTTCTTTGATAATGGAGTGGACTTGGTGTTTTACTGTTTGTAAGAGAAGGTCATTGATTTTTTTTTTGAGCTAGGCTTCCAATTCTATTGATGTAGGTTTTAGAGTTAATTCAAGTCGGATTAGACTTCGACCTCCTAAAGCACTTGGCACGTACAACCTATTAACATCTGATTTCGGGTGGTGTATCCTCATTCGGGTAAGATTTTTTTTTCTGGTCTTGGCTTCCGATCTTTTAATTATGACCATCATCATCATCAGTAGCAACAACAAAACTAACAACAACAGCAATAATAATAATAATAATAACTGTAAAAAGAAATTAAAGCTACTAATACTGGCAACTTAGCATAGGTACCTGAATTTTTATTGTTGTTACTACTGAGGAGTTTTGTCAATTAAAAATACAAACTATTCAACACATTCAGAAACTAACTGGCTCAAAAAAGAAATAAAACATATATAACTTGTTCACAGGGCCATTCTGTGCCAAGCGGCTTCACTTTTCGGACTTTAGCTTCGTTACCATAGCAAGAGTTCCAATAGTTTTCGAATATATATATATATATATATATATATATATATATATATATATATATATATATATTATAAATTAAATGATTATTTAAAATATGTTTTTTTCCGCTACACAGTTCTAACCATGTTTCAAAAATGGAAGGTCCGAATTTAATTTTGTAATTAAATTAAAGACATTAGATCCATTTTATCCTCAAGCGAATTTACTGTGTTTTTTTTTTTTATTTATACACACACACACACACACACACACACACACACACACACACACATATATATATATATATATATATATATGGGGATACATTTTACAGCTTTTTTTTACGTTTATTTATTTGGGGAGTGTGAAAACACCTCTTGGTTGCTGTTGTTCTCAAGTCCCTTTAACCACTTGGGTTCTAGTGGCTTCCCGCCTTGTTTGGGGTTGAATGCTTAAAAGAAAATCCATCCTGACCCTGAGTGGTGGCACCTGTCGGAGTCCTAGCTATGGGCAAATAATTACCCCCGCCCCTAAGATGGGGTCAATACACTATGAAAGTGTAAAAATAGTTAATAATACCAGAAATACTTTGTAAAAAATTATTACCAACAATAAATTTTTGAAGGAAGAAATTATTACTAACAATGTCTTTCTGAAAAAAAATTACCAGCAATTACCAGCAATGCATTTTTAAAAAAAAATATTACCAAAGATACATTTTGAAGGAAAAATATTACCAGAAATAGATTTTTTGAACAAAAAATATATTACCCGCAATACATTTAAATATTACCAGCAATAAATTTTGTCGGCATTAAATACCCCACTGATGTTGATATGCCGTAAACCAAAACAAAACGACTTAGCGACATACCTCGAACGACTCCAGAAAACTGAGATACATAGTACGACACAAATTCCGATCAACATCAATGTCAATAAATGCTTCCTAGTGGAAATCTTTTAACTCGTTATATATATATATATATATATATATATATATATATATATATATATGTCTAATATTGAATTATTCTTCCCAAAAAATAGAGCAGGTTTTAATATATGCATGCACACACATTAGTAACAGCATCGTGATATTTCACCCGATGAAACGTTAAGTTTTTAAAGTTGAAACAAGATGTTCAGTTTTGTAGCGGGTACGTGCATGTTCTAATGTAACATTGCATATAATATATATATATATATATATATATATATATATATATATATATATATATTCTAATGTAACATTGCATAATATATATATAATTATTTTTTTAAAAATATGATTCCAACTCGCGACATAAGAGGTCTCATGTTTCAAAACAAGAGCCGAAAACTTCAATATAGAATTCAAATAATTATATTGAAGTTTTCGGCTCTTGTTTGAAAACATGAGACCTCTTGTGTCGCGAGTTGGAATCATATTTTTTAAATAAATAATTATATTTATGCTCTAATTTTGTATCGAGCAATATACTTTTTTTAAAATAATAACTAAAATACTAAGGAAATTTGGGTTATTTACCTAACCTGTTCCATCCTATTTTCTATATATTTTTCACACACACACATTATATATATATATATATATATATATATATATATATATATATATATATATATATATATATATATATATATAAGTGTATTTGGGCAGCAAACTTTCATTCAAGCGTGTTTCGTTGACAACGTCCGACTAGTATTGATTTTTATTTTTCACCATTTTAACATTTCTTCGTTTTGCAGAGCTTAAAGAATATAGGAATTCATAGTTATACTTGTTCCGAAAGCTCTCCGTCTAGTTCTGTAGCCATTATCAAAAATGATCTTTTTTGGACGGTGAGTTTCTGTGTGCGGTTTCTACATAGTAATTTTGCAGTATGGAGTATGTGCGGCGGGTGTTCTATGCTTTTTGACGGCCACGTACTATTCTTGGCCGGTTGACCTGGGCATCACTTCTATTCTTAGAAAACTTTTAACACATTATCTCCCCTGCTAAATAGTTTAAGATTGATAGCGGACAGATATATTTAATATGCAACGCTTCCCTAATTATGAGCTGTGTACGCATATCTGATTTGAAAACAATCTTTGTGTTGTCGACTAGATTTTCCTATATATATATATATATATATATATATATATATATATATTTGTGTATCTGTATGTTTGTCTATGTGTATGTGTGTCTATTTAGTTACGTATAAACATCGGACTTTCTATATGCGTATTTATATGTAGGTCCTTACACATACATGCATACATACACATACACACAGACATATATATATATATATATATATATATATATATATATATATATATATATATATATATATATATATAACCAGATATATATATATATATATATATATATATATATATATATATATATATATATATATCAGGTTCGTAATTTTGACGTCATCGCAGCTGGAAGTTTTCGCTTGACGTTCTCATGGAATCATTAATCGGGAGCATCTGAGATTCCTATGGCCATCCTAAGCAAGATTAGAACAGTCAACTTAATCATGCTCTTGTTTAATATCAAACACCACAAGAATGCAATGCTTATTTATTTCTTCCCAGCCTGCCTCTCTTCCATCTTTGAATAATACATATGAGAGGTCTAGGCTCGAGGCGCTTCCAGCTCTGATCTTACAACCGTAGAAATCAACGTGATACGTACACAATACTTGGTAGAAATCTGCGGTCATGGTTAAAGTTACAAACTACTGTCCAGGAGTTGTGAGGTCTAGTTGACCATTATATTCTTAGCAAAAAAAAAAAAGAAAAAAAAAATTTAATGACATAACTCCCAAACTTAAATAGCGTCGAGTGCTAGAGATTCCAGTCGTTAGATTGCCTTTTCTTATACCTGGGGATATGATTCCACACATCACTGGAATACAGTTGCCCAACAGTGTCCATGATCCAACCTCTTACATCATTGAAGCAAAACGAGGTATCTGTTGAGATGTTGTGAGTTTCCCGCGTGTGGGTGTATGAATCAAGACAAACACAGTTGTAGTGGAAAATACTAGTATATTTGTAAAAGCAATTAACAATAGAGTGATTAGTAAAACGAAGGTCGGTTAGTACGAAACAATATCCAAAGTCTATAGTCCAACGGTATGTAACGGGTAACCTTATCTGAACTGCTGTCGCTCTTGCTGTCCTCTCTCTAGAGCTGACTTATATAAGAGGGACCAGTCCATTTCTAGTTAGAAGGTGGGTGCGCCCCAACAGTATCCCATCTCATCGCGAGGTTCATGTCAAGTAACCCGCTATCACGTCAATAGAAGCCCGTTACTGAACAAACCTCCGATATTCATCTGGCAAAATGCACGTATATGTAGTGCTCAGGATAGACGAAGAAAGAAAAGCCACTATATAAACCTCAACAAAGCGAATTTTCTTCAAAACATTTTTGTCAAATTTTAAACGATTAGTTTAGATGTCAAAACAGAGCTTGAGTAAGAGTTTTAGATAGATTCAACCTATTTTTATTAAAGTTATTAATTTAATATAAAGCTAAAGTTAGTATTCAAAGCCAGAAAATAAGTTTTTATTTCAATAACAATGTGATCAAATCATCAACAATTGATCAATATCTATAACAGAAAAAATGACAAACATATATATATATATATATATATATATATATATGTGTGTGTGTGTGTTTGAAGAATTTACATCTTAATAAAGTGACAATTTTCTCAATAAATACCATCAATCTATTATCCATTAATTTTGTTAAATATTTTACTCCAGCAAGTTTTATTTCCTACGTTTTTATTACTTCCCATAGGTCCGATTTACTGTCATATTGTTTGCCACTTGAATATAATTTCATTTTCACAAATGACCATAGATTTTTTGGGGCGGATTAACTCAAAAGAGTTACAGGTAACCTTAGATGCATACAATACATACTTTAAAACTGCGATGGTAAAACGTGTACCATTCACAAAAAATTATGTCCACGAAATCAAATTTGAATGGTTCAACAATGATTTGGTCAATAATTCCAGTTTATATCCTCACACTGTCGCCTACTTGCTGCCTTCCCTTAGCCATAGGCCCATCGGCATCAGATAAGATCCATCCATCAGGCCCATCGAGTCTCAAGCGATATTCGACTGTGAAAATTTCTTCAGAAAAGTTAATTTTCATGTATTTCTTGGCCCAAAATATGCCCTCCTGGGGGGTGACTAAATACTGTTCAGTCTGAAGTCTGGAGTGAGGTCCGTCGGAAGTCCGTCAGGAGTCTGTCAGTCAGTCAGAGCGTGCGAGTCAGTCAGTCGAGTCAGAAGCAGTCCGAAACAGAGTCGCGTTCAGACAATTACTACTAAACCTGATTGTTCGTACTAACATTTTCTACTTCTCTGTATATATTCCTGTTTGTAATATATCTCTGTTATTTCACATCCGTATTCGAGTTCTTCTTTATTGGTTCTACCTCGGACTGTCACCGTGGTACAAGGAAGCGGACCATAACACTTAGATGCATACAATACATACTTTGAAACTACGATGGTAAAACGTGTACCATTCAAAGAAAGTTATGTCCACGAAATCGAATTTAAATGGTTCAACAATGATTTGGTGGATAATTCCATCACACTGTCGTCTATTTGTTGCCTTCTCGTAATCTGCTTCTATTAAAGTTATTAGATTTATTATAAAAACTATGCGAAACCGGAAAATCAGTTTTTACTTCAATAACAATGTGATAAAAGCATCAACAATTGATCAATATCTATAATAAAACAAGTAGCAAACGTATATACGTGTTTGAAGCATTTATATCTTAAGAAAGTTAGAATTTTCTCAATACATTCCATCAATCTATTATCCATTAATTTCTTAAATATCTTGCTCCAGCAGGTTTTATTTTCGACATAGTGGTTTTAAAGACCTCCCATAGGTTTGCCTTACGGTCACATTGTTTGCCATCTGAACATAATTTCATTTTCACAAATGACCATAGATTTTTGTTCGACTTCAAATCAGGATTGATGATAACCATTCCATTATCTGCTCTCCTGTAAATAATTTACGGTCAAAATTTCACAGGTAACCTTAGATTCATTAGAAAGAGCTTTGTTGTACAATAATACACACTTCACTTTGAAACTGTCAATTTTAAGAAATAGCAGTTCATAGTTATAATTGTTCGGAAAGGTCTCCGGCTGGTTTTATAGCCATTATCAAGAATGATCTTTTTTTGGATAGTGAATTTCTGTGTGCGATTTCTACATTAATTAGTAATTTTGCAGTATGGAATATGTACGGCGTGTGTTGTATACTTTTTGACGGCCATGTACTATTCTTGGCCGGTCCATAAAATCGCAATATTTATCACTGTTCAGTTTAACTCCTTCATCGAATCTGAATGTTACAATAGTTTGGTTGATAATTCCAGCCCAAATAATCACACTGTCGCCTATTGCTGTCTTGTGACCACTAGCACATCTTCATCGGATAAAATCCCTTCTTTTGGCCCATACATCAGGTCCAAAAATATCACCCGAGATTCAACCATGGAAATTACTTTAGAAAAGTCAATTTTCGTATATTTCTCTTGCTCAGTTTTGACGCTTTAAAATATTTGCTTGGCCGAAAGAACGTTGCGGCGGTCATTTCGTGACAGATCCCAATTTGCGAAGAATTCTACACATTTTGCCCTTCTTAATGTCATCAGTTCCAACATTTTCAAAGATCTGAATACTGGTCAAAAGTTGTAGCTTTAGTTTACGTTCCCTTCGAGGAGACAAGTTCTTAAAGCCTTTCCTTTGCTTCGAGTTTTCAACTTAATTATATTTTCAAACGCCTATTTTATCGTTCGATGATGTCTACAAAGATCATTTGATGTTTCCAATGTGTACATTACCTCACTCAAAAAACTTTTTATTTTCTGTTTTACAGCATTTTTTAGATACTTTCCATTACAATATATATTATGTAAAAAAGAAAAAAAAAGATGTTATTAGATTTCAGAATCCTTAACCTAATATTAGTTTAATCTGCATAATAACTTCAGACTGCAGTTTCTATAATAAGTCCAATGACAATGTGTTCACGGTGGACTCTGAGAAAAACCGGCATAAATCAAACAGGTTTACAAGGAAAGGCAAGAAGAAAGGACCAGGCATAAACTATTACAAGACGGAATATAAAATCTTCACTAACAGAGACAGTCAAATGTTTTAACTTAGAACAAAAGAAAGCAAGAAGAAAGGACTAAGCATGAGCTATTAAAAGACGGAATGTAAAATCTTCACTGACAGAGACAGTCAAAATGTTTTAACTTCGAAAATTTGAAACTGCCTAAAAATTTAACTCAAGCTAGACGTCAGTCTAAATTTATTGTTTAAAATTTGACTTTTGAAGTTTTCAGAGTTACAAATTTCAAAAGCAAATTCGATTCACTGAGGTTTATGTAATTTGCATACCGTCTTCAGACGGACTTTAAAATAGTTAATCGCTAACGTATCCCCCTCCCCAAAAGATTATGATTTACAGCGAGGCCAATCGATCAAGCTGAATGGATTTCGTTCAGGATACATAAGATACTGTTATGGAGTGGTTTCACAGTGGAGGCTTGTATTTGTAGTAAGTCGTTCCTAAAATAGGTTCGACGTACAAAACGTTAGGAACTTCATATAATAGATAATGACGCAGAGAAATCTAGTGGTGGTCGCTGATAATTTAGTATTCGACTAACGGTCGTCCGGCATCGACCTACTGACTGACCCACTGAGCGACGGTATTTAGTCACCCCCCACGAGGGCATCATGTGGCACAAGGCCGGTTTAACGTGGGATCTCCGAGCCCGTGGGATCTCCGAGCCCGTGGGATCTCCGAGCCCGTGGGCTCGGCCAAAAATATGCCCATTGAACCCGTATAAACGGGTTCAGGGTTGGTTTACCTCCCCGAAAGAGACTCTGCCCCTCAGCGTAGCCTCGTTTGGGTTCCTCCCCGCCCGAAAGCAGAGAGTTCAACCGGTCAGCCGGTCGTCCGTCTTCAGACTGAACTCAGACCGACCCACTGAGCGACTCCTTGTTACTCTTACTACTCCTACTTATTATAGGTGGGAGAGTATATTAACTATAAAATAGGTGTGTTCCACGATAACAGATACAATATTTTCATGCCGAAGATTGATCTCGCACACGAACCAAGCTTCACAAGCTTGATGACCGCGGTCTTGATGGCCCCGGTCTTGATCACGGCGGTCTTGATGTCCGCGGTCGCGAACGTACAAGTCAGCATGAAAGAAATCAATAACGCTTTTCGAGACTATACCTTTTCAACTTCAAAATGATAATAATCAACTTCAAAATGGACTTATTTTCAAGTAAAAAAATTAATCAACTCCAAAATGGATTAATCAACTTCAAAATGGAACAATCAACTTCAAAATGGATTAATCAACTTCAAATTGGATCAATCAAATTCAAAATGGAACAATCAACTTCAAAATGGATTAAGCAACTTCAAATTGAGAAAATGTCAAAAAACTAAAAACAATCAACTTCAAAATAAGGAATAAACAACTTCAAATTGGAATAAACAACTTCACATTGAGATATATTTTTTTTTTTTGGTAAATTGAAATTTTGGATGTATTAGTAATAATGGATTAATTCATCATAAAATTAAAAGAGGTTCTTTCAAAAAAGAGGATGCGAAAGAATGAACCAGGGAGTGCGTTAGAAAGGCAAATGAAATTTATGAAAGGGGAGTTGTCTTAGTTATTAATAATGCTCCTTGCCATACTTCAATTGAAGAAGTTGTGGAGGAGGATGAATTTAGGCAACACCAAATTTTCAGACTTGCCCCCTATAGTCCGATGTTAAATCCCATTGAAAAGGTTTGGTCAGTTATTAAAGCTGACATAAAAAGAAGTATGGCAGACTCAATTGTTGGGATTTTAAGAGGTGATAATAGGATCTTTAACTACTAAAGAATTCCGCCTCAGCAAGTTAGAAGCGATGATCTCCAAGGCAATTAATAATATTTCCCTGAGACTTGCATTAACTTCGTATCTGGAATACAGAGATTACTTCCCTCTGTAATTAACTTAGATGATGTAATCTTTTTAAATACATTTTTTAGAACGTTTATATTTTTTTATATCCCTTTAAGTAAAAAATAAAAGAATAAATATTAAATTTATTAGTATTATATTAATTCTCAATTTGAAGTTGATTAATCCAATTTGAAGTTGATTATTTCTCATTTTGAAGTTGTTTTCCAATTTGAAGTTGATTAATCCATTTTGAAGTTGATTAATTTTTTTACCTGAACATTTTGAAGTTGATTATTATCATTTTGAAGTTGAAAAGGTATAGTTACGAATCTGTAACATTGTCATATGATTGTCTGAATAGCCTTTTCTCACATTCTTTATACCGTCTTTGTTCATACGCAAACAACATCGTTACTTTACGCTCAATTCATGAAAGAACAAATTTGGCATTTTGTTCTACACAATTTGAGTGCTCTGAACACAAATTCTTACTCGGTTTTGCTCTATCAGGTCCTGATTTTGTTCGACCCCCCTCTGTTTCCTCGTATTCATAAAAAAAGATTTTCCTCTCAATACTCACTAAATACCTTTGCAGTTAAACATTATACAACTAGGTTTTTGTTTATCTATTTTACCTATTGTTAGGGTATTGATGTATTATACATACTTTTATATACAACACCCTAAAATATTCTTAAGTTTGTCATTTTTTACCCATTTTAATATTAGAAAATTAAACTAAAAAATATTATAGAATTCTAGAAATTTCTCAAGCTTTCCTGTTTTCTGTAAACTATTCTAGAGGGACAACTGAAATATATAAAAACAACCCGTTTCCAGAGTTAATCTGCCAGTTCAATCAGTCAGTTGGGAATTAACATAGTTTTGAATTGACATATCATTTAGTGAGTAATTTTGTCATTGTGATATAATAGTTTATTTAATTAGACGTAATTTAAATTGTCCATATTCATCCGTGTTTCTTGTTTAATTTCGTAGATTGTAAGCACCTATTTCATAATAAGTTTCTATTTAAACCAAGGCAGGAATTTTCGAGGGTCTACAAATAAGAACATTGGGAACACTGCTGTCTTTAATTTACGTCATGAATGAACGCGAAAAAATGCCTGGTTCTCAATCGTGGACTTGGCAGAAAACTTTTTAGGCAATTATCGAGCCGATAACTACGAAATCTTAAAAACAATTTCTAAGGGGCCACAAAGAGTTAGGCTGAAATCTGAACGTAAATTTTTTGAACATCCATCTTGACTAATTTCCACTGAATTTGGATGATGTAAATGACTAACAAGTGTAGAGATTCCACCAAGATATCAAACTTATGGAAAAAACCAAGGCAATAATTTTCGACGGTCCACAAATAAGAACATTAATTAAAGACATCAATTTTCTTAATATCATGAATGAACACGCAAAAAAATGCCTCGTTCTCATTCATGAACTTGACAGAAAACTTTTTAGGCAATTATAGAGCAGAGAGCTACGAAGAAAAAATGTAAATGTCTAAAAAGAGTTAGGTTGCAATTAAAAATACATTTTTGGAAGAGCCATCTTGACCAATTTTCATGTAATGTAGATGCTATATGTGAGGAACAAGGGGGAAACATTCCACCAAGATAACAAAATGATTGAGAAACGGCACAAAGGCCGCTGGGATTCACACAAGATTGCTGATAACTGCTGGTGCTTGAAAAGAGACCTGCCATCAAGTCTTATAAAATCTTTTTGGGCCACATATCTGTTTGTTTGTTTTTTTTATTTATTTCTATCGATAATAATTTTAATGTAGTTTGATTTGCTTGTATTCTTAAAACTTAAACAAAAAATGATCACGTGACTTAATTTTTTACTCCTAATTTGAAAAAAAATCTGGAAAATGGCACATAGTCTGTTGACAAGAATCAGGACCTGATAGAGCCAAACCGAGGTGAAATTCCTATTCAGCGCACCCACATTGCCTAGAATCAAACATCAGGTACCATTCAATAAAATACGTGTTCCCAGTGTTATTCTTTCATATTGGATATTCCAGAAGTGATGACGTCATATAACATGAGAAGAGGTTTTAATATTTCAACAAAAAAGAAAGCAAAAAGTAAATGCGTACCTTATGCGTTTATTAATGGAATTGCCATATTTTATAGACCATGATATGACGATAACGATCGCTTTTCTTTCACTTTATCACGACGTAAATATCTTAGGTTTATGAGCGAACATCGAGAAATTTATAACTTAACGACTTCTCAATATTTAATACTGACAGCCATAATCTCAACATCATAAGATACGCGGATAACAATGTGTTCACCGTGGACTCAGAGAAGAGCGTAAATCTAACAGAAAGTAAAAAAGGAAAGGCAAGAAGAAAGGACCAAGCATGAACTATTACAAGACGGAATATAAAATCTTCACTAACAGAGACAGCCAAATGTTTTAACTTCGAATTGGAGACAAATAGATCCAGAAATTTAAGTATCTGGGCAATTTAGTAACAAAGGACGTAAAGTTTGATACAGAAATCCTAAACAGCAAAAGTGCCTTCCAGAAACTAAATAGATCATGAAAATATAGAAATATATAGAAGAGTATGCAGAACCCAAAATGAAACCACTACACTATTCTTTGCAGAATTGCAATTCATTGATTATAAAGAAAATGAACTTGTGGGGAGTCATAATCGCCTAAATGTTGAAATGACATGACATTAAAAAAAGGAAACCAGTGGGGGTGGATATGAAGAAAAGTAATTCGAGTTGTAAACCATGAGCGGGCATCTAGATTTAGTTTTTTCACAAAATTGTAATCCTCTGCTTACAAAATAGAATTATATGATTTTTAATTAATGATATCCTATAACAAAAAGCAACGGATGAATGAGACGTTTGTCATCTTCGCATCTGGGTATCGTATATATATATATATATATATATATATATATATATAGATAGATAGATAGATAGAGAGAGAGAGAGAGAGAGAGAGAGAGAGAGATTACAATTAAATTTTTTTAATCGCATTCCAACTTTCCCTCATCGTTATTATTTCGGTGTCCTTGATTGTTTTCCTATTTGCCAACAAACAACCTCTAAAAAGTGTTGGGTTGAAAGGTTCCTTAGATATAAAATGACGTCCATTTTGTTCAAATACCTCTCTCTCTCTCTCTCTATATCTATATATATATATATATATATATATATATATATATATATATGTGCGCGGTACTTATTGGAAAGTGCTCAATATCAAAGTGACGATGTAAGGCCCAAATAGATAGAAATATATGTGCACGTATACGTGTATATATGTGTGTGTGAAAAAGGTGCTATTGCATTTGACGACAGAGATAGCCGATCTGAATAAAGTCAAGAAACCCTCGGTGTTAAGAACTTCGCTACATACAGTCTTAACACCTAAATTGGCTAATAATTGCGTATGCATGTGTGCGACTAATCTCGCATTGTTTATATATGTGTGTTTATGTGAACTATAAGGCGTACATCTGTATGTATGTATGTCTTCGTACGTATGAGTGACATCCAAAAACGAACACAGAGGAGAATTTACCCCCTCCCACCACCACCACCAAACATAATCAAACACAAGCTAACATAAATAGATTCAATTTTTAAAAAAATTAACCAGTATGTCTGATGATTGCAAAAGAATGAAAACCATGATTACAAACTCATATCCATACAACTGAATATATATATATATATATATATATATATATATATATATATATATATATATATATATAAAAGAGAGAGAGAATTAATACAAGTAAAAGGTTTGTCGCCTTGGTGTTACCTTTAGCATCCCAATACCGACATTAGTCCATCCACTCGTCAGGGGTTATCGGCAATTTACAGTTTATACTTCTCGAATTTTCTTTTTTATATAGACTTTTCAATAATTCCATTTTTCCATAGTGTGTGTGTGTGCGTATGAACGTAGAATGTCTTGATTATTTGTCTTTTTCGTCGTTTTTTTCAATTATTTCTATTTTAACTTCTTGTTTGAATACATACAAACACAGACACACACACACGCACACAGACACACACACACACACACACACACACACATATATATATATATATATATATATATATATATATATTTGTATGGGTTTGTGACCCTGGGTTTCACGCTTTTGCGATCATCAGATAAACTGATAATTCCAAAAGCGTGAAACCCAGGGTCACAAACTCATATCCATACAAATGAATATATTAATTCTATCACTGATATTGAGCACTTTCCAATTAGTACTGCATATATAGATAGATAGATAGATAGATAGATAGATAGATAGATAGATAGATAGATAGATAGATAGATATTATTATTATTATTTAAAAATATGTGTATCGAGCACTGGTTTTGAAAATAATTGCTAAAGAACTGTGGATTATAAATCTGAATGTACTTTCCTATATATATATATATATATATATATATATATGTGTGTGTGTGTGTGTGTGTGTGTGTGTGTGTGTGTGTCTATATTTTGCTAGCAAATTCTCTTTTAGGCATGTCTCAATAAATTACAAACATTATGTCTGTTTTTATCATAATCCTTTCATACTCACGAATATTTTCCGTCTGTTGCACGTGAATAAGGCAAAGAGCTGTTACAGTCCCTTTCTTGCCTCATTCAGTTGTAATATACGGAAAAACTATTTGTGAATATGAAAGGATTATAATAAAAAGAAACAGACACAATGTTCGTAATTTATGCAATCGGTAAAAAATTTGCCAAAAACATATATTTAAACAAACTGGTATCTGGGGGAAAAATGTGTGTTAAAAAAAAGAAAGACTAAAAACATCCGAGTTGGTCGGAAAAATCGCCTAACGCGGCAAGAAAAGACATAAAGTGCTGAATACACTAAGTAGAGAAGAGTATAAAAAGAAATGTATGTATTCAGGCCGGTTTAAAATAAAGAGTACAACGTGTCATATGTAGACCAAACCTTTATGAGATGTTGAAAGCTGATAGTCGATTGGTTGCCATACCTCTGCCAACTAAATTTCTTTTACTTATGTTCTGTGAGCCTTTAAGACGTGGGCGTTCATGATTCTCCACAACTTCCTCTTTTTTATTGATCTAAGTAACTTTTGACTCTTTAGTTTTTTCTTTCGCTTCCGATGCCCATTCCCCAAAATTGTAACATAGAGTACGCGCTTCTCTCCCTGTGCTACTCTTTCCTTCGTTACACCCTGCGAGTTTTAGATTTTCCACTCCTCATGAGTTTCAGGAATTCGAACTGTCTCGTTATCTATAACTTGCCTCTTAGTTCCTATTTTCATTTAAACTTCCTCGTTGGACACATGTCCTGTCCTTGGTATTTTCAAAATTATTCGTTTCTAACTGTTGTCTAGTAAGGCGACCAACCTTCCGTACACTAATTGTTGATCATGGACGAGTCCATGATCTATGATGAGAACGTCTGCTCATAGGAACGGTCGTCGCAAAGTGGGCCGTAAGGCGTAGCTTTTGAGTCGCACGCATTGCCGCACTGAATTACAGGATTCTCTATTACTGTATTATTAATCCCTGCCACTTATGTGATTAAAGCTCTTCGTCCAGTGTTCCATTAACTATTATTAGCCATGAAAGTCTCTATCTGATTTGTTTACTGTGAGCTACTTCAAGTTGTACGGATCTGTTACGCACGAACATCCATACATACAAAAGTACAAATCACATAAAACGCCAAGCATTCATTGGTTAATTGATCACCCCTGCGTTATTATAGACAATTTACAAATCGCATCAATGCGACAATTTTGTAATCGCTCTATTTTTATGTAGTCAGTTTTGTGCATTTCTGGGAGAAACGGATCACAGAGGTTTTCTTAAGTCTCCCCAAAGCTCGCTCGCTGATTGGTTGATGGCAACCAATCAGATCGTCTTCAGGTGAAGAATAATTCTTCCCGCGCAGCGATCTGGAGCCTACAGTCACTTATTTAAGCAAGAATTTTCTAACCCTTTTTAGTGAGATTTCAGCTGCCAAACGAATCGACGACAGTTGAAACCATACGCCAACCTTCTCACTCACACACTCCACTCACATGCTGAACATACATTGTATATACTCACATAATCTTTTCTTACACAGCAAATTTTTCAAAAACAAACATTACAAGAGACTCTCATGAACATTCTTCCAGTGAACTTTGGAACACTAAAATAACAGTTAAAGAGAGAAAACTCTTGGTTTATTCAACTTTTCCTTACTTAAATGCATGCTTTCTTTCACATCGTTGTTTGATATTGTACATCTTGTTAAATACATATTTTATGTGTAACAATGTCTTTTTCTTATCCTTTTCTGCGTCAGCCCTATTTCCTAATCTAAAGTTAAATTAATGTGGTGAAGTCCGCCACAAATTAAAAGGTGACAGAGTAAGATTCAGTTTATGCAGATAGGAAAGAAAGATTAACGGTTAACGATAGATTTAACGGATTATGATTGCAATGGTCGGGGAGGTATTGTCTTGGAAGTCGGTTCCACAAAGCAGTGGTTCGCGAGAAGAAGCTGTTTCAGTGTAACTTACATGTCAGCAATGGCATACGGAGGAAATATGGGTGGTTTGCTACAGAGTGGCCTGTCGGGTCCTAGCCGCTAGAACCGGCGGAACAAAGAAATGCAGTTCGTCCGAGCACTTTCCATGGAAGTACCGATAGAGCAGTGAAAGACTTACTACGTCCCGCCTGTGATAAAGAGGGCGAAGGCAGAAAAATAAATTTCCATCTACAGGGACTCAGAGACGCATTTTCTTTGGTTTGGTTTGGTTTGGTTTACGGAATATCAACCTCATTGGGTTATTTAATGCCGAAAAATTTTTATTGCTTGTAATATTTTGTTTTGTCAAAAATCTATTTCAGGTATTTTTCCTTCAAAGATGTATTGCTGGTAATAATTTTTTTTTCAAAAAAGTATTGCTGGTAATATTTTTTCTTCGAAAACATATTGTTGGTAATATTTTTTTCTTTCGAAAATTTATTGTTAGTAACAATTTTTTAAAAAAGTATTTCTGGTATTAAAACCTGTTTTTACACTTTCATAGTGTTTTTACCCAAGGTTCGGGGTTAACTATTTGCCCATAGCTAGGACGCTGGGTCAGGGTGAACCTGTGAACACCAGCAATTAAGAGTTGGTTCCACGCTTCTCAAAACCTCCTTGCTGCTGGACATAGTTTATCGTCATACCCAGGACGAGGATGTATTTTATCGTCATACCCAGGACGCGGACGTAGTTTATTGTCATACCCAGGACGTGGATGTAGTTTATCGTCATACCAAAGACGCGGGTGTAGTTTATCGTCATACCCAGGACGCGGACGTTGTTTATCGTCATAATCAGGACGGGGGAGGCTTCTGGTCTCTATCGAGACCGGAAAATGAGAACTGAGTAATCCCTGCTCAAATATGACAACAGCACAACATTTAATGCCTTATCTGGCTTTTGTTAATGTAGAGGATAGCACGAGGAGTATTTACTGGAGGGAACCGAAATATCTTTTCCTACATCATTAACGATGGATCGGATGTACGAAGTCCACTTGATGTCAGGGGTGTAAGTCTCTCAAGGCACGGATCTCCCCGCCCAGAGTAGAGATCCATTCATCATGACTGGCGGTAGTTCGGGGTCCGACATGTTAAATTCAAGACAACATACCTTTCTCTTAACCCCTTACCATTTTGAGATATTCACTGAACTTGTTTTCTATCCGCCTGCAGGTTATTTGTTCTCACCTCTCGTTACGAATTAATCGAATGCCTTTCTCATATAATTCAATTTTTTCTAGCATTTCAAGTAAATCTTTCTATTGCAACATCTTATGCTTTTTATAATCTATGAAAAATAGGTTAAGATTTCTAAATGCAGTTAACAGCTAGGTCAGGTTAGTTGCTTAACTAGACATTTTGAGAGAGGAATATATTTTCTATTGCCTCGTCATGATATTTTAATTTTGCGCTAGGCTTAAAACTTGTTTAGCGCCATATGTATCTGTGAAGAAATAGGGCGATACATTCATTAAAGTTATTATAGCTCGTGTAATTCGCTTGATGAACAAAACACCCTATCCGAGATGTTCTCAATTTTCTTAATACCGATCTGAGAATACAAACTCTCTCAGATGCCAATTCATTTCCTGGAGATTTTTGAATGCATGCAGAGGAATAAATTGAAATATGAGAAAGACGGCATTGATATACGAGCTCATGGGTAATTCATTGGCTTTTACATTTTAACATCAGTGGAATATTCTCAAAATAAAAATAACACATTGAAATCAGGATCCTCGGCGTTAGTTATGGTTAACGAGAATTATCTGACTGACAATCACTATTGTGTACTGTTCTGGGTCTTTTCGCAATATAAAATTCGATATTATATGACCCAAGTGGTGTATGAAAATACCTAACACTAGATCACTTTCCAATGCATTTTCATAGTAAAATCGCTTTCCAATGCATTTTCATAGTAAAATCCCTTTCCAATGCATTTTCATAGTAAAATCCCTTTCCAATGTATTTTCATAAAATCACTTTCCAATGTATTTTCATAGTAAAATCCCTTTCCTATGCATTTTCATAGTAAAATCCCTTCCTGATGCATTTTCATAATGAAATCACTTCCCAATGCATTTTCATAGTAAAATCACTTCCCAATGCATTTTAATAGTAAAATCACTTTCCAATGCATTTTCATAGTAAAATCCCTTTCCAGTGCATTTTCATAGTAAAATCCCTTTCCAATGCATTTTCATAGTAAAATCCCTTTCCAGTGCATTTTCATAGTAAAATCCCTTTCCAATGCATTTTCATAGTAAAAAAGTGCATTTTCATAGTAAAATCCCCAATGCATTTTCATAGTAAAATCCCTTTCCAGTGCATTTTCATAGTAAAATCCCTTTTGCATTTTCATAGTAAAATCCCTTTCCATGCATTTTCATAATAAAATCACTTTCCAATGCATTTTCATAGTAAAAAATTTTCATAGTAAAATCCTTTCCAATGCATTTTCATAGTAAAATCCTTTCCAGTGCATTTTCATAGTAAAATCCTTTCCAATGCATTTTCATAGTAAAATCCCTTTCCAGTGCATTTTCATAGTAAAATCCCTTTCCTATGCATTTTCATAGTAAAATCCCTTCCTGATGCATTTTCATAATGAAATCACTTCCCAATGCATTTTCATAGTAAAATCATTTTGCATTTTAATAGTAAAATCACTTTCCAATGCATTTTCATAGTAAAATCCCTTTCCAGTGCATTTTCATAGTAAAATCCTTTCCAATGCATTTTCATAGTAAAATCCTTTCAGTGCATTTTCATAGTTTTCCAATGCATTTTCATAGTAAAATCCCTTTCCAGTGCATTTTCATAGTAAAAATCCCTTTCAATGCATTTTTCATAGTAAAATCCCTTTCCAGTGCATTTCCTTTCCAGTGCATTTTCATAGTAAAATCCCTTTCCAGTGCATTTTCATAATAAAATCACTTTCCAATGCATTTTCATAGTAAAATCCCTTTCCAGTGCATTTTCATAGTAAAATCCCTTTCCAATGCATTTTCATAGTAAAATCCCTTTCCAGTGCATTTTCATAGTAAAATCCCTTTCCAATGCATTTTCATAGTAAAATCCCTTTCCAGTGCATTTTCATAGTAAAATCCCTTTCCAGTGCATTTTCATAATAAAATCCCTTTCCAATGCATTTTCATAATAAAATCACTTTCCAATGCATTTTCATAGTAAAATACCTTTCCAATGCATTTTCATAGTAAAATCACTTTCCAATGCATTTTCATAGTAAAATCACTTTCCAATGCATTTTCATAGTAAAATCACTTTCAAGTGTATTTTCATATTAAAGTCACTTTCCTGTACCTTTTCATAGTAAAATCTCTATCGAATATCTTTTTATAGTAAAATCGCTTTCCAGTGTTTTTCAGACTAAAGTCTCTTTCAAACAATGCAATCCTTAACTCAGGCCTTGAAATCGAGTTATGACCACTAGACGATTGGATGTGGATAATTAACACGTGAAAGATCGTTGCTGGAATTGGATTAAGAAATTCATTTTTTTAATTTTTTTTTCCTTTTTACCTTTGGATTAATTTAAGTTTATTACTTAATATTCAGAAGTAAGTATAATGTTTATGTTTTATTTGAATATTATATAGTTTATCTTTAAACAAAGGTTTACGATGCGATATTCACAAGTAAAGTCTCTTTAAGAATTTATCACATAAAGTTCATTGAAATGTAATATTTTCACTATTTTGTTCAACAATGACCATATTAAGTATAAATTAAGTTTTATGGCTAATTTGTGTTTTTCATTAACAGGTATTTTTTTAAAAAAAGTATGTTGAACTTTTCTGTCCTTCATAAATAATTAGAAGAGATTAAATTTAAAAATGTAATGTTTTTCACTGCAAAATTAATGAAAAATGACACTTAATAACGAATTTTTCACAAAGTTAATGTCAAAAATTAAATTCAGTAATAAATTTAATATTTTACAGCTATTCTTAAAAAATATAACACAAAGATCGGAAAGAGACGCCATTGTTTTGTCAATATCGTCTTTCTCATTTGAATTTTTTGCGATTATTTTAAACAGCGAAATTCACAAAAAATCTCAATATTAAAAGTTTTGTCAGAGAAAGTTCATTTAAATTTATTCTTTATGCTTTTATTCTTCATAATAACAAATATTTGATTATAAAATTTATTTCTGATCAATAATTTATGCTTTCTTTATAACACGTGACGTATGTTGGTACCGTCCTTTTAAGAAAACAAAAAAAAATGTTGTAACTTTTTACACTGCAAATTTTCTTAATTTAATATACAGAAATTTGCCCATTTGAAAAAATATATAATATTTTCTCTATGATATTCTTCATAAAAAAATATATTGATTTAAAAAATTTTTAAAAATACATTTTTAAATACCCTTAAATAATATTAAGGGTATTTAAAAATGTATGCTGACTAGCATTGTTGTCAAAGATATAAAATAAGTTGCAAAATTAACCAGTATAATATTTTTACAATAAATTTTTAAAAAAATATACTGTAAAAATACTAAACTAGTTAACTTTTATTAGGTAATCTAATTTTATGGGAGATGAAGTGATTGATACACCACACGCCACCGTAAAATACAATTATCCAAAATTTAATTTTCCAAACTCTAAAATTCCCATGTCTGAATCCATAATTCCTTCGTTCTGGCATTTCTTAATCCATGTTAATCTCTAAAAGATTCTCAGATTCATACAAACTTTAAAATTTTAAATTCAGACATCTAAATTCCAAAATCTCAACCCTCCAGACGCTAGAATATAATTTTCATACACTTTTTAGTAGCACTATGTGATTTTTATAAAATAGTAGTTTAGTTAATAAGTTTTAATTTCAGTACTCCAAATCTTTTCCAAAATTGTCAAAAAGTGTCGTGTAACAGGTTGTCATGGTAACTATGATGACCAAAATGCGGTTCGTGTATTTCGTCTTCCCCAAGACCAGAATGAACGAGAAAGATGGTTAAAGACTCGAGACATCACCCCTGACAAACCATAATAGTTGTTTGTGAAAGGCATTTTCAATTTGATTATGAAACAGTGTTTTTTAGAGGAAAAGTAAGACCCAGAAATCCTCCGTCAGTATTTAATCATTTGCCATTACATAGTCCTCAACCAAATCCAAGAACAACAAATAAAACCTCTGCATCAATGCGAAATGTGCAACACGATGAGTTGGCACATTTTCTAGAAAAGGATAAATTTGAAAATTTGTATCAGAATAATTAACATGATTTTGTATCAAAAGTTACATTTTATAAATCAAACAATAGTTCTTCATTCAATCTACTGATTTTTTCACAGGAGGTATTTCAGTTATTTTAATTAATTTTTTTAAAACTTAAGATTCAAATTTTGTCCTACTGGATATATATATATACAATAGTTTTTTTCTTTTTCAAAAATTAGAATATCAATATTTCACCACTGATCACAAGTCAATGAAGCAATTCTTAACCTAAGTAACTTAAAATTTAGTAAGGAAATTTTTTAAAAGAACATGTCAATGTTGTGTCATCACAAAGGATTGGAACAAAGCATTATGATTCTGATATTCTTATCAGGGCATTTGAATATTTACTACATCTCACTCATTATATAAGAGAATTCAGGATGATTTTAAGTTGTCCAGTGGAAGAACATTATTAGCTTTTGCGTCAAAAGTCTCAACATTAGATGACTTTAATTTTCTTGGTGATATTCTTAGTAAAATTTCTGAAAATCAGAAAAAGGGTATTCTTTTATTTGATGACGTTTATGCCAAAGTTGCTCTACAATATCATGAATGAAATTTTTATTTTTTTTATTTTTGTTTTTTGCTGAAAATTCTGAGGAATTACCAAAAACAGTATTAGGCATCATGGTAAAATCTTTAAATGTTGGACCAAAAATTTTACTTAAGATGATCCCAGTTGCAAAATTGGATGCAACATTCACATAAAAAAAACATGTATATATTGTTGATGGAATCAAACATTTAAATGGTAAAATAATTGCAATTGTATGTGACAACAACAGGATAGCTCAATCATTTTCCAAACAATTTGACATTGGATAACTAAAAATGGCTTGTACTTTTGATTATAGCCACCTTTTTAAAAATATTCGGAATAATTGAATTACTGAACCTACTACTGAATTACTCTTTCATTCTGAATGCAAAATCTCAATAAAGTGTGAGCAAAACGAGAAATTGTAAAATGTTCTGCAGAAACAGTTAATTTCATTGAAAAAGTCTTAAAAATTTGGTAAATTTTCTGTGTCAAATATATGCTGACATTAAGATCGATAATCCACTGAAAAAAAAAGTGATATCAGAATTAGATAATGAACATCTGTTATTTCATTCTAATTTTGGGATAATGACAACAAGTTATGAAGGAAAGCAGTGAAAACAATGTAATCATTAAAAAAAGACACTAATTTACTCTTTGAAAAAACATGAAATGGCTTAATTGATATTTACAGATATTTGCTAAACAGTAGGTTTATTTTTGCTAAGAGTAGTGAATTTACCAGAGACAATTTAGAAAATTAATAAAAAGTTCTGAACGTGCATATTTTATAACAGTTCAAAATGTTTATTGAAAAATTTATATATTGAAAAAAATAAAACTAATTCTTAAATTAAATGTTGAAATCAAAGATTACAATTTTGATCCAGGCCATAATTGCTCAATATGTAGACATTTGCTAGATGAAATGGGATGCCAAACATTTAATAATTTACCAAGCCTTAAAACTAGGATCCTTAAAGTTATAAAAATCTGACTTTTGTATATAGCAGGCTATGTTATAAGAAAAAAATGTCCCACAGAAGACGAAATTCTTTAATAATATTAGTTTTTATTTTCAAGAATATGAACACTCTTGAAAGATATAGATTGTGGTAATTTAAAAATTCCATTGAATACCACAATGTAACCAGATATATATTTTTTTATTTTCAATTTTCCTTCTTTTTACATATATGTAATTGGTTAACTCTCCAAGCCTGTTAATTAATTTTTTTTTTCGTTTCTATTAATGTAAATTGATTTTAATTCTTAAAACTGTGTGTACAGGTAATATCAATTATTGTATCATAGCAAAATATAGATTTTCTTAATTTTCGGTCAATTTTACATGTAACGAAAGGCACAAATTTTGTAGAGATTATCAAAATTATTGTTACTCTAAAATTCACATCTTTAGTAAAGTATTTTCAGACTTTGTTGATACACGATTTTGTACAATGCTAAAATTGCTTTCCGATTGTATTATACGTTTATATATTCTGTAATAAATTAGCATAAACAAATTAATTATTTTAAAAATGTCTAATTTAGGGTGAATTTTGTCCATTTACTAACTCTATGGTATTTTGTTCTTTCGTTGTACATTTGCATTTATGGAAAAACCTCAATAATTGTAAGACGCTTCCTAAAATTATATATAGTTGTTAATTAACTAATTACTGGATATTACTAACAATTTTCTTGCTAAAAATGTTCTCAGGAATTGCTATTTTGTAGTTATTCAGGCGATCACATCTTCGCCCCCAGTCATGGACCCCAGTCGCATGGCTGCAATGCCTGGTATATGGATCACTTTGTTTTCAATATATTTTCATAGCAAAGTCACTTTTCAAAGCGTTTTCATAGTATATTTACTTTCCAATACATTATCATGGTAAAATCTCATTCAAAATCCATTTTCATACTAAAATCCCTTTCCAATACATTTTCATATTAAAATCACTTTCCAATGCAATTTTATGGTATAGTTACTTTCCAGTTAATTTTCATTGTAAAATAACTTTCCAATGTATTTTCATTGTAAAATCCCTTTTCAATGCATTTTCATAGTAAAATCACTTTCCAATGCATTTTCATAATAAAATCCCTTTCCAATGCATTTTCATAATAAAATCACCTTCCAATGCATTTTCATAGTAAAATCACTTTCCAATGCATTTTCATAATAAAATCACATTACAATGCATTTTCTTAGTAAAATCCACTTCCAATGCATTTTCATAATAAAATCACCTTCGAATTTATTTTCATGGTAAAGTCCCGTTTCAATTCATTTGCTTTGTAAAATCACTTTTAATGCATTTTCTATTGTAAAAACATTTTTCAATACATTTTCATGATTTAAATCACTTTTCCAATGCACGGCAAAATCCCATCTAATATATTTACCAACCTGAGTGCGCCATACAACATAAAAATAATCCATCAATGTTTGATATGATGTAAAAGCAACAAACAAATTTACAATAGCAATTCTCAATGATGCCATTTTATGGCATTTTATATTAAAAACCGTTTACAGGCACCCTCGTGGGAGGCAACAGTTCAAAAGTCTATCCTGGCTGACCTATTCCTCCGTGGTTGGACCATGAGAGAATTCGATGTTAAATAATGCCGCAAACATCTAGAAATATTTTGTCTGTTTGTTTCTGGTGGGGGTGCGAATCTATGTTCTCGATGTGTCTTTTATTTCGGAAAGCGTGTATTGTTAAACAGGTTTAGAAAGCTTCATGAATATCCCGAGAAATCTGTCGCTGAAGGACGTCGACAAAATGTCAGTGGCTGACTGTGCATAGAAACACGTGTTGACCATACTGGGCTTAGAATGGTCACACGCGAGACTACCGGATGACAGGATGTTACATAAACGCCCCGGTCGAGATAGAAATCAATAATCTCTCATAGCCTCGCCGGAATTATCGACTGTAAGGAAAATCCAAAAGGTACACACTCTCACGCCTATATTAACAAAATGTCGGAAACGAATAAACAGTCAGTTTACGAATTAAATATTCCGTTTAGTATAAGCTAGACTGAGTTCGAATTCCAGTCGAGTATTTTAGTTTCACTGACTCGCAAATACCCTTCAACAAGGTATAAATCCATCTATTCTTCCCCAGGTATGGGTTAAATAACAGGACAGACTGGGATCTTTAACTTTGATGGGCAACCAAAGTGAAAGAAATGGTAGTCTACTACTGGAAAAACTTTCTACTGCGTCAGTCATATTTATCTAATATTATTATAATTATTATTATCTATTTATATAATTATTATAATTATTATCTATTTATATAATTATTATCTATTTATCGAAAGATACATGATCTTCCAAGCGTGTATCACTTGTGGCACTTAAACGACTGATTGTTCCTAGACTTTACAAGGACAACTATATATATGTAATTTTGCAATCACAGTTACGCACACACAGTTGACACGGAAAGTTTTCGTTACGTTGCAAATAGGTTATATTTTATGTAACGTTTTGGCAGCGTAACTCTATGCTTGCAAAGACCTATTTGCCAGACCCAAACTGACCACTAATACCCAATGTTATCGTAACACTGCTTTCACTGTACAAATACGTAGTGTTCAAATAATATCAAAACACTATTTACTCTATTTAAGATGTTCGGACTGTTATCCTCAAGTTTGTTGCTATATTTACGATGTTTCGACCGTTGTACGCTCCGGCCTTCTTCAGGTGTTTAGAATTTCTAACGAACCCCTTATTTCATCCACCTTCACGTGCCATGCCGCATCCGGATATCTAGTTATCTCCTTTTAACTCAGCTTTCCAAGTTTTTGTTCATCTCTGCTCTAGCTAGGTATTAAACTCAAGTCACCGGATTACCAACGCTTTTAACCACTGGCTCAAGGAAACATGGCCCAGTGAATAAAAACTTTGGTAATCCACTGACTTGACCCAAAGAATTATGAGTTCAATACCTGGCTACAGCAGAGAGGAACAAACCCCAGGGTGGTAGCACCTGTTAGTGTCCCAAATATGGGCAAATAGTTAACTATCAAACTGGGGTCCAAACACTGTGAAAGTATAAAAAATACATTTTCATAATAAAAATACCAGCAATAGATTATTGGAAAAAGAAATTACTAATGTTCCCAAGGAAATTAAATTTCGGCATTAAATGACCCATAAGGAGTTTATATGCCGTTAAACGAATCAAATCAAATCAAAGTTCTACAAGAAAATTATATTTCGACATTAAATAGCCCATAAGGTGTTGGTATTCCGTTAAACAATCAAATCAAATCAAAGCTCCCAAGAAAATTAAATTTCGGCATTAAATGACCCATAAGATGTTTATATGCCGTTAAACAATCAAATCAAATCAAAGCTCTAAAGAAAATTATATTTCTACATTAAATGACAAATAAGGTATATGCCGATAAACAACCAAATCAAAGCTCTAAAGTAAATTTTATTTCGACATTAAATGACCCATTAGATGTTGATATGCCGTTAAACAATCAAATCAAATCAAATCTTCCAAGAAATTTATATTTCGACATTAAATGACCCATAAGGAGCTGATATGCTGTTAAACTAAATCAAATGACCCATAAGTTGTTGATATGCCGTAAAACAATCAAATCAAATCCAAACTGTAAAGAAAATTAAATTTCGACGTTAAATGAAATATAAGGTATTGATATCATGTTAAACTATCAAATCAAATCAAAGCTCCCAAGAAAATCAAATATAAACATTAAATGACCCATAAGATGTTTATATGCCGTTAAACAAACAAATCAAATCAAAGCTCCCAAGAAAATTAAGTTTCGACATTAAATGACCCATAAGATGTTGATATGCCGTTAAACAATCAAATCAAATTAAAGCTCCCAAGAAAATTAAATTTCGACATTAAATGACCCATAAGGAGCTGATATGCTGTTAAACTAAATTAAATGACCCATAAGATGTTGATATGCCTTTAAACAATCAAATCAAATTAAAGCTCCCAAGAAAATTAAATTTCGACATTAAATGACCCATAAGGAGCTGATATGCTGTTAAACTAAATTAAATGACCCATAAGATGTTGATATGCCGTTAAACAATCAAATCAAATCAAAGCTCCCAAGAAAATTAAATTTCAACATTAAATGACCCATAAGGTGTTGATATGCTCTTAAACAAACCGAAAGTAAAACGTTGTCGAAAGTCACTAATTTAAAAAGTTGTCTTAAACCGCAAGAAGGTAATATATAAATTCGAATAAGGCGATAATTTTAGCAAGACATTGTCAAACTCTTTTTCCTTTTTACATTATTAGCTTATTTGTCGAGGTCCTTTTGTTGTTCTGCCATTGAACCCTTTACTGGCATATTGATAAATCCCTCCTCCTCCTCAAATCGCTGGCATTTTATGCGTAATCTTGTTATTATGATTATTCTTTATTTAACAATATGTACAAAAATTATAAAATGTCTTTTCGTAATCTTTTCAATTTGGAATCACTAATTTAGGTGATGAATACACGATCCTAGAATTTATGAGATATTTTCGGTTAATATAACGTTGCAAGGAAGTGTATTTGAACCATTACAAGTTTAAGTTGCTGGAACATTGTGGAAACGTTTTACTGAAAAATATCTTTATCAAATTTTAAACGATTAATTCAGAGGTGAAAACAAATCTTGAGTAAAACATTTAGATAGGTTGAACATGTTTCATTAAAGTTACTGGTCTATTATAAAACCTGAGTTATTATGCAAAACTAGAAAAAAATACTTTTTACTTCAACAACAAAGAAATGAAAACATCAGTGATTTATCAACTCTTATACACGAACAAATAACAAACATCATACTTCTTATAAAACCCAGGTTGTGTGTGTGTGTGTGTCTGTTCGTTTATATATTCGATCAGATTTCCTACATTTTTCAACCGACTTCAACAAAACTTCACAGGACTACGTAAAATTACCTTGCGGTGGTTCTGACAGCGCCAAAAATTGGAAAAACACAATTGTTTTGCACGGAATCAATTTGAAAACACGATTAAGAGGCATCACTGTCGCCAGAATGAAAGGGGGACAACTCATATCGAGTTATACTTATTATAAAAACCCAGGTTGTTTGTGTGTGTGTGTGTGTGTGTGTGTGTGTTCGTTTATATATGGGATCGGATTTCCTACAATTTTCAACCGATTTCAACAAAACTTCACTTTTATTTGGCAGGTAGTGTTTCTTATTGTCTTGCACACTTTGTTCTTTAGTTTTACATTCAGAATGCTTTAAAAATTCCATTTACAAGACAATTGTTTATAATAAAATTCTATTCAATCGGTAGACTCATAACGATTGAAAACAATGTTTTTGTTTGAGTTTGGGTTTGACCAATCCGTAAAAAAAACAAAATACAACAAAGAACAACAAAAAAAAACTAATTAAGACATGCGTGTCCGTCAACCTTAAACAATAATCTTTGTCAATTTTATTTTTCAGTCTTTATGATGGTGGATACTTGATCTATCTCTTACTGTTACATTCCCGGGGCTCTACTGCGAGTATATGATAACTCTTTGAAACATTTACATTTTAATATAGTTACTCTTTTCTCACAATAATAGCCATCAATCTATCTCAACTCGGGGAGGCTCAAGTCACGTAACCCGTTATCACGTCACAAGTGTCCTATTGCTGAACAAACTACCAATACTCCTCCGACAAAATGCACGAATAGCATGTAGTGCTCTGGATAGACGAACATGGACAAGCAATTATAGTGCGTATGATATTATTATGCAAATTATACCTCAAGAAATCGAATTTTCTTCGGATAATTTTTGTCAAATTTTAAACGATTAGTTTAGATGTCAAAGCAAAGTTTCAGCGAAACTTTTAGATAGTTTCAACCTGCCTTTATAAAAGTTATTGGATTTATTATAAAACTGAATTTATTATTCAAAGCCAGAAAATCAGTTTTTATTTCAATAACAATGTGATCAAATCATCAACAATTGATCAATACCTATAACAGAAAAAATTACAAACCTATATATATAAGTGTTTGAATAATTTACATCTTAATAAAGTCACGATTTTCTCAATAAATACCATCAATCTATTATCCATTAATTTCGTTAAATATTTTACTCCAGCAAGTTTTATTTCCTAGGTTTTCATTACTTCCCATAGGTCCGATTTACTGTCATATTGTTTGCCACTTACAAATAAATTCATTTTCACAAATGACCATAAATTTTGGGGCGGTTTCAGATCGAGACTTGATGATGACCATTTTATTATCTTCCCACCTGTAAATATTTTAAGCTCAAAAGATTTACAGGTAATCTTAGATGCATACAATACATACTTTGAAACTGCGAAGGTAAAACGTGTACAATTCAAAGACATTTATGTCCACGAAATTGAATTTGAATGGTTCAACAATGGTTGATAATTCCAGTCTATATCATCACACTGTCGCCTACTTGCTGCCTTCTCTTAGCCATAGGCACATCGGCATCAGATAAGAACCATCCATCAGGTCCATCGAGTCTGAAGCGATATTCGACTGTGAAAATTACTTCAGAAAAGTCAATTTTCATGTATTTCTTGGCCCAAAATATTTGCTTTACTGAGAGGAGTTTGCCTCAGAGATTTCCTGACAGATTCCAATTTGCAAAGTATTCCATACATTTTGTTCTTCTTGGTTCCAACAACTTCAACCTGTTCAATGATCTGTGCACCGGTCAAAAGTGCTTGTTTTTCGCTTTAGTTTACGTTTCCCTCCAGGGGACAAGTTCTTAAAGCCTTTTACTTTGCTTCTAGTTCTCAACTTAATTATATTTTCAACAGCCCTCGTTATCATTCGATGATCTCAGCAAAGATCCTTTGATATCTCTAATGTTGTACATTCCCTCACTCAATAACTTTGTCGTTTCTTTTTTTTTCTTGTTAAATCTTTCTATTCACTGTGTTTTCCATATATGTATTGCAAAGAAAAGGGAAAACAGTTTTTATTAGACTTCAGAGGACTTAAACTAATATTAGTTTAATCTGCACAATTACCTTAGGCTCTAGTTTTATAATAAATATCATACCGGAAAATTTAAATCAGGATTTGTTTTTTTCGTCTAAATTAATCGTTTAAAATTTGACAAAGTTTTTCCGAAGTTACAAGGCTAAAAATGGATTCTAATGCAATTATTACGTATTTTTAATTTTAAAATATCTTTGCAAATATAAAGTATACGATGATTTTTAAAGGTGGGTTGGATGATACTGATCCTGTATATATATATATATATATATATATATATATATATATATATATATATATATATGCTTGATAGGTGAGTTTGTGACCCTGGGTTTCACGCTTGTCTGACGATCGCTAAAGCGTGAAACCCAGGGTCACAAACTGACATCTATCCAACCAAATATGTTAGCTCTATCTCTGATATTGAGCGCTTTCAAATAATTACCGCGCGTATAATATACAAATAATTATACATATATATATTTATTTATATTTATATACACTTTTCACACACACACACACACACACACACACACACACACACATATATATATATATATATATATATATATATATTATATATATATATATATTGTCGCTAATGTTACAATTCTGAGCATATCATGTGGAATTTCGTAATAGATTGAGTAAAAAATTAAATAAAATATCTGATGATACGTTTCTCTTAATTGGACGAGAAATAAGCAGTTTCTTAAATTACAGATTGAATGAACCGACTGTCAAGAATTACTCAGACCTTCCGAAGTCTACACAAAACTTATTGTTCATTGGGATCTTTAGTAGTAAACATAATCTTGGTTGTAAATATGGAACATTTATGAGGAGAATATAAGTATATCTTTCTTTAGGTGTTTATGAATCGTACACTGTTCAATTATTTCAACAAACTAATTTAAATTACGAAATTGTACTTGGATTAAACGAAAATTACTTACAATATAATGCATATCACTTATAATCCATTCCTTCTTCCAGTGAATTCTGATGGAACGGGTACAATAGTTAATATATAATATGCAATATGTTGGTCCTTCCTGCCGATTTCAACGTATGAATTGCCAACCGTTGATGTTTAGCCCTGAACCTACAGAGATTATTGGATTTTCCAGCTGGATATTTGTGTAGAATCACTCATATTTTTCAGCTTTCAGAAGCAATGATCCCAGAAAACTGGCACACAACAATGCACAGGTGTTCCTTCTCTTATATACACACATATATATATATATATATATATATATATATATATATATATATATATATATATATTATTGATGCATGCTGCATTAAATAATATAGGCAAGTTTTGTCTATTTATTTTAAGTAAGTTCGTTTCATATTGTCTGATAAGCTTAATAACATTTTCATTGAAAGACGAAAGGAAATCACCATATTGATACATGTTTAAGTCCAATCTAAGCTTAAGATGACAATTAAATTTCAATATATCACACAACACACGGACGAAACAATAATGATAGTCTGTTTTTGTTGCATCAAATATTTCCAAGCAACGACAAACTCGCGTATACGAGACGCGAAAAGCGGAAATGACGTCACACATGACCACACGAGAGCGAAAACGAGAAGTATTATGTATGGGAAGCCGTTGGTATAAACCAATGGCTTCTGTTGGCAACTATAGACATTTAAGAATATTTGTGGAAATTTCGTAGTTTATTTTGTTCAGGTTAGGTTTCAACTGTTTTATATATATAACTTCAAGAATTTTTAGTTTTTGTTTATTGTTTTCATGTTTAAGTATAGCTGTGTTTTCACTGAGGATTTTCCGGAATTGTGTACGCGGCCAGGCTTGTTGTTTTAAATGCCTAAAAATGTTAGATTCACCATTCAAATGTAGAGTCAAGCGTCGTGAAAGCGAGTTTTCGGTGTGACCAACATAAATATTATTTAATCCATTGAAGATACAATCTTGAATTTATAAAC
Organism: Acanthosepion pharaonis; assembly: GCA_903632075.3. NCBI lineage: Eukaryota > Metazoa > Mollusca > Cephalopoda > Sepiida > Sepiidae > Acanthosepion > Acanthosepion pharaonis. The sequence continues at coordinate 2,219,530 of CAHIKZ030004476.1, forward strand.
TATGTTGGTTTTTTGCAAATTGCTAACGGGGAGTGGAGAAAGAATCATTGCGAAAAATTAAGTTATTAATGGATTAAATATTATATATAAAAACCTTTCGTAGTGAGTCATTTTCATTCTTGACTTCAGCTGGATCCAAACTTAATTGTTTTAATTTGATATCCCAAAATATTAATTGAAATGTGTTTCGTTGATATTTGTTCCTAATAAAGAAGAAAAACAAAGCAATAAGTAAGTAAAAAAAAGAATTAAATAAAATAAATATGATAAGTAGGGCTACGTAGATTTGAGCCCTATTTCAGCTGGAGATATTTAATAGGCAATGTATTTCTTGCGTTAATTTATAAATAAACTTTTAAAAATCTCTAATGATTTGTATCCCGTTGTTTTTCAAAGAACATATTTTTATTTCAACTTATTGTATTTAAATGTCCATTTTAAATAATTTATTCCGTAAACCACTTACGATTTTTAGCACAATATATGAATTGAAAAAGAGCAAATTATATATAACGCAACTTAAAATCGGCTAAAATCAACGAAAGCCTTATATTATCGACTGGAGGTTTGAGATTTTAAGAGTATGATTGCGGTAGTGTATGATATCAATTAGCAGTACTGGTCATAAACGTATGCATAAACACACTAATACAAACACACACTCAAGATAGATACACACGATATTTTTCCCCGAAAAATATCTCGCTGAGATTTTTAAAAATGATATATTTTATTTAAAGTAAAGGAATCATACTAACATCTAATTCATGCCAATAATATAGTTTGTTAAAGATTGTAATGAGCCCGAGAAATATTGATTTCCGCTTGTGTTTGTCTGGGACATCGGATTTCCAGTTTATTTCTATTTTACCCAGGTTTTAGCTAAGCGAATTTTAACACCCTTTTCACTAGAATTTATCTCGCTTCCTAGCTATGTAAAAAGATTTTATTTTATTGATTCACCTGAGACAGTTTGTCTTGAGCCTTATTGGTTGAAGCCTATGAATTCACTTTTAGAGGCGTCGACATAGAGTCCAACATCAAGCAGGATTTTCTAGATGATGTAGTATTACTGTGGCATTGGCACTGCAGTGATAACTAGATCATCTGCATGATCAAAATCTGTCAACTTCTTTTGTGGGATATTGACTTGAGAGTCTTGGATATGAAGTAATACGTAGATGATGATGATTGATGAGGGAAGTTCTCAATACGTAGTCAAGATTGAAAACAAAGAGAGAAGGTACAACGTTATCACCCTGGAGGACTCCGGAATTGAAACTGAAACGGCAGGTGTGCTCTCTTGAGATCTAACCAAGGTTTTCTAATTATAAATCTGTAATCTCATTGAAATAAGATACTTGTCTTCAGTGTACTTATAGAGCTCTTCGTGAAGGCCCCATGGAAGTCATACAAAATGAAGTTTAGTTTTTATCCCTGTCAACTTGCTGTCACCAACGAGTCTTCCGTTCCTCACTGGGTGCCCCCTGAACAAACTATGCACAAATTTTGAGCACGTTCAGATCGTCACGAATAATTCTGTGTACAGTTGCCACACGAACTCCGAAATCTTTGCTTATTGTCATTATAGATACACAACGATCTTGATCTAGAAAAGGCGCGAAATTTCTTGCCTAATTCTGATGGTATAACGTCCCAATCCCACACCCCAATTCCACATCTCTCATCGTCTCTCACCTCCTCTCTACCGTCGTTGAAGCTCTTGTATGAGTGTAAGACAGATGCACGGCTTATGCATGTTAATCCGTAAACTGTACGGAGTATTTCATATAATTCTGCAGCGTTTTTGTCCAGTTTATCACAAAAAATCTTTATTGCATTGCTAGTTTCCAAGTTATCCTCCCGTCTCGTCTGTTTTTTGCAAACTCGTTAACTGCAACAAGCAGTGTTTAATAGAGTGTGTTCAAAGAGCTGCTACAGCCATCTCCTTCAATATGGAAGGACAAACGTTTACAGTCAGCTTATTAGATGTATCATGATGATATACTAAAATTCCAATAGTCTAGGACAGTTACAATTGCCTCTCCTAAAAAAGACTTCTGGAATGCACCTACAATATTGTATATTCTTATCAACTAAGCGGCATCACGTTGCTACAAACAATAATATAACTTGGCAGATCAACTTTTACGTGTATGGTAATGATATACTAAAAGTACAATAATCTAGGACAGTTATAAATGTATCTGCTAAAAAAAAACTCTAAAATCTTCGGGAATGCACCCTGTATATATTTCGCTGCTTATAAGTTCCGATGCATTAGACGCCACCCACGCACAAATTATAAAGGAAGAAATAAAAAAAAAGTTTTTTTCTTGTATGACATAACCCTCCCTCCCTACCATCCCCAATTTTACTTCCTGTATAACATTTTACTTCCTGTATAACATATTTCATCATGAAATCCTGACTAATCCGGACAAATTCATCACAGACCGAGAACTACCAAATTTAGAAATGTAGGAGGCACGATAAGTAATGGATAGCGGCTCTGACTGAGGAATCTGAGAGCCGAGTTCGAATTCCAGTCGAATTTGATCCACTAGTCCAGGTGTCGGCAACCTAGTGCACGCGTGCCACACATGGCACGCCACGCAATTTCCAATGGCACGAAGCCGCAAATGACATCACGAAGTTGAACCAATAACTATTACAACGCAAAGAAGATATTTAGCTGTTTCAATTGTAATATATACTAATGTATATATACTATATAGTACTATGTAAAATATATTGTAGAATAGGTATATTGACCTTGTCTTATAGCGGCTCGCATTGAGGAATCGGAGAGCCGAGTTCGAATTCCAGTCGAATCCATTTCATTCACGTACGTGATGATACCCTTGGAACGGTGGAGCGACTCGGATTGAGGAATCCAAGAGCCGAATCCATTACGTGTTAATACCCTTGGGAAAGGTATGAATCCGTTTCTTCTACCTCCAGCTATGGGTAAATAGCAGGACAGACCAGCTTCTATAGACTTGCATGGTAACTGTTCTATCGCAGAATAAAATGGCAACCTGCTGCGGGAAAAAATCTGCCACGTCAGTCAGTCATCGAAAGATACATGATCGCCTAAGCGTGTATCACGCATGGCACAGAACTGACTGATTTAGAATGTAATAATTAGAAGCTAGAGGGTATAATACGATTGAAATCTAAACGTATTTCGAAGAAATCCTCAGTAATCATGACGAATTAAGGATTGTGATGTTAGATACAGAAATAAGGTTCGAATTCTGGTCAAATCCATTACATTCCCTTATGTGCTAATATCCTTGGGACAGGTATGAATCCTCTTTTTCTTCAAAACACCCAACCCCAGCTATGGGTAAATAGCAAGACAGACCGGGTTCTATAGTATTGGATGGCAACTGGTCTACCGCAGAAAGAAATGGCAACCTAATGCGGGAAAAAATCTGTTTCTTCAATGATGTATCGAAATAAACATGATCGTCTAAGCGTGTATCAAGCATGGAAAATAACTGATTGACTTAGAGGAGGTCAACTTCTCCGTCCTCAGGTCTTCGGGCAGGAATGATTGTTCTAATGTTGTCGTTTATCATCTCCACCACAATCATCATTATCATCATTGTTGTTGCTGTTGTTAGTAGTTATGTTATTATTAGTAGTAGTAGCATTATTTACATAATGTCTATACTATTTAACTAACTTCAGATCCGCAACCCGTGCGGACTTTTGACCAAAGTTCTGCAGATTGATAATTGGGCCCCCGGAACTAAAGGGACCTCCAGTGTAGAAAAACACAATGATAATTTTGTAGAAATAATTTTTCAACTCCCTCCGTGGAGCTTCAAAAGATCAATTCAACTCTGACTCCGGCTATAAGTTCAATTCCGACCTAAAGACCGATTTGGGCCGAAAATCTGATTTGGGCCGAAAATGAAATTCAGGGCTAAAAAAGAGTTCTTCAAATCACAAACTCCGTGAAACTCCAAAGTCTCACGTCACGAAGCCTCTCACTTTAACACTGATTCCTTGACATTTTGAAGAAATAAAAATGATTTCCTCAATTCACTCAGTTTTGAATATATTTTAAACTGGATTCCCCACCCCCACCAAAAAAAATTCTAAATTCACAAAGTTTTTTTCTGTTACATTAAACTCAATATAAATTAAAATTTTAAAATCAATAATTTTTTTTCAGTTATTTTAAAATTTGAATTTTTAACATCCTGGCACAAATCACAATGCTAAATATTCGAGCACCAAATGAAGGGTAGATCTTCTATCCTGGGATCAACCTGTTTCCAAAAATGCATAAAATGTCTATGTAGACCAAGTGTGGCTCGAGTTAGAGGGTTTTCTGACACACGGACGGACAGAATTTGCCGCTATTTATATAGATTACTGTACGTCTCAGTGTTTATAAAATAATAAACGTTAAGGAAAGAGATTTTATGTAATTAATACATTCGGCGAATGAAAAACCATGAAACTCAAAGATGATTTACGATAAGTACTGAGAGAGATCTTCGGCGAAAATTCGCCAATCACATTTCCCAAAGGCTATGCCAATCCTCGCAGTCGACGCCTTCATCACCGTCCTTGTATGAGCGTCACTTTATATTGAATATGATAAAAGCTAAAGGTGAATTCTACACCAGTTCCACCATCTCTTCGTCTTTCCAGTGCAAACGTACCCATTTTTTTTTTCTTAAAGTGGCGTCTTCTTTTACGCGGACCAGTTTCTTTGGTTGTATAGAATTTCGCATTAGGTATTTCGAGGAAGACGATACTTTGGTTACTTGAAATAAAATAGGAAATCAGAAACCACTAATTTGGAAATAATAATTAACCCGTAATTAGTTCTTTCACCGGAGGCGAGATTAGTGTCTTCATTAACTTTGAGGTCAAGTGTTTCTCCTAATAAGCGGTTAAAATATCTTTTTTTTTTTTTTGGTTTCTAATTCGCTTTATTTCATTTTTTTTCGGTTTGCTTTCTTTGGCATTACGCAGTTAAAGCTTTTGTCTGGGTAAATTTGCTAATTTTATTCAATTATCCGCATCGAGGCGGCTGTCATCCCCCCTCCAAAAAAACAACCTGGTGATTTTCCTCAAAGAAATAGTTATCCCGCCTCCCGCTTTGTAGAAGACAGGTTAGTCAGATGGAATTGTAATGATATTATTGGTCATTTCCATACAAGGAAGCATTCAGCATTCATTGACGAGGCAGTGTTTCTGTCGGTGTAACATTTTTTAAAATATCTTTTCTTAAAAAAGTTTTTTTTCCGGAGAATAGGCTTCTTATGTTAAATAACAATAATAATTATATTTTTTAATTTGCCCCAAACAAGGCGATAATGTCACTAAGACACAATACTTTACTAGGAGTGAAAGAGAATGATAAGACTTTAGAAGGAACTGGAAAGCTAATCCTAGACATGAAACAAAGGATAAACCTCTATTTATGTTAAAAAGACAGGAGGAGATGGGAACCGAACAATAAGTGATCCTATCTGCTCCTCTGGAGGAGAAAGAAAAAAATAGTAAATAAAATTTCAGAGTTTAGGCAGTGACATTAGAAGGGTAGATTTGATGAAGGTTTTAGAATTAAAGTAATCCAATCCTAATCAAGAAATAAGGGATAAAACTCTATTCCCGTTAAAAAGTCTGGAGAGGAGGAGGAACCGAACGATGTGCTAACCTAACTATTACTTCTAGTTTTGATGAGTATTTTCCTTCCCCGTTTTTTTTTTGTTTGAAGTAATATGGAACGTCAACATATTGATTATGTCATTATTTCCTCTTCTAGTTGAATATGCTGTCCATTTTAGTCATTGCTACTTTCGAAAATGTTCAAGTGTCGTGGTTTCTGTCATTTGGTAAAATTCTTTGATTGATTGTGATTCTGTCACGACACTCTACGAGATTCAATGAAGGATAGTCCACTATAGAACCTACCGGTTTCATTCAGTCGAAGTCATTTTTATTTTTTTTTTTTTTTTTTTTGTTGCTGTTGTTATAAACACGAAGGAAATGTGGATGATTTGCCGCCGGGAACATGGCATATTGGGCCTTAGCTTGGATGGTCTAAGCTGGTGGATTTAAAGAATGTAATTCATTTGAGCATCCGCAATAGTAACACTGTAATGAGAGGTTAGTAATATTTCTTCTGTTGGATTTAGATTGCAATGTGTAGAATGATTCATCGTATCCTTTTAGAACTCTGTTGAGGCTGAAAAGTGTTAACTGGGCTGCACAGTCCCAGATATGACAGCAGTACTCTCAGTTTGTTTTTGATCTGACTATTTTAAAGGTAAAATCATAGCGGCAGAAGTTGGGTATTTTCTGAAGCGATACAATGAACCGGGCATTCTTTGACTAAATCATTTTAATCATATTTCCGAAATACGGTGCCAGTACGCGAGATTCATTGCAGGATCTTCTTTCCTAAGACCTACAGATTTTATACGATCAGCGACATTTTTAGTTATTGACCAAATCATTTTAACCATAAACACGTCATGGGACAGGGATAAAATATTAGCGATGATAGAGCGATTTTGAAAAAAGACTTCATGTTCACTCACTGGAGTCAACAGAGACAATGGCAATGAATATGACAGAGCTTTTACCATTTACTTAATGCACTTACATTAAAGAATAAATAGACGATATTATTTCATTTCTCCTGAGAATAAATCGACGATATTGTTACATTTCTCTTGAGAATAAATTGACGACATTATTTCATTTCTCTTGAGAATAAATTGATGATATTATTTCATTTCTGTTAAGAATAAATCGACGACATTATTTCATTTCTCTTGAGAATAAATCGACGACATTATTTCATTTCTCTTGAGAATAAATTGATGATATTATTTCATTTCTCTTGAGAATAAATTGACGACATTATTTCATTTCTGTTAAGAATAAATCGACGACATTATTTCATTTCTCTTAAGAATAAATCGATATTATTTCAATTCTCGTTAGAATAAAGCGACGAGATTGTTATATTTCTCTTTAGAATAAATCGATGGCGTTGTTATATATAAATGAAATATGGGTGATTGGACATGATCGAACAAAGAGATTCCTGTTCTACTCGAGGTAGAGTGTTCCTGTTAAATGGTTATGGTTAATGAGATGTGAATGTGTGATAGCGACCTTTGTAGGAAGGGAAGATACGAAAGATAGATAACGATTGGTTTGTGATTTGAAGATCTTAAGATTGTCGTGTGTTTCTTCCCCAAAAAAGCAGTTCTTGATTAAAAAAAAAAAAAGACTTTCTGAGTGGAACTTTGTCATTGCTATGACAATACAGAAGAAATATGGCTGATTGGATTCGGTTGAAACAAGGGATTCGAGTTCTAACCAAGTTAAACGGTTACTATTAAAATTGTCACGGTTAATGAATCGGAACAGGAGTGATAGAACAGTTGGTCACTAATGGAGAAGATGAGAATAAGAAGGATGGATAGCTATTGGTTTTTATAGTGTTCTTAGGAAAAGTTTAGTAAAAGGTTTCTAACTGGAACTTTTTCCTTACATTTAAAATACAGATGTAACGTGGATTATTGGACTCTGTTGAAGTAGCAGGGTGTGTCCCAGAAGTATAAAATATATAACATTCTCATATTACTTGGGAGGGTACGCGATTCTGCATATGATTTTAGATCGACAGAGTATAAAAGAAAACCTTGCTCAAACAATATACCATCATAAAAGAATATTTTTCGTACTTATTCTGAAGGTTGTTATTCATGCTTATGTGTTCCATCATATGTAAAAACTTGCAAATGTCCTTACGCATTGGTAAGCGACCAAAAATAAACCAAATCAATAATCTATATATAAAAAAAATGACACTGACATTTAATATATAAGGTTGATATATGTGAGAGGACATTTTACCGGCTTCACCGTCCTTGTCTCGCCCCATTGTGCAACGTCTCAATCTGCCCTTTCATAAAATTTGCTATTGGCTTCATTATACGTGAAAAATGGTGTTTATTTTTTATTTTGTTGCTATGAACGTTACCGTGTGTGCTGCGTGTGCTTCATTTATTCTCTGTCATCGCTAAATAGGCGAGCGAAAAAAAAAACTGTAGGCCGTTTTAAAGTTCCATGGAAACAAAGGTACGATTTCCCAAATTGGACAATGAACGCGGCGTCAAGGAGGGAATCTAAGAGTCGGTAATGGTGAAAGAGACAGCAATGAGAATAAGGCCGAAAAGAAAACAACTGTTGCCATTTCTCCCTCTCTATCTCTCTCCTTCTCTGACATATTCACACATGCAAGCACATAACGCGCATGCGTACCTAAAAATGCCACATATAACTGAATTCTGCGTATATAGATCTATAGACGGATTTAAGCTATTAAATATATTTGTTCATGTTCTTAAAATATATATATATATATATATATATATATATATATATATATATATATATAGAGAGAGAGAGAGAGATAAGATAGATAGATAGATAGATAGATAGATAGAAAAGATATATATATATATATATATATATATATATATATATATATATATATATATATATAAAGAATGAGGTATAGATAGATAGATATGAACTGATATAGATATAGATACATATAGAGTGGTAAAGATAGATGCGAACAAATAGATAGATAGATAGATACATAGATAGATAGATAGATATGGACATACTGAGATAGATAGATAGATATATAGATAGATAGATAGATAGATAGATAGATAGATAGATAGATATGGACATACTGAGATAGATAGATAGATAGATAGATAGATAGATAGATAGATAGATAGATGGGAGAGAGAAAAATATAGATATAGACAGTGTGGACATAAGAATAAACACTGCATTATAAATCTCAGTTATATATTCCAATGATAAATATATGTTTTTCCATTCTCAGTTTTATGCATGTGCAAATCCTCAGATAAAAATTTGTGAGGAAATAATACATATTTATTAGCAGTATAGATATTGCATCTGTCAATCCATATTGAGCATTTGGTTAATCGTCAACAACACTCGCTGTGTGCTATGAAAATGTAAATTACTTTCAAATAAAGTGTATCTGTGAAGCAACTAAATAATAAAAAGACAAGAGGAAAAACTATTCTTGGCAAATATAGGGTTTATTTTGTTGCTTGTGTTTATGTACAAGAGCAAAGATATCATTGGTTTTAATAGGATTTTATATTTCAGAACTTTCATGAATATTTATCAGATTTTTGAACGGTCATTCTAAATATATGGAAGATACAAAGTGCCATAATTCAGAGCCTAGGAAGACAAAACTAAGCGAATAATGTTCAAGAAATATTTTTTTTTTATAAATTTAAACATTTAAAAAATACTAAATAATTTTTTACTTTTGATTTTTTTCATATATATATATATATATATATATATATATATATATATATATATATATATATATATAAAAAAGGCTTAAACACTAATATTCCATGGTCATAATTTATTCCATTGGAATCGTAAATACGATCCAAATCATCAGACCTACAAATTCAAAATGAAAACAGACAAAACAACTCCGGAAATCAAAACAGAATTTAGAGAAAGTGTAAGTATGAGGAGGAGGGAGATGAAACCTTAACAGAGAGAATTGTAGGAGATGCGGGGGGGAGTTCATTTTGAATTTGTAGGTCTGATGATTTGGATCGTATTTACGATTCCAATGGAATAAATTATGACCATGGAATATTAGTGTTTAAGCCTTTTTATTATATCCTTACTCTGTCCTAGACATTGAGTTCTACCTGGATCCTTCCTCTTGGAAAATTTTTTTTTTTTTTTTCTGAAAATATACATGTATGGGAATTTTTTTATATATCTTTTGCATATGTATGTATATTTTCCACTAATATTATATATATATATATATATTAAGAAATGGACAAGGTCCGACAATTTATTTATTAAAGACATATTTTTATGTTTAACGTTGTTATTTTATAGATACAAGTATTTAAGCAAATGCTCTGTTTATGATAAACAGTATTAAACAACATTTACCGGCCTGAATGTCCGAGAAATTTTCATAGAAAATTTTCGTTCTTTGACAGGATTCGAACCTGCATCCTATACGGAACCGTCATATACGCTGACGTGCCTTTACCGCTTGAGCTACAAAGAACCAATATGTCTTTAATAAATAAATTGTCGGACCTTGTCCATTTCTTAATATATGACGTCATTTGTTTACATTCGATACGCCAGAGCAGTTATGAATGTACGAGATTCATGGAAAGTTGGAGTTTATAAGCAGTAAATTCGACCTTGTCTACCGATTGGTTCTTTGTAGCTCAAGCGGTAAAGGCACGTCAGCGTATATGACGGTTCCGTATAGGATGCAGGTTCGAATCCTGTCAAAGAACGAAAATTTTCTAGGAAAATTTCTCGGACATTCAGGCCGGTAAATGTTATTTAATACTGTTTATCATAAACAGAGCATTTGCTTAAATACTTGTATCTATAAAATAACAACGTTAAACATAAAAATATGTCTTTAATAAATATATATATATATATATATATATATATATATATATAGTCATCCACTGACATCACAGCTCATCAGTGTGGCTAGATACGCGATTGCTTCAAGCTAGGATCATTATCTGTCCTAGTTGACATCAATTTGAGACTCTCACCCTTAGGCCGTTAGCTCAGTTAGCGGAGAAAGGGAATTTTTAACATTTTATATGTGAGATATAAGCCTGACTGGCTACCAAAGTGCTCAATTCATAGGGAAGTGCTTTTAGCGTTAATAGTTAGAGGGTTAATGTGTGGACTTATATTAGCGTAGTAAAGCACAAGTGTTTGGAGCATAGAACTGAAGCAGGCATTAGAAGGAACCAGCAACGTAATCCTAAATAGGTAACAGCACATAAACCTCTTGTCCTGTTAAAAAAAAAACTGTATGAAACGGGCGATAGGCGAAACTATCTACTAGTATTATGATAAATAAAATCCATTAGCTTAGAAGTGTATATACATAAATATATATATATATATGTGTGTGTGTGTGTGTGTGTGTGTGTGTGTGTGTGTGTGTGTGTAAAATAAATATATATATATATATGTATATAATTATTTATATATTATATTGCGCGGTACTTATTAGAAAGCGCTCAATATCAGAGATAGAGCTAACATATTTGGTTGGATAGATGTGAGTTTGTGACCATGGATTTCACGCTTTTGCGATCGTCAGACAAATATATATATATATATATCGGGGGCATTGAAGTGAATACCAAGCAGCAACCATCTGTTGACCTCAATGTCCACTTTTAAATTTACATACGCTTTTATCAATATATATATATATTGACCGCTAATATTATCAATATATATATATATATATATATATATATATATATATATATAGAGAGAGAGAGAGAGAGAGAAAGAGAGAGAGAATTTAAATTATATGACCGCATGTGGAGGACATTGAGCGTTCACTATTGTGATACGCTGTTACGCGTTTAACGTTTTCTAGGCACGTTTTGGATTTTTTCAGGTTCCCTGTCCTATTTTTCAGGTTCCCTGTCCTATTTTTACAAATAAAGCTTTGCCAACTACTTGGTGATTGCGTGAAAACGCATTACTTTTTTTAGTTGTGCTTGATCACTGTTCACGGGGAATTTATTCGATTGTAGTTGACGTTGATCTTTCTCGAGAAACAGTAATTTCACTTACATTCAAGCCCCTTTCCTTCTGTCAAGTTAATAAGGTTGAAGCCATATAACATTAGCCAAACATAATTCTAAGGAATTGGATGAAGATGATTCAGAATGTTTAATAGATGTATTCCTTTCAGAGAGAATGCTTTTGATTCTTCTCTCTTTCATAATGACGCTTGTATCGACAAGACCTGTTTGACTTGTTAAAAATCAAAGAAAACGCCATTATATCCCGTCTCGGAAATTTCACTCCCGTGTAGATCCAAGGCAGAATTCATTTATTATATGGGTTGATTTTCTTTCATTTGTATAAGCGTTTTATAGCTTATGTAAAGGCGTTAGATAAAATATATTGCTCAGCGACGTTGATATATGTGGGAAGGTTATTAGAATAATCAAGAGCCTATATTGGCCACGGACTGTCTGTAAACGGATAGGAAATGACCTCAGCAGATATAAAAAATAAAAAGATGTATAATATGTCTTATTACCAGACGTATTCATCCTATACAACGAGGCGATTTTGAGAGATTTAGAAGACCTGACAGGATTCATTGTCTTCTAAATCTCTCTCTTTCGTACAACAAAGGGCTGCTACATGTTTGAAACCCAATGATATACGATTCGATCTCAGACAATTAATAGATTCATGCCTATTTTTAAATTCTGAGAATATAAAGATAACGAAATCAACTTCAATCTTCCATTTCATAATGTGTGATGTCAATTGTTTACATTTTGGATACGCTTTGAGCAGATATGAATGTACGTGAGAGATTCATGGAAGATTAAAGTTTAAAGACAGTAAAATCGACCTTGCTAATCGAAAGATCCTCCGTGCCTCAATCGGTTAAGGCACGTCAGGCTAAATGATGGTTCCGTATAGGATACAGGTTCGATTCCTATCAGAGAATAAATATTTTCTATGAACAATTCTCGGAAATTCAGCCCGGTAAATGTTATTAATACAGTTTATTATAAAACAGAACATTTACTTAAATATTTGGATCTATAAAAAGAATGTATAAATATAAAATTGTCTTAATATTGTTATGGTCCGGTTCCTTGTACCTCGGTGACGGTCCAAGGTAGAACCAATAATGAAGAACTCGAACACAGGTATGGAATAACACAGATATATTACAAACAGGAATATATACAGAGAAGTAGAAAGTGTTAGTACGAACAATCAGGTTTAGTAGAGAGAACAATGTAGTATCGACCAGTATCCCTATTCTAATGTCTTGTAGTAATTGTCTGAAACACGACTCTGTTTCGGACTGCCTCTGACTCGAATGACTCACTCTGACTGACTGACTGACTGACTGACTCCTGACGGACCTCACTCCAGACTTCAGACTGAAGTCCCTGCTTCCTCTTAAGGCGCAGTATTTAATACGTATGGAATAGTCCATTATGTTATTATGGGTAAGGTCCCATTTATATATATTCATAAACGTTTGCAGTTGTCAAAATTTAAAAACTTTTTTTTAGGATTTCTATATCCTAATTTTAAAACATACTGTCAACACAGAAAACGCACGGATAAGCCAAAAATCAAATCTTTTACTTTCAACCCATTCTGAAGGATTGTTTGAGAATTTCGCTTGGATTCATTTCAAAAAAGGCCAAATGAATTTCTTACTTTTCGAGCCATTCTGAGGAGAAGAAGAGGATTTGTCATTAATTCGATACAAAAAAGCCGGGAAAATGCATTAACAACTTTCGAATCGAACTAAGCATAAAGAAAAGATACTAGAATAAATATGAACGACGTTTTAAAAGACACATTTTCTTTCTTCTTTAATCAGGAGAAACGACAGCTTAGGAAAAAAAGTAGTAAGATTCATTATTTACGCATACACACAAATACGCATTTCATTCTTTCGTTTCTGGATCAGATGAAGCCTTTAAATGGCGAAATATATTATCAAATCTAGTTTTAAACAAATCTATTATCATGAACGTTTCCAACTGTCAAATGTCGATATTTCTATATCGTAATTAATTAGATAAATTTAATGCTTTGCACATACATTAATTTAAAACAGGGCTCAATAAATATTTGTTATTCACTGTTACATTAGAACATGTAAATATCCACTATACAATTGTACATTTAGTACAATAATTGTAGATCAGCCACTCACACTACCTTGGTTTCAATCTTTCGGTATCTTCAAGCGATTCTGCATATTAAATATTTATTTTCTTTTAAACCTGTATTGAGCACTTTTTAAATACTACTGTTTCCTAGTCTTCAACTGTGAACAATAACTTTTTTATAATATATATATATATATATATATATATATATATATATATATATATATATATATATACAAGTATATAATTGGTATTGCTGATTTGTGATTGCTGCCACGTGTATATATGTGTATATGTCTATGTACGTATGACAGTACACGTATTTCTGTAGGTAGTTCTTTTTTATCTTATTTTTCTTCACCTAATATATAATGAAACTATTATCAACTTATATGATTGAAATATATGTTTTTATTGATATTTGTGGTTTTGGAATTTTCGTTTTTTAATATATTAAATAATATTATTTTTAACCATTTTCATCTCTATATATTTGCTTGCTTAAGTTATATTTTAATAAGTGGCTAGCATTTGTTTAATGACACTTTCAGTCTTAAATATTTATTTATTGGTTGTGGTATCTGATTGTCTAGGTCAATGTCTGTGGATGTGTGTACATGTATTTATCGGTGTCTATGTGTATGGAAAGTGCATTCACTTTTAATTGTGTATGTATGTAGGTGTTGGTTTCCCCCCCTTTTTTTTTTTCATAAAGGGCCGTGGAGATGTTCCCTGTCTCGTCACTTTTTTGTGTGTATATATATCTAAATATGTCTGGGTGCTTATGTATTATAATCTGATTGTGTTTGTGTTGTTTTACGCATGAGTTTAGGACCCCATTCACACACTTGGGATTAAAATGTATACATATATATTGTCGGATGACCGGATAAAGTAGCGTCTGTTCTAACGTAATTTCAAAGAAGAAATAAATTGAATAACATATGTATTTCCTCTTTACTCTTCAGTAATTTTATAATTTTTAAAATTAATAGTGTTTAAATTTGGATTTTAAAATTGGCAGTTTTTAATTTTAATATCAAATTTTATCAAAGAATTTAGTAATTGTTGGTTAGAATAAATTGATTTTAATATTACCCGTATTTTAAAGATTTGAATAGCTATTATAACATGACTCCGTTGTCAAGCTTTTTGAATTTTCCTATACTTGTATTTTGATTCGTCAATCTAGCTTTCGTAACAGCGTTTTCCCGCTGCGAAGGATCGTTAATTAATTTGAAACTTTTAAAACCATTTATTTTGCATTCAACATCATCACTTGATAAGACACCGGGGGTGTTGAAACAAAATGGCTATTTTTGTAGTGATTTTATAACATATTTATGTTATAAATTTAAAAAAAAAAATAATATATATATATATATATATATATATATATATATATATATATATATAATGTAATAAAGCTGTTGATATATATTACAAGTGGATCCTAGTAAATATAAATTATTAAAGCTGATCCACTAAAAGAGCTCAATGTATTTATTATTACAGAACAAATAATTAATAGACGATAAAATCCAAAATCACCTCATATGGGGAATAAGCTTATGACGAGAAATTCGTCAGTCTTATTCAACTCCGGTATAGATCGAGTTCGTATATGAATTAGAAATTTAACCGTGACAGGTACAAAAAACAAAACAACAAACTCCAAAAACTAATACAGAATTTATTAATTTCAAATGAAAGGCAGGAGACAGTAGTCAGTGGAAAGTGGAAGGTATTAATCTTAAAGGAAAGATGTTTTATAATATTAAACCAGGATATTAACATTATGACATTAAATTGGGTTTATATGAAGAATGAAATGTTAATTTGAAACTAAAAGGAGGTTTAACAAACTTAAATTATATAAATTCGTGTTGAAAAATACAAAATCTCACTTAAAAACGCTCTTTCAAAGACAAGTTATATTTAAAATAAGATGCATTTAAATAAATTAAAAATAAGTCATACTTAGATAATCTATGTTAAAATTAAGTAAAATTATATTTTTTAAAAAAATTATATTTAATCTTAAAGGAAAGATGTTTTATAATATTATAACCTATTGATTTCATATTAAATATTTTTTTCAAGAATAAAAATATTTAGAAATAAAAATATAGGTTAAAATAAATTATAAATTTAGAAATAAAATTATACATTTAGAAATAAAAAAGTAAACAAATAATTAATAAGATTTTTAACTTTCAAGATAAGTTAGATAAAAAGAATTATACTTAAAATACTTAAAAATACAAAGTTATATTTAAAAAATAACCCTAAAATATATAGATAAATAGGTGTAAGTGATAAAAGGAAAGAGAGTTCTTAGAACATGTGACAATTATAAGTTATAATTAATATGGTGTGAAAATGGAAATATAGAAATTAGAATTAGTTATACATTCGACGTTTCAAGAGTTAGAGAAATATACTAGCTAATAAAGCAAAATCTATCTCATGGAAATTTGAATCTGTTTTTATGTCGACAATTTAAGACTAATTCATTCCGTTGATTCAATAGTTGGCTTTGATTATTGTATTTTATTATTCTAATCTTTTTTAAACTTAACTTAGTTACTCCTATCTCTAAAACTATTAGGTGTATGTGCAGAACTTATAGGCTTCCAATCTATCTGTGGGTTTAAACCTTTGTCCTTCACTTCCCAAAATTTCTTTGAAAGAGCTGTCTGCTATTTTCATTTAGGTTTGGTAAAAAATGCCTATGGGTATAAAATCTCTCGCAGAAATTCCAATGTAAACATAATTTTTCATATTTTCTTTGGGGGAAAATGATTGTTTGATATATAACCCCGATAAATGTTCATTTGTCCTGTACGGGACAATTTTCTTTATATCTACAACTAGCAGTAGAGCCCGACATTGCCCAGGGATGCAACAGTAAGAGATAGATCAAGTATCGACCATCATAAAGACTGAAAAATAAAATTGACAAAGATTATTGTTTAGGCTTGACGGACACATATGTCTTAATTAGTTTTATTTTTTTGTTTTGTTTTGTTTTTTGTTTTTTGTTTTTTTGTTTTTTTGACGAATTGGTCAAACCCAAACTCAAACAAAAACATTGTTTTCAATCGTTATGAGTCTACCGATTGAATAGAATTTTATTATAAACAATTGTCTTGTAAATGGAATTTTTAAAGCATTCTGAATGTAAAAATAAAGAAAAAAGTGTGCAAGACAATAAGAAACACTACCTGCCAAAACAAAAATGAAGTTATGTTGAAATCGGTTGAAAAATGTAGGAAATCCGATCCCATATATAAACGAATACACCCACACACACGCACAAACAACCAACCTGGGTTTTATAATAAGTATAACTCGATAACTCGATATTAATATGTATAACTCGATAACTCGATATTAATAAGTATAACTCGATATGAGTTGCCCCCCTTTCATTAATGCCTCTTAATCGTGTTTTCAAATTGATTTCGTGCAAAAACAATTGTGTTTTTACAATTTTTGGCGCTGTCAGAACCACCGCAAGGTAATTTTACGTAGTCCTGTGAAATTTTGTTGAAATCAGTTGAAAAATGTAGGAAATCCGATCCAATATATAAACGTACAAACACACACACAATCTGCGTTTTATAATAAGTAAGATTACAGGAGGGTTAAATACCAGGTTTGTAATGTCTTAAAATATACTTATTATGTGAGTTGATAATTGTATACATGTTATTGGTACAGAAGTAGCTAATTTGAATCGTTTTCCTATTGAAGATCTTAGTTAGAGCGTTGTTTTTATGAAAATGGTTATTTATTAACTTTAGAAAATACTGTCTGATATTAATATTTGATAGTTTGCAGAAGTGGGGGAGGACTGAACCATATAATTTTTCTTTTTCTATTTCTATGTCTACATTTCACTTTAGATATTTCAGTGTTATTTATAGGGGTTAGATAAGATAATTTATTTTTAAAAGAATTTTTATGGAGAGCATTTTCATACAATTATTTATTTTTATTAAAGATGTATATGTTGGATGATAATCGACTAATCCTA
Source organism: Acanthosepion pharaonis (assembly GCA_903632075.3). Lineage (NCBI taxonomy): Eukaryota > Metazoa > Mollusca > Cephalopoda > Sepiida > Sepiidae > Acanthosepion > Acanthosepion pharaonis. The sequence continues at coordinate 2,237,392 of CAHIKZ030004476.1, forward strand.
GTGCCGATGGTAGCAGGTATCGGTTTCACAATGGCATTGGGCTGGTTAGAATTAACATTAATATAGATGGGCGCTTCATAGTCTTTATGGTATGGTTTAAACGTTTTATTATTGAGGTTAAGGGTGATGACTAGATAATCAACTATTTTAAGGTTGAGGCCCTAAGGATTTTCTTTCGTATCTTCGCTGTTAGTGGACCACTGCTACTGGGCATGAAAATGAGTCCATCATCTCTATATAGGCCTATCTGTTTGGAATCTACAACGTACTAAATGTATCTAAAATATAAAAACATAATAAATCAGCAACCTGGGCTGAATCGTATGCGCCCTTAGGATTATCAAAATTGCCATTAAGGCACTTAGTCCAGGTGGAATTGTTAAGAGCTAAAAGTAATTCCCTAGCTGTTAAGATGATATTAGTCTCCTCATCCGTGATCACTATATAGTATTTTGCAGAGTTAATACAATTAACCAAGAGATCCCTGGAGCTGGAGAAATAGAAATCTATATCAAATTTAATAAATGTAGCTCTTTTCTTATCAACCATATTGGCAAACCATTTTGATTGTATCCAACGATTCCTTCCAGAGATTAGTACAAGTTGTAATTAGTAATTTATCGGTTATTTTCCTGGTTATATTTTTTGAGATTAGATGATAATCGACTAATCCTAGTGCCGACACACATTGTACTGACGCACATTGTACCGACACACATTGTGATCTCATGCACTTGATGTATTACTAATTCGACAACACAGTGTATTTGTGAATTAGATATATTTAGGATCATCCTCACAAAAAAAAACGAATTCACTATCAGAATCTTTGCTAAAGAAGGCAGTTAAATGCCTTTCTTGGCTTCCTCTTGAGCGATTGAATGAATTGCTTTTCCGAAACCTTTCTTTTTGCTTTCATTCTCCGTAAATTCTTGAATGCTTCTGAGAAATAATTGTCAACACGCCACATGTACAGGCATAGACTTCAATTAAAAATTTTCCCTTAGGCCTCCAGCAACGCAAATGCGTTGTTGTCACGGAATGCACATTTAAGAATTTTTATATATATATATATATATATATATGTGTGTGTGTGTGTGTGTGTGTGTGTGTGTGTCAGAATAAGTAAAATATATAGCATTTTTCCACTGTTTTATCTTTTATCTCTTTTCTCCCCATTTAAAGCTTATTCTGAATTCGTTTTCTCTGTTAAAAAGCAAATGTTATAAATGTAGGTCTCGTAACCTCCAAGCCACATATGCATTACTTCTATTGAAGGAACAACCCGGATCTCTTATTTCGCTTTCTGATTTCATTACTAATTGTTTTGAAGATAATATTTACCAAACTGAGGGTCGTATTGGCGTAATGGTCACCCACAGAGGATCATTCTAAATGGGTTCAGATTTGGAAAGTATGGTGTATACTCTGTTATGCATAGGCAATGCATTCACATCTTTACATAGACTTTTGAGGTGAGGGGCTTCTTATTGAGTTGTAAGTTTTCTGAAAATTAACAGATTCTTTATAGCGTTTCTGTTAATTATTTTTTTATTTGATGTTCTGTCCTGTTTTATAGCTATGAAATAAAAAAAAATTATTATTGTGTGCAATTTAGATAAATATGAAGTCGATTAGATAGATAGATAGATAGATAGATAGATATATGAACAGAATGTAATAGATTCATATAAAGTGAATGTGCTATATAGATATGAATAGACTGGGATAGATAGATAGATAGATATGAAAAGAATAAGATAGATATGAATAGAATGTTATACATATAAACTGAATGTAGTAGATATGAACAGAGATAGATAGATATGAAAAGAATGAGCTAGATAGATAGATAGATAGATAGATAGATAGATAGATATGAACAGAATGATATATGTAGATAATATATGAGCATAATGAGATAGATAGATAGATATGAACAGAATGATATATGTAGATAAGATATGAACAGAATGAGATAGATAGATAGATAGATAGATAGATAGATAGATAGATAATATGAGAAAGACGAATGATAATAAGAAAGAGAAAGAGAGAGAAAGAAATAAATTCTATGTGACTTTTACATGTATCCAAATAGTAATTATTCTGATGACCTTTCCTCTTTGGTACCGCGAATTCGCAAATTTAAAAACTCGATATATACAGACAATTAATTGTCCTCTTTTTACAATTCAAATTGCTTGATGTAACAATATGTCCTATGCTAACAGTTTCTTTACTCGTAATTCTTCTCTATCATCCATCTTCTTGCTTTCCGGGCAACTTTGATCTTCAAAAGTTGATATATAACCTCAACCGTCATCTGTTTTCATGTTCCTTTATTATCATCGTCAAAAAAGTTTTTTTTTTTTTTGCTCAGATTATATAATTCTCAGTAACCATTTGTGGGAAACGACATTGACCCTCAAACCAAAGGTTCAGTTAGTCAAAACAATACATTATCCGACAACAATAATTTCCCGATAACAAAGTTTTGTGTTTAAAAATTATTTCGATTTTTTTTTAATGTCAAAGAATATTCACATTCCTCATTCCTCAGGACATATTTTAGACTGCCTACATTCCGGCTTTGTCAATCGTCATCTGTTTTCATGTTCCTTTATTATCATCGTCAAAAAAGTTTGTTTTTTTTTTGCTTATATTATATAATTCTCAGTAACCATTTGTGTTACAGTGGTTTTATCGCCTTGCTTGTGGCGAAACTTCTTTCTAGCTCTCACATTATTTCTATTATTATTTTTTTTTGCTGTAATTGCTATTTTAATCTCTTTATCTACCGTTTGTCTATCAATCACTATCCCATGAGCGTAGGTAATTCTCGCAAAAATATCTGTGTTTAATTTTAGTTCTGCCTGAAGAACAGAAACATGAAGTACCTTTTTTTATTTCGAAACGCTAGTAATGGTCAATGTATTATCCCACGATAAGACGTCTTGATTAACTGTTTGAAAAAGTTCATGCGATTGGCTTTTCATAACGTTGTTATGTGACCTTACCAATAATAACGTGATGGACTATTCCATACGTAATAAATACTGCGCCTTAAGAGTAAGCAGAGAGTTCCGTCTGAAGTCTGAATTGAGGTCCGTCAGAAGTCTGTCAGTCAGTCAGAGCGAGCAAGTCAGTCAATCGAGTCAGAGGCAATCCGATACAGAGTCGAGTTCAGACAATTACTACTAAACCTGATTGTTCGTATTAACACTTTCTAGTTCGCTGTATATATTCCTGTTTGTAATATATCTGTGTTCTTCCATATACGTGTTCGAGTTCTTCTTTATTGGTTCTACCTTGGACTATCAACGTAGTACAAGGAACCGGACCATAACAGTGGCGACGAGCGATTCGAACTCATTCGGTGGAAGAAAAAAAAGTTTCGTTTGCCACAACATAACAGACGTGAAAGTATTGGTGTATTTTTCTCGGTTGGAAAGATGATTATATTCAAATTATATCTAATTTCAGATCCCGCTTTAAAAATATATGGGGAATAAATCGAAACCGCTCAAAAATTACCATCATTTACAGTATATGCAGACAGCAGGAAATATCTGAATACTTCCGATAACAGCAGTGTCGATAGTCTCCGGGAGAATTGGTTAAGAGGCGGGAAAAGAAATCTCATTCGACTAACATATTCTGTGAGTGAGATTTTGCCATTCTCCGTATCTGTCTTAGAAAAGGTCACATAACGAAGAGAATTTGAACTATGTCTGAATTAAAAGCGGTTCTAGCATTGACGAATGATAACAGAAAATAGAAGGGAGTAATCAAAAAGTTTTCTTTCTTTTTTTTCCTTATTTTTTTCACTCTCTTGTATCATCAGCGTCCGGCTGCGTTTCTGGTGGGAGATATTCAACTGTCGATCGTTAGACAACGCCAGAATTGGTCATCGCTAAAAGCTAAGAGCTTTTGCTTAACATGAAAGACTCATTTCCTCGGTCGAAAAATGAAAATTATTTGCAAGATAGTTTTATTTCTCTCTAATGAATTTAGAGAGACGATCGAGGATAGCAGGTCAGTACTGACGACGGATATCTGCAGACCGCTTCGTTCCTTCACCTACTTAGCCCCACGTTGTATTCTTTGAACACAGAGCAGTGAAGACTGAACTTCGTCCGTACTTGAGTCCTGAATCGAGGTGCGGTGGAACCGTGCTCCAAAAAAACAAAGAATGCTTACGCTAGCGAAAATACAAATAACATAACAAAATAACGAAGAAGATCGCTGGGTTAATTTTCAGTTGGTTAATTAGTCGCTGATACAATAAAATTAGCCTTTACCGTTAAACTCTCTATCGTGGTACTTTCTCTTTCTTCCAAAATTGGAGGGGGTTAAAAATATACAGAAGGTCGTCGGTCATGAATTCTGTTGCAGCAGATCACGTGGGGTTCAGCAGCTGCTTAGCGATTTATAATAACCCAATTCATTTTTCAACCGACAATTAATATACATATCAGTTAATTATTTTCTCTAATTTTGGGGAAATAGCCCTCAAACAAAACGTTCAGTTAGTCAAAACAATACATTATCCGACAACAATATTTTCCCGATAACAAAGTTTTGTGTTTAAAAATTATTTCGATTTTTTTAATGTCAAAGAATATTCACATTCCTCCTTCCTCAAGACATATTTTAGACTTCCTACATTCCGGCTTTGTGAATTCATAACAATTATATTTTCCAATCAGTTTATCAGGAAAAACTCATTTTTCCTTTTGTTCTATATTTCAATTCATGTTTTCACCTTAACGATTTTAACTTTTTTTAACGCTTCCAGTTCTTCAAATCCTATACGAGGTTTTCACATGAACCATTTTTAATCCTAATTTCATACTACCTGTGTCACAATAGTATCATAGTAGAACAAACTCACAGAGGGTACTTCTCCGATAACTCCAATCACATCCTGTACATGTCTACGGTTAACTGTTTATCATTTCTACACATCTTCATAAATTTTACCTCTTACTTCCTTCTCTAAGTTTCATAAAAGAAAATTATTCTAGCTCCTGGGCTTTATATTATTATTATTAGTAGCAGTAGTAGTGAATTCTTGTATTTGAGAATGTGTTCGGAAATACGAGTATTCCGAAAAATAACGTTTAAGAACTAGAAATCGTTCGGTTTAGTAAATAAAAATCCATCCCTTTCTTTACAAATATATATATATATATATATATATATATATATATATAGAGAGAGAGAGAGAGAGAGAGAAAGAAACAGATAGTGCTATTGGTAAATTGTCGTTTTATATTTTTTCATTTCGCGCATGCGCGTTGTTTTATATATACATTTATATATATTAATTTTAGGAATGCTGATATTTCCGAGCGCCTTCAAATACGAGAATTCACTCAAAATAATAATAATAATAATAATAATAATAATAATAATAATTGATCATACACAATATATATATATATATATATATATATATATATATATATATATATATATCACGGTCAGAGTCGCAATAGAAAAAGAAGGAAATGAGAGTAAAACGAGACAAGAAAAAATGAAAAGGAAAAATGATCACCCGATTCCACAATACAAAAAGTGGGAAACAATCAACCTAACACCAATAAATATAAGTATAAATGAATTGCATCAAACTTGTAAATGATAAAATTCGCGTTTAAATGCCAAAATCTCCTGACGAGTGGACGAAATGATTACAAATTGTTCGCCTACAAAATTTCAGGCTCCAGGTCCTTAAATTGACATCAATCAGTTAAGTGACGAATATAATAGCATAAAATATAATTTTTGTTATGAAAAGAATACTGAAATATTACGTGATATCTGACCTTCTTAACGGTAGCGAGTGTCGGATGATTTCCTCAAAGATGAAGAAGATACTCGAGGCGACAAAGATGTGGTTCTACAGAAGGATGCTAAGGATATCCCTAACCGAGCGTGTGAGCAACGATGATGTCTTAGCGAGTTTCGAAACAAGGAAGAGGTTTATAATTCACATCAGGAAGAGGCAGCTGAATTTTCTAGTACACATATTAAGGAAGGAGGGCCTGGAGAATCTGATACTCACGGGTTGAATAGAGGGAAAAAGTGACAAGGAAAACAACGCGTGACATACCTGACGGGCTTAAGCAAGTAGATGACAGAACATGGCCTGGGGGAGGAAGCAGAGGGAAGGAACTGCAAGGGATAGAAGGAGGTGGAGAGCCATGATTACCTCTGTCTTGAAAGGACAGGGCCCATAAAAAGAAAAGAATATTTATGAGTAAGTTTGGTTAATGTCAGACATAGAGCGTATGTAATCGAGGACAGTGAGATCAACATCGAGTGGCGACATTCTGTCCCGTGCAAGAAAGCAATCTTCAAACTATCCACTGAGATTGACACCGTGCGGTGCCTGCCGGTTTCAGGCTTGAAGGCAATCTTCAAGCCATATACAGAGTGTGCGATGGGTAAATTGTCGCCATTTTATAGTAATGTCGCGCATGCGCGTTGTTTGTATTTTCTTTTGTCGACTGCACAGTATAGTAGGGTCAGTTGGGCACCGTCTGTGAGAAAAAGAGCAGAATAACCCAATTCACTGGTGGATTAAAGCAATGTAGTTCGCGAATTTGCCGTTATAATAATTGTGAGTTCAATCCCTACTTCAGCGAGTAATCGGTGATGAAAAATAATACAAGATATTCGTGGAGATTGACAATGGAACCTACCCCATTGATTAAATAAGGAGTTCTGTGCCGAAATTCTCTGAAGGTCAGTCAGATCGACCAGCACCTGAGGAAGGCACAACGTCTGAAACTTTGTTATATCCAAAACAAAGATGAGAAAAATCCTAGAAATTCACACAGAATATAATTGTATTTTCGCCATCATCCGCTCTGGTTTCACATTTCACTGACAATATATCTAGCGTAGATAATGAGGCCCTACACTTTATACAGTAAAACCTCAAATTAACGATCCCGGAACGAATAGAATCGGACAAAATCCGAAGAAATGGTTGTGTCCGACTGGAACTGAGAACAACGTCCGCGTGTAGCTAGCAAAATTCATTAGTTCCAGAAATAGCCGCTGTTTACTGGCGCAACCAACAATCAGAAGCTGGTAGTTCCGCGGATAGCAGTTGTTGTTTACTTGAGTACTCATCGTGTAAGCACATGAAAGTATGTCAAAGTGGGGTCCTGGAGGAAGCTGTTTACAAGTTAGTTCTGATGGTCGTATATACGTTGTTTTTTCTTCCCGTTAATATAAAATCATTGATAAAACCCTTAGATCCAAGGGTGATAATGCCGTGCAAGCGTTTGTATTACAGAAAATATCTTGATGATGTCTTGATCGACTTAGAGGAAGATGAAGATCTAATGCAATACATAAGACGACTTTAAATAACATCAAGACTTACAACCTCAATTCAGGAATCTACATCTTCGCATCTGCTTGGAAAGACGTCAATTTACAACTCTTTCCATTTGATGTAAAACAGTTGATGACGAACGAAAGCCTTGAACTGGACTTTGATGGTTTTGAGTCGAGCGACGTTCATCGACTATTCACTCGTGCTGAAAAAAAAAAACGTAACACTTCAAAATATGGAGAACTGGTTTGAAGAGAACGATGCTGACCGCGGTTCTGAAATCCTTTCAGTTTGGGAGATAGCAGACATCGTTCGAGATAGTTCGTCAGCGAGCAGCAGCAGTGATTCGAAAGAAAAAATGGCGGAAAGACCGAGAATGTCTAAATTTGTTGATGTGACAAATAATCAGGAAATTAAGGGGCATTATCAACACCTTTGAACATTAAGGGAATTGAAAATTCGTGAACAGTATCAAAGTGGGAAAAAATGTTTGATTCGTTCTTCCAACCCAAACAGGCGGCTCATGAAAGCAGCACCGATTCGACATCACCATCACCACAAAAACAACTTTCTCCAACCCACACGCCATTATCACCACTTACCTGGCTTATGCCAGAGGGTATACCCCAGACGAGGCTCTGCCGAGGGGCGAAGTCTCGTCTCGGGCAACTGACTCCGTTTTTACGTGATCTGTAGGGAATTTTTGCCTGAGCCTAATGGCTCGGATACCCCACTTTAAACTCAGCCTTGTGCCACATCTTGCTGCGTGGGACAGAGGGTAAATAATTATCACCACTCCCAAGCACTAGCACTGCCTCAGAGGAGTTCGATGACTTCCAGTATTACTCTGAGGCCCCACTATACGAATCGGTTTCACAGCAATATTAGACCATCACAGCAATGTTTAAAGATAAGTTTAGGTAAACTTTAAAGCTTATCAAATTTCCATTTACAGGCAACTTTAAAAAGTAACATACACAGCATCTCTCTCTCTCTCTCTCCTCTGTGTTTGTAATTTATTTTAAGTTACTATATAGTAACTTAAAAATGAAATACACATACATATATACTGTACTAGCAGTAGAGCCCGGCGATGCCCGGGGATGTAACAGTAAGAGATAGATCAAGTATCGACCATCATAAAGACTGAAAAATAAAATTGACAAAGATTATTGTTTAAGGTTGACGGACACGCATGTCTTAATTAGTTTTATTTTTCTGTTTTGTTTTTTGTTTTTTTTTACGAATTGGTCAAACTCAAACAAAAACATTGTTTTCAATCGTTATGAGTTTACCGATTGAATAGAATTTTATTATAAACAATTGTCTTGTAAATGGAATTTTTAAAGCATTCTGAATGTAAAAATAAAGAAAAAAGTGTGCAAGACATTAAGAAACACTACCTGCCAAAAAAAAACGTGAAGTTTTGTTGAAATCGGTTGGAAAATGTAGGAAATCCAATCCCATATATAAACGAACACACCCACACACAAACAACCTGGGTTTTATAAGAAGTATAACTCGATATGAGTTGTCCCCCTTTCATTCTGGCGACAGTGATGCCTCTTAATCGTGTTTTCCAATTTGTTTTCGTGCAAAAACAATTGTGTTTTTCCAATTTTTGGCGCTGTCAGAACCACCCCAAGGTAATTTTACGTAGTCCTGTGAAGTTTTGTTGAAATCGGTTGAAAAATGTAGGAAATACGATCCAATATATAAACGTACAGACACACACACACACAACTTGGGTTTTATGATAAATATGATTTACATTTATTTGCAATAATTTTGTACTCTGCTAGGTGTTTACGATCACGAAAAAAGTGCTTAAAATTAATGGACAAACGGCTTTAATCGACGAAACTCCCCCGATTAGTCCGTTAAATTGAGGTTCCCCTGTTAGTTCCAGAATGGCCGCTATTGATTTACTGGTGCAATCAACAAACAGAGACTGGTAGTTTCGAGAATAGCCGAATTTACTTGAGCTCTCGATGTGTATGTGACATACACAGCATCTCCCTCTCTCCTTATCTCTGTGTATGTAATTTATTCTAAGTTAATATATAGTAACTTAAAATAAATTAAGTTCAAAAATAAAACTAAAATTAACTTAAAAATAAAATACACATACATATATACTGTATTTACATTTATTTACAATAATTTTGTCCTCTACTGGGTTTTTTAGGCCATGAATAAAACTGTTTCAAATTAACAGACAAACGGCTTTAAGGGATGACCCCTATTAGTCCGTTAAGTTTAAGGGCCCACTGCTTTTATTCTTACTGTTTTTTTTTTTTTTCCTAATTTTTTAGACATATGCGTATATATAATTAAAAACGTTATTTGAAATAATTAGAGATTTTATGATGACATTATTTTCTTTTCCAAGGGACAGGAGTTGATTTTTATTTCTTTACTCCAAACAGAATCCGATCGGTAAATAAAAACAATAAAAAATGCTTGAAGAATTGTACTTAAGGTAACGCAAAATAAAATAAAAAATTATCGTCTGATTGATCAAATTAAGAGCAATACAATCAATAATAATAAATTCGATTTTTTTCTTTTGGCTTCGATTTTTTTTTTATTCCTTATTTTTTTGACTTTTGTTTCCCTGTGTCTTGGAAAATTCAAGACTTTTGATGGCAAAAATAATAACGGAAAAATATATAAAAGGGTGACAATTAATCTGCTAAGCACCTTCATCGGGAAATTTCTTTTTGCCATCTTTTCTATTTTTTAGGGGATTTCTTTTTTATTCATTTGATTTTATTATTCTTGATTCTTTTTACTCAAATATTCCGTGGATTGCCAAATTATAAATGCCTTGGCTGTAAATCAAATGTTCCTCTGCTACTTTCACTGAGATAGTCGTATAAAAATGTTGTATGAATTAACGGAGCATTTAAAACCAAATCTCTCCAAAATAATAGTCCTACTTATACTTATTTCATTAAACTAAAACCCAATCTGGAGTGAAGGTGTTAAGAGAAAGCTCCCGCCATGACAGATACTCAAACATACTTTATTTACGTTATTCACAAATACGACTGTTTTCCTTATCTCTGTTGTTATTAACGCAACGTTTCGGCCGGTGTGCCATCCAGCCTTCATCAGGTACTTGTCAATCAGTGTGCACTTTAAGGTGTTTCAGTTTTTAATCTTGGTTAAACTTTCGATTTAGAAAATTTCGATTTTTAATTTACGAAATTTAACCTGCCTCGTAGAGTAAATAAAATGTCCGTTCGGCACACATCAGGATTAAAAAAAATGTCAAAGGTCGATATATATATATATATATATATATATATATATATATATATATATATATATATATCAAGTATATGATTGGAGTATACGGAATAAATTTCAATAACCAAAAATACTATTCTTAAAAGAGTGCTCAATACAAAGTAGAGCAAATATAATTTACTCGAAAATTATAAAATAAATATATTATAAAATCACTACAAAAGTAGCCATTTTGTTTCAACACTTCTGGAGTCTTATCCAGGTTACTGGATAAGACACCAGAAATGTTGAAACAAAATGGCTATTTTGCAGTGATTTTTATAATATATTTATGTTATACTTTTCGAATAAATTATATATATATATATATATATATATATATATATATATATATAGGAGTAGAGTAACAAAAGTAGCTTCTGGTGAAAACTATCAATCACGGCTAAACATTCACTTTCCTAGTTTCTATTATACATTATGTTTCCCAGTACTAAAAGGTAATAAACTTGTTAAACAAATTCTGTTTTTCTCCCTTTGTTTTTCATAACTCAGTTACAACACTATGTTTATGGAATAAAGTATTGGATAGAACGTGTGCAAATATAAAAGTGGACATTGAAGTCAACACTCAGAGGCGACACGATTTTTCATAATATTTTTAAAAAATTTATAAATTATAACCTGTATTGATAACCTTAGCGTTACGACTCCATGCTCCTCAAGTTTGTACCCGTTATCAATAACGCATTCAAAAAAATATATATATATTTCTTTTCGGATGCTACCTGAATTTTAGCAAAAACAAAATAATTTCAAGCATGAAGATGACTGAATGTATATATATATATATATATATATATATATATATATATATATATATATATATAGTCATCCACAGACAGACTGTTTTGCAGCTCCTCAGTGTGGCTAGATATCCGATTGCTTCAATCGAAACCCGAGAGATTTAGCATCAGCTAGAGATTCTACCCCCAGGCTATCGTCGCACGGCAGAGCGGAAGGGAAATGTTAACGTTTTTAGGATGCGAATGACGTCAGTAATTACGAGAGCTCGATTCGAGTAGAAGAACATTGCATTAGTAGCAGCAGCCACTCGAGGGCTCAATTGAATTATTTGAGAGCACACACACACACACACACACACACACACACACACACACACACACACACACATATATATATATATATATATATATATATATATATATATATATATATATATATATTATAATAGATTACAATAGAAACATGTTATATCACTACACAAAAGCTTTCATATTTTAATACTATGATAGTACTTACTCAGGCAATGGTAGATAACTTGTGATAAAATAAAAAAAACTAAAAAACTATCATAGTATTAACTCATGATAGTTTTTGTATACCGATATAAAATGTTTTTGTTGTAATCTATTATAATAAAAATATAATAATCTTTGGCTCTACTTTGTACTGAGCACTTTAAAAAAAAGTAATTGCTACGAACTGTGGATTTGTGTGCATATGATATAATTAATGTTCGCACATATTATAATAGTATTAAAAGTAAAAATTGCTTAATTAAATAAAATAAATCGCAATCTTTTTGTACAGCCTCGTTCTCAATAGCCATTACACCTGACGTCACGCTAGACCATTTCGCACGTCCAGCTCCCTAAAGAGAAACCAGCATACAGACATAGGTATTCTAACTACCATACAGACATCGTGACAACGATTGCTAAAGTCGAAAGTACTTGAACAAAAATAACAAAATCTGAACTTCGTTTAAGAGATTCGGGATTGTGATTCATTGACAAATTATATGTATATTATGAATGTTACCCTGGAGACTTCCAGTTAGATATTGAACCTCAGCCTCGCTACAGTAGGCAAACACTGGATTCAAACCAACATAAAGAAAATTTCTGTCTATATTTCTGAGATGAGATATTATGTACGCTATTTACATTTTTCGGACTATTGTCCTCATCTTTGTTGACATATTTATCACAACGTTTCGTCCGTTGTACGCTCCGGCCTTCTTCAGGCGGTTTGAATGTCGAACTGAACCCTTTAATATGGTTAAGACAGTGGAGAACTTGGAGAGGGGAATTAACAGGAGATAACTGATGAAAGACATCCATTAGATAGGGTACGGGGAACTAGAACAGTCTACCCCAGTGAGCGAAATAAAGGGTTTTGTTCAACATTCCAACCACCTGAAGAACGTCGGAGCGTACAATGGCCGAAACATTGTGATAAATATGTCAACAAAGATGAGGACAATAGTCCAAATAATGTAAATAGTGTAAAGAAAATAGCATAACGAGTTGTATCTTACAGCCTTGGTTGGCATCCAGTGTAAGAGAATGGAAACTTCGAACTCAAACCAGCCTGAAGAGGGTTGGATTCCGTAGACTATCTTGCCCACGACACACATCTTCTTCTATGACTGCAGTAAATGTTGTGCACCTATGACCCTTAGCTGTTACGGTACTTGTGATCGTGATCATGACAAGCCTAATAGAGTAAAGGATTCGTGATTGCGATTCTTTAGCAGATTATTTGGATATTATCAAAGTCCTCCATGAAGAAAGCTAGTTGAGCATTGGACCTCAACCTCACTAAAGTAGGAAAACTCAGAATTCAAACCAATCTGAAGAAGATAACAGGACATAATATGTCCTATAGCCTTGGTTGGCAACCAGCCTAGGTAAAAGGAAATATGAATTTTAACAAACCCTTATTCGGGTTGGGTCTTATACAAGACACAATTGTTACGGGTGCATTATATCTTGTTCCCTTATGACCTTAATTGGTTACGGAACATGTAACTCCACCATGATACACCTAGGGATATTCATCAAACCCCTTTCTGTACTTTATGATCCACAATTAACCTGATATCGTTTTCTAACGGAAATGATGTAAGTTAGTATTGTTACAAGGCATATAAATTTAGTCCCAACATAGCAAGCACAAGGCAGCCAAATGTGTCGTTTAATAATATGCCTGTTAAGATCGTAGACAATTATGACTGTCGGCATTTCCCTTTGAAATATGAGTTAATTGGCATGGTTGCCACTGTATGGGATTGTAACTAGGATATGGAGGCCTGTCTACACTGCTATTTAGCCCATAGATGAAAGACAAAAAAAAAATGAGTTTGTTTTTGTCATGCGTCAAGTGAAAGCACCCGACTAGGCCAAAATCGATCCCATATCGCCGATTTCTTCTTTCAGTGTCGACAACTGTTCAGTTACCAGGATATTTATAATACATCGTTGGATAATGATAAAGAAACGTATAAAGCGTTTGTTTTTGTGTTACACCTTTCTGAAATTGTCCTTTACAGCGTTAATTCGGAATCTCGTGCAACGAAATCTTCTGTCTCGTCCAAAGTGTATGAGGAACGGCCTGCAGGAAAACCGTTCAAATTTAACTTCCCAAGATGAATATTCTCTTATGTGTGTATCGAAATGGCTACACCGGTAAACACCGGTTCTCGTTCGATCTCCGAAGTTAAGAAGAGTCGCCCCTGGTCATTACTAAGATAAGGGACGGATTGTGAATAACGGGTACTGTAAGCGCCATCTTACAATCTCATATATGTTTCTGCTTCAAACAATCCTCAAAAGGATTGATAAGCCGTAACAAAAAAAAATCAATTATTTGTTATTGAAATAGATATTTTGGGAAATGGAAAATTTAGAAGCCAGATAACTTTTCGACACCTCTCTTATATAAGTACGAGTTTGTTTTTACCAAAAAGTCGATCAATGAAAGGGATCGACTTATATATGCGAGCACAGGGTGAATAATTTTTCTTACTCTTGTTCAGGAAGTAAATAAATGTAAACTGGTTAAAACACTGATCTCACAAGCTGGGTTCGGTACTTGGTAAGTTTTTTGAAGATATACGGCCCGCTTTTTATTTCGAATCGAGACTGTCTACTTTAACCCGAACCGTATTGCTGTCTAATTTTGCGTGCGTTTTCTTACGTCATTGATCACCTGAGCAATTGTCGTGATCGAATGAGATCTTATCACAAAACACAGTTGGGAGTTGAACGTGATCGTTAAACAGAACTTTGCACACAATGCCATATCTTTATGCTCTCAAAACAAAAATAAATTTATTAACGTTGATTAAAAATATTTTTTTTGCAAGCGAATTGAACTCATTGAGAATTTGTGTTCGGGTTATTTAGAATTTCTTTTTTTTTTAACCCGTTTGCGTTTTGCTGGAGACCTCTTCAAATCGGAGGTGACGCACTTGTTTGGCATTTTGCGAAATTCATTCATACCCAGAATTACTCGAAGTTATTTTTAATTGAGAACAACATATAAAGCCTCTTTTCTCTTATTTAAATAGATTATTCTCCATACAGTTTGTTTATCTCTTTGCTAATAATTCATTTTTTTTTATTTTTAATTCTCCTTGTTTAAAACGAATTCCAGTGCATTTAATTGCTGAAAAAAGAAAAATACCGATCA
>CAHIKZ030004476.1:2257500-2317500 GCA_903632075.3 Acanthosepion pharaonis
GAGCAATATCTTCCCGAAGCCCATGTTTGAAGTGTGCCTCGCGATACGTGCTGCATTGTGCCCATTAAACCTTTTTTAAGTTGTTGAAACACTTTGGACTTCTCACCTCGTGTTGTCTGTTAGCTGGGGTGGACGGCAATGGTCAAACTTGATGCCTGGACGTCCATAAACAGTTTCTTCTACCTTTCTACGTGTCGATCTGCTGTCTTTCCAAATGTAGTATGATGCTACTTGAGGGTAGTGATTTTCTAAGCCCGGCTTAGATGTGGCACAAGGCCGAAAGTATGGGGCATCCAGTGAGGATCGAACTCACTTTTCAGTAGTAACTGATCTAGCGAGACAAGCTTGCTAACCATTACACCATGCCGAGGTTCCCAAGTGATTTTCTAAGACCGGTTTAGATGTGGCACAAGGCCGAAAGTATGGGGCACCCAGTGAGGATCGAACTCACTACTCAGTCGTAATATATTCTAGTAAGACAAGCTTGCTAACCATTACACCACGCCGAGGTGCCCAAAGGATATAGAAGGGTATGTACCAATGAAATGCTATCAAATAATTGATTGGGTTATTAATAGTGTTCACACGAACAGGTCAATGTTCTCAGTAGATCCCTTGAAATCAGGCCATGGGCATAGAGTGGGTAAAGGATTAAACACTAAGGACGTTGTATAAACAGCCGTTCACACTAATTAAGGGACTGAAAGGAGGCATTATTAGTGTTTATACGCACAGGTCAAAGGTTGTGTTTGCAGTCATCTCCTTGTTAAAAAAGGTGTGCATTATGATCCTGGGCAATAGTAAGGGGGAATGGGAAGTGAGTAATCACTAAGAACGTGGTTAAAGCAGTAGTTTTATTTTTTTCTCCACCAATATATATATATATATATATATATATATATATATATATATATATATATATATATATATATATATATATATATATATATATATATATATATATATATATATACACTTACCAAGAACAATAATTGGTTAAAATGTATAACAAAAAGAGGCAAAAAGTTTTCTTGCGATGCGTTTCGTCCTTTAGGACTTCATCGGACTAAATTTGTTATGTTGGTGCGAATACGCATGCGCACGAACGAGGGATGCCGGGAATTTTAAATTTAATCCGAAGAAGTCATAAAGGACGAAACACGTCCCAAGAAGACTTTTTACACTTTTTCAGATAGATAGATAGATATAGTCATCCACATACAAGCCTATTTCGCTGTATCACAGCTCAACAGTGTGGCTAAACATCCGATTGCTTCAAGCCGGGATCGAAACCTGACCGAATTGGCATCAATCGGAGATTCTACCCATAATCTATCGGCGCACGGTAAAGAAAGAAATATTTTAACGTATTATATACGTGATGTATAAAAACGTATGTGGCCAATGGCTCTCAATTCATAAGTGAGGAGTAGGATCAGCCACTGTTTTTAAAATTACCCATTCTCTAGAGTGCAAAGCAAAAGTCGCTCAATAACGCACGATCAATGTATTTCGAGAAAATAATATTTTTAAGCTAAGTAATTTGTATGCTGGATATTAAGATATATACAATAATTATAATCAATAAAATAAAAAATTCATTTCCTTTATTTCTGCTCTGAGTATTGATAGATCGATTCTTATGTCACAGCTTATCAAACATTTGAGGCTCATTTAATGAAAAAACATATTTGGAAGTGTAAGAATGTTTATTTTTGTCAGGAGATGATTGGGGTGATAACAATGGTTTTGATATACACGTTCTATAATTTAATCCATAGCTGAGGAAGAAGAGATTGATTTATGTGATTCTTATGTGATTTTACACACAATTGAATCGAATGAAATCGATTAGGATTCGGACTTGTTTCACTGATTTCACATTCAATCCATTATGCCATCTGCGCATGCCTACCCTGAGTCAATTAGTTCCTGCTCATTTACCTGAATGTCTATCTTCAATGCACTTCATCTGCTTATCTTAGGTAAGAATGTGCCCAGCAACAATAAATCCTAGCAGGACTCCTACTTCTCATACTTTATACTGACTTTCTTTATTTTTTTCCTCATATTTACGACAGTCTTTTTTTTCCTTATATTTACGACAGTCCTTTTTTTCCTTATATTTATGACAGTCGTTTTTTTCCTTATATTTACGACAGTCTTTTATATGCAGACTTCTTCCTTATTTTCACAAATCAGCCCAAACATCTTCTGAGCGATACAACCGCCATATTTTTTTCGCATACGTGTGCCAAAGTCGAAGATGATAATTGGGACGACGAAAGTTGCCAAACAGAGAAAATGATTAGTGCAAATGAATAAAGAAAGTATCTCGTATATCAGTTGTCATGGTTGTAGAACAGGATAGATGAGTTGATAGATTATTTGCTTAATCAGACAGAAATAAGCCGGATGTGGCAGACAGAACGCTTTCAGAGAGAAAATGAAAAAAAAAAACAACAGGATGCAAATTTCCAATAAATATGTATGCTATGGAGAAAGTGCAGATTTTGTAAGAAAAGAATTGTACTGAATACTGTGAGATTACGCCATTTTTCTCAAACGAGAAGGCCGTTTCGTCTTGAACATGCGCTGTTGTATCTTGATTTTAAATTTTGCTTAAAAACGGACGAGAACCGACGTCGAAGGGAAGGAGAATTATTACACTCAAGTCACAATTTCAAGACATAGCGAGCGACATTGATAGATTTTAATACGAAGATTGGTTTCATGCTAGAAAATATTATATGATTTGCTCTTATATTATTCTTTATACGATAGAAACAGTGTCAACAATTATTATTAAACTTGATTCATATTTACTTTCATTTTAATACTTTACTCGGAAGATCAATCTACTGCAATGAGTAGACAGCACAGGTTCAGAAATAAAAGATATTAGATGAGGCATTGTCAACCATAATTATTACTATAGACTCATCTGGTGATTATCTAAGCCTAGCTTAGATGTGGCACAAGGCCGAAAATATGGGCACTCAGTGAAGATCGAACTTCCTATTCAGTCATAACTGATTTAGCGAGACAAGCTTGCTAAGCATTACACCACATTATAGTACCAGATTTAGACTAATATTTACTTTCATCTTAGTTTTCATCTGTTTTTTATTGCAACTTTTTATTCGGAACATCAATCTACTGCAGAGAGTAAACAGCACAGGATCAAAAATAAAAGATATTAGATGAAGCATTGTCAGCCATTATTACTAATTTTGACTAGTATTTACCGCCATCTTAATTTTTACCAGCTTTTTATCACAACTTTTACTTGGACCATCAATCTACGGCAATGAGTAGACAGCACAGGATCGGAAATAATGGATATTAGATGAAGCATTGTCAACCATTATTATTGGGCTATGAGTTGTGAGTTCAATACCTGGCCACAGCAGAGGTGAACAAAAACTTGGATTGCTAAAGGGATATAACTGAATCTGAGTCAACCACAAATAAAACATGGCACGTGGAACTAGAACAATCTACCCTAGTGGACTAAATAAGGGTTTCGGTTCAAAATTCCAAAGTATATCATCTGAAGAAGGCACGAATGTATAACGTCCGAAACGTCGTGACTATGACAATAAAGATGATGACAACAGTCTGAATAACGTAAATCATGTAAATTAGATAAAGCATTGCAAAGAATTATTATCACTTTTGACTAGTATCTCAATTTTTTGTTTCTCTCTGTCGTAACTTTTATTCATGCCGTCAATCTACGGCAGTGAGTAGACAGCGCATGATCGGAAATGTCGGATATTAGATGAAGCATTATCAATCAAGTTCTCATAACCGAATTCCACAAAGCTTCCCCAACGGAAAAGGTTGTAAGTGTTTTATACTTTATTTCCGATCCAATTTCTCTCCACTCACCGCAGAGTCTCCACTTCCGTAAAATCTACGATGACAAGCAACTAAAATTCATTTTGAAAGTAAATACGAGTTGACTCGTAATACAATAAAATAATAATGGATGAATCGTTGTTTAATCAACACAAACTAATTAATCATAAACATTTTTTTATTTCATTAACAAAATGTTCGAATACCATAAGAAATAATGATCACCTTCGATAAAAAATAAAAACAAAAGGAGAGACATTACGATGTGTGTCGATTTGTTTTTTTTTGTTATTGTTTTTTTTTTTTTTTTTGTTTTTGTCAATTCAACCAGAAACCCTAAAGTATTTCCGCCGCCATTCCATTGATCTCACCAAGATACAATATGAGCAGGTGTAAAATATTTGTTATTGGTATTCTATAAAAAAAAAATGATGGGGTTAGCAAACATCAGAGACTTTTCTTACCGAAAGCAACTTTTTTCCCCCTCCGATATTCAATGGAACCGGTTGCTTGTGAAATGTCGACTGGGCCGGGTAGGGCAGGACAGAACTCGAATCAGTTTTATTTGTGGAAAGACTTTGCTTGCAGCTTTGTCTCTCTTCGACTTAATTCCTCACCTGATTGAACCACGCCCTCATCAAATATTCAATATTTACTAGCATCTTCTTCACTGAACTGCCAGCAGGAATTTTAGTCGTATAAAGTACCACTCTGGCTAGAGATGGTATTACAACTTAGTAGTGCAGATTAACATATGCATTTGTGTATAGGAAAATACGGCTAAATGTAGATATGACTTTATGTATAAGCGCATAGACACACATCCACAAGACAGGAATATATAATGCATACTCTATATACACATATACAAACAGTAAAGAAAACATCCAGCCAACCATAATTAATATCCTAAAAATAAAAAAAAATAACTTTTCAATTTAATCACTAATTTATTAATATCAAAGCACAGGCACAAGCGTACATGTGTTTGTGTACATGTATTTGTATGTGTATATGTGTGCCCGTGTGCATATCTATATGTGTATATGCATTTAGGTGTGTGTGCCCGTGCGCACAAGCGTATAAATACAGGCATATGCACATAAATTCAAAAAATAACAAATACAAATTTAATTATAAACCTAACTACAATTTATGCATTAATAGTACTTAAGATACCACCAAACGAAATAAGAAAACGAAATAATAACCAAGTGACGACATATATAAATGTTAACTTTATCATTTATGCATTAAAATCAATTATTTACGTAAACGAAATACAATTTTTCTAAATCAAGAAAAGGCTATAACCCTCAAAAATTAAAAACGACATGTCAAGAAAAATAAAACGCAAATCAAATAGCAGCAAATGGCTGCAAATGAAAGAAAAGATAGAAAAAGAAAAAAAAAGAGGAAAAGGGCTAAGCAGTTAGTGTAAAGTGAAGGAAAAAAATTTTAAAAGACAGAAGAAAAAGAAAAGGACAAAAAATCCGGGCAACTTACCGGTACGCTCATTCACGCAGACAGGAGGGCGCGGACGCTATTTCAAATCACTCTACAATAGGAGTTATTTATGTTAATGTCGAAATATTACTGGTTAATACCTATAAATTTTAAAATTTATGTTGAATATGCTCACGTGACCAACTAGTTAGAAGGTTCGCTTTTGACTAGGAAACCCGAGTTCGGATCTAGCCTTAGACAATTTGTCACGAGTGTTCGGCACCTTTGGAAATTGACTGAAAACTATACAACAGGTGACCCAAGGCTTGTTAGTGAAATTGGGTAGCTAATCACTATTATAGTAGCCTACAATAGGGGTCATCCAGCCGCCCTAGTAGACTCGAATTCGATTTCGGCCCTTAGTGAGAGGCTCATTCTTCTTCTTGATGTGCTGTGTTCCTTCAGGATGTAGAAGATTATGGCTCTCCACAATTTCCTGTCCTTTGTACCTCTTAATAACTTTTGTCGTTCTTTTATTTCTCAAAACCTTGTTCCGCCCTCCATTCAAGTATGTTATGCTTTGTTTTCTTCAGTCTCTGCTGATTCCAATCTGCCTTGTGAGTATCAAATTTTCCAATCCTTCTTTTCTCATTATGACAACCAGAAATTTGAACTGTTTCTACTTGATGTTAATATATATATAAGTTTATTTTTTCTTTCCAATTTCTTTAAAACTATTACCTATTTTAAATAAAAAAAAACATTATTTTCCTTCCCTTTGATTTGTTTTCTGAAGTGTGGGAGAAGAAAATGATAACATTGTAGCTCTTAATAAATTTTGTCTTTCTGTTATATCTCCCAAACCCTGTTCCGGCATCCATTTACACAAGATCACTAAGTTGGTTATGCGTTATTTTTCTCTGTCGCTCTTAGCTTAGATCTGCCCTGGGAGTATTATATTTCCCAAGCCTGCCTTCCTCATCATGTACCCTAGAAATTTTAACTGTCTCTTCCAGATGTTGCATAAGTGTTCTTTATTTTCCCAGTGAATGGATCGCGTAGCAAGGGTTGTGAATGATCAAGGGTTGTGAATGATCAAGGGTTGGGAATGATCAAGGGTTGGTAATATATCGCGTAGAAAGAGTTGTAATTGATTAAGGTTTGGAAATGATTAAAGGTTGGGAAAGATTAAGTGTTAGGAATGATCAACGGTTAAAAATGGACCGCGTAGCAAGGCTTGTGAAAGTTCAAAGGTTGGTAATGATCAAGGGTTGGGAATGATCAAGGGTTGTGAATGATCAAAGCTTTTTGAATGATCAAGTGTTGGGAATGATCAAGGTTTTGTAATGTATCGCGTAGCAAGAGACGTGATTGATTAAGTTTTGGAAATGATCAAGTGTTGGGAAAGAGTAAGGGTTGGGAATGATCAATGATTGGGAAAGAGTAAGGATTGGGAATGATCAAGTGTTGGGAAAGAGTAAGGATTGGGAATGATCAAGTATTGGGAAAGAGTAAGGGTTGGGAATGATCAATGATTGGGAATGGACCGCGTAGAAAACGTTGTGAAAGTTCAAAGGTTGTGAATGATCAAGGGTTGTGAATGATCAAGGGTTGGGAATGATCAAGGCTTGGGAATGAACAAGCGTTGGGAATTGACCGCGTAGCAAGCGTTGGGAATGATAGCAAAAAAAACGAAATCTGTTAAGAGCAACAAAAGACAGAGAATTGTGGAGAACCATATTCCCTAACATCCCGAAAGGGATACGACACATAGGCGAAAAAGTGAGTTCGATCCTAAACTGCAGCTATTGTCTTATGCCAAATTAAACAAAACTTTGTAAATAATATCCTGGCTCTATCATTAGTACTGTGTGATCTTCACGGTATGACTCATATTTGTGACCTGGTACCTAATTAATCTAATACTAGTCAATAGCATTTGTACACTTTGGTGTGGTGTAATGGTTAATATGTGGTACTGATTATTAATCTATTCCAGTTGACCATTACAACTGAGTATTGAGTTCGTTACTTACTAGGTGTCTTATACCTTTTCACCTTGGGTCAAACTAAGCTTTGTTAATATTTTCTGCACGGGGTAATAGCTATTGTCCTAGTCTTGTTGGTCATTAATCCAAAGTAGTAACTTTGATCCTCACCAAAAGATTCATAAGTGGAGTCTTTTCTCTAATCTAAACAAAGATTAGTAAATCAGATTGTCGTGAAGTAATGGTGAACAAGCTACTCTAGGTGGCCATTATTACAGTGTAGTGACTTTCATCCTTCCTGAATTGCTTCATATTGGCAGTGTATTTCAAAGTAAGCTCATTTTAGCAAATACCTGCTCTGCGCTTCGGTTTTCAGTAATGGTTAACGAGCTACTCTATTTGATCAATATTACTGAGTAGTGAGTTCGGTCCTTAAACCCGGGATTGCAAATAAGCCCTTCACATGGTCCTTGAACATTCATCATTGTGATGTGTCCGATGAGGAAAGAACAGTTTAAAATAACTAAAACAAATTAGTGATTTTAGAGAATACCAGCTTTCTATTTATCAATGAAATACAAAAGGAACGACGATGGTCTTACCTCTGTGTGCATGGAGCGGTGGATTTTTCCTCTAATCTGAACTGTTCAGGCACAAGCTCCTCAGAAAATGTTGATCTCGTTGTGTCTTTGCAAAAGGAGGTGATGTCTTGAAAATAATTCATCGCCCACAGGTCAGACTGGACGATTTTAAACTCTTTCGTGACTGAAGAGAGAGGAAGGCCAACTCAGGCCTATATATGGCATCAATACTCCATTTTAGCCGGATCTGATTCTTGTAAAGTTAGTGCACGATAGGTGGTGTCAGGTGATTTGCTTGGAATTGACATTGGAATGTTTCCCCTTTGCCTTTTCTATCGTTTTTAATTCAGAGTAATCTTCCACAAGACTATAGACAGAACTATACTAAATAAACCATAACAGAGTTGAGGGTACATGGATTCATGCCTTTCGAAAGAGCATTTGTTTGATACGGAACGTAACTGTCTAGGCCAGAATTTGAACTCAGCACGTCGATTCCACTTTTTACATCGGACAAACAAATTACGATTTTTATTTTTATCATTTCACCTCAAGAAAGGCAATAAAGCCACTAGGGCGCATGAGGTTCTTGAGTGTTAGAGAATATAATAAAACCTACTATTAAGGAGAGAGGACAATAAAAAGAACAAGAATTAAGAATGCAGATGAAGACTGACATTGCATTTAGATTTTTGAAGATCAAAATTGACTCGGAAGCAAGATAAGGTATAGAGAGATATAAATACAAACAATGTGTCCTTCTTTAATATACATCAATCGCCAAAGCTGTTTGATTTTCGTGCAAATACCCTAATGAATTGCACAGACATTGTTTTCCTTTTCGATTAGGAATATTTGGCTTTGGACAATTAATCAGCTCGCACATCGATGAGACAAATGGATACTTTACCCCGGAGCAGAGTATGAGCAGGAACTCCACCTCTCCCTGAAGTAGATCCAAATCTTATTTGTCGATTGTGGTTGAATATCTTTTCGGCCAGATCCTGTTGGATTCTCCTGGGAAACTACTCATTGGGAAGAGATAGCGGCCACCGTACTCACACCAAATAAACTTCGAGGACAGACCTGCAGGGAATAGAGAACCTATTGTGAGAAAGAGGTTTCTCTGTAAGTGGGGGACGGATAGAAGAAATGGGCCTTGGTCTGTGGGCGGAGTGAGAATTGGCAGCTGTGTTTGATCAGATGCTGCGGATTAGGCATTTCGATTAGGTTTTGCCAAAAGAGACGGTGATGTGGGTATGAAAGAGATGGGGTTATTGTGAAAAGAGAGAATAGAATATGAGAGAGGAGTTAACATGAGAATGAAGAAAAGACGGGTGGAGAAGAGTAAAATAAGGTGAAGGAAAAATAAGGAAAAAGAGAAGTGAAGAGAGATGGGAAGAAAAAGCAAGGAAAATAGAGAGACGAGGGAAAAAGAAAGGAAAAATCTGAGGTGGAGATAACGGGTGAAAAAGAGAAAAGAAAGTAACAAAGAAGGAAAGAAGTGAAGAAAAGAAGATAAAATGGGAAGGAGAAATAAAAGTCTAGAGAAGGTGACAAAAAGGAAGGGAAAATGAGAAGGAAGAAGAGAAAGGGCAAAGAAAGGGAAGTAAAAAAAATCAAGGGAGAGAAAGAGTTTGGAAAATGAAGAGTCGAGGGAAAAATGAAGAGAAAATCTGAAGAAAGTAAGGTAGTAGAAAGAAATGGAAGAGAGAAGAAGACGGAAAAAGAGAAGAAAAGAGAGGGACAAGAGACGGAAGGGATAATGAGAAGAAAAAAATGTTGAGAGGACGAATAACGGGAAAGAAAAGGAAAAGAAAAGAGCATAGAAAGAGAAAGACGAGGAAAAAGGAACGGAAAATTTGAAGAAAGAAAAGAAGTAGAAATAAACTGAAGAGAAAATGAGAAGGAAAAAGAAAAAGGTGGGAAAAAGAAATGGAAATCAGACTGATGAAAAATGGAAAAAGAAGGAAGGAAAAATCAGAATGAAGAAGAGAAGTGAAGGGTGAATAAATGGGAAGGAAAAAAGAAACGTGTAGTAGAGGGAAGAAGAAATATAGTGGAAATAAGGAGGAGAAAAACGGAATTGGAGAGGAGAAGAAAAGAAAGAGAGAAGAGGTTAAATGAATGGAAAATATGTAGAAAGAACAGAAGTGGATGGAGCGGGAAAAGGGGAAGGAAAAATTAGAAGAAGAAAAAAAATTGAGATGGAGTGACGGGATTGAAAAAGAGGGGAAAACAAGAAAGAAGTAGAGAAAAGGAGAAGAAAAGAAATGGAAAGGTAGAAGAAAAGTGAAGAGAGAAAAAGTGATGAGAAAAAGAAAAGGAAGAATAGTAGTGCAGAGAAAGAGAAAAAAAACAAGTGAAAATAAGAAAGGAAAAAGAGAATTCAAAAGAGTGGTGAGAAGAAGAGAAAATCAAAAGGAAGGAGATGCGTAAAGAAAGGGTGAAAGAATGATGGAGTAAATACGAAGAAAAATTAAGAGTGGGAAAAAGAGACATAAGGTAAAAAGAAAAGGAAGAAATGAAATAATGGCGGAAGAAAGAGAAAGAAAGCTAGAAACTTAGAGAGTTTGTATGTGCTTGATTTTCACGACGCTAGTACATATCTCACACATTTGCTGACAGGCATTCTATGTGAAATATTCAATCATTTGTTACTCCACAATACGGTTAAGAATCTGACGTCTCCATTCAGCGTTTCTATTGCCCCTTTTGTTGACAGCTATGGATCTTTTGTCATCTCTTACTAATACCCGTCAAAATTAATTTTCTCTATCTACTTGATCTTGATATCCTCATTACTTATCTAAAACCTTGGTCTGTCCATTTTGTTGACAACTATAAATTCTTCATCAAGCACATTGTCTGTTACTGTCAAACATATTTCCCAATTAATCACATTGATTAAAGACTATTCAGGAAAAGTTCGGATTAAAATTCAGCGACGTGAAAATCTAACAGATATATGCCATGCTTATCACGGTTAATTTATGCATTTGCGTCGAGAGTCAAGTTTGTATCGGACAACGACCTGGCGAATCGACGCTGAAAAAGAAATTTTTCTTCCTCTGTCACTAAATTGATAAAGATCTTTTTTTTATAAAATAAGATGGTTGTATAAGCCGATAATATAAAACCAAAATTTAAAAAAAAGGTATCGGTTTGGTTTGGTTTGTTTTACGGTATATCAACCTTAATAGGTTATTTAATACCAACAAGATTTTTATTGCTACATTTTTTTTTTCAAATATATTGCTGTTAATATTTTTTCTTCCAAAAAGTATTGCTGGTATATTTTTCCTTCAAAAATGTACTGCTGGTAATATCATTTTTCTTCAAAAATGTTTTCATGGTAATATTTTTTCATCAAAAATGTATTGCTGGTTCTTCAAAAAAATTATTGCTGGCTTTAAAACCTAATTTTACACTTTCATACTTTTTTGACGCCAGTTCGGGACCTAACTATTTGCTCATAGTTGGGATCCTAACAGGTGCTTACACCTCAGGCCAGGATGGACCGGGGAGTACCAGCAATTAAGAGGTAGTGGCACGCTCCTCAAAATCTCCTGATCTGAGCTCTTGCTGTTGGACGTAGTTTATCGTCTTACCCAGGACGACTCATTTGGAGGTGGGAGGTCTTAATCCTCTGAGGAGGTGCAGTCGGAGTATTCCGAAGCCTCCGTCGAAACGCCAAGCGACGTTTCGTCTATGTTGAAGGGCGGGACACAATTTGTCACCTACAAGGACGCGAATACACATTTGGACTCTATCAAGAGTGAGGAGATTTGCTTGAACCCCCTACTGAGTCAGGTTCTGACACAAGGTCATTTTTTGACGTGGGGAGCCGAGTATTTTCACTCGGGACGCTGATCCAAGGTGGTCTTAGCTTGTCAAAGCTGGTTAGACCTGGCCTAAATTAGTCATAGCTGGTCTTGTCTTGTCATAGCTGGTCCAAGCTGCTCGTAGCCGTGACAACACTAGCACAGAGACGGATCCCTGTGACCGGTAAGTGTATTTACTTGACCCCCCCCCCACTGAGTCAGGTTGTGACACAAGGTCGGTTTTTAACGTGGGGACCCGAGTATTTTTACTGGTCCAAGCTGGTCTTAGCTGGTCATAAGTTGTCCAGGCTGATCTAAGCTAGTCATAGCTGGCCTAGCTGGTCATACCTTGACCAAGCTGGTCAGAGCTGGTCTAAGCTTGTCATAGCTGGTCTTGGCTTGTCATAGCTGGTCCAGGCCGGAGCCGGTCCAAGCTAGTCGTAGCCGCGATCCCACCAGCACAGGGACGGAACCCTGGGGCAGGTAAGTATCAGAATGTGTATACCTAGAGAGAGAGAGAGAGAGAGAAAGAGAGAGTAAGAGAGTGAGATTTACGCCTTATCCAGAGTGGGAAGTGAAGACTGGGCAACTCCCGCTAATATATGGCAGCAGTGCTTCATTTTCGACCAGTTCTGGCTAATTTACATATAGAGGATAGCAGGAGGGGGATTCTTGCAGAAGCATTACAGGGAACCGACCATTTTTCCAAGATCTTTAGCGATGGATCGTATGTACGAGTTCCACTTTATGTATTGGTTTTTAAGCCACAATAGACGCCTAATGTATGGGGCCTCCCGTTCATCATGATTGGTCAAGGGTTCTGATTCCGATTGACGATGGTAGAAGGTCAAGTGTTTGGTTTTTGAAGCATTAAATGTGACTAGCCAGTACTACCACCCAACAAGATGTTAGAGTTAGGTTGTCTTGTTTCGAGTAAATTCAGAATCTTCAGTAATGATGTCAACTTTTAAAACTAAAAAAAGAAAAATATCTCCAGAAAAGAAATATCATTAGCTTTGCAAAGACAAGTTACATTGTAAGGTTAAACATATGCTTGCAATATTTTCGCTGTCAAGACTACAGAGAAAAGTTCTTCTTTCCCTTTCTCTCTCTCTCTCTCTCTCTCTCTCTCTTCTCTCTCTCTCTCTCCCTGTTTCTTCCTTTACTGCTTTCTCTCCCTCTTTCCCTTTCACCATCTCTCTCCCTGTCTCTCCCTCTATTTCCCTCTCTCCCTCTTTCTTGCTCCCCTCCCTCGTTCTGTCTCTGTCTCAGCCCCTCTTTCTCTCAAATACTCTCCTGCGGGGTTACACAGTCAGCAGTTAGATGCCATTGTGTCGACTACTGGATACAAAATTATTAAGTGAATTCAATAAAAGGTTTTCCTTCTTTTTTCTTTCTTTTTTACAAATTATCGCTTGACCTGAGTTTTTCAGCAATTCTAAAGTCCAAAACCAAATACTACTTCCGAGTTTTGGTTGTTACTATTAAAAAGACATCCCCTGCCATTGGTCAAGGTCAGTTACTATTTACAGAGAGACGTCTGATCTGGTTTTTCTTCTTTTTTTTTTAATCCTGTGGCGAAAACAAATCTTACTAATTAAAAGCAAATTATAAAAGGTAGCCTTTCATTTTTGTCGTAATTGATAAAGTCAATTTTTAAATTTTTCATACTATTATTCATCCAATTGAAGGCCCGAGAGTCCTCCAAGCTAGAAAGTTACTGAATCAGATCGTTGCTAGGATGTAAAAAGAGGAAATTAGCTGAAGAGTTTAAGATCATGTAGATTTCGTTCGAATAAAGGAACATTCGTAATTTCAATGCTTCCGGCTTCAGTTATCGGATTACAAGCCAAGCCTGGAGATCAAAGATTGTCATTATTTCTTGGATTTTCCCATACCGGCGATAAATGAATGTTCCTTTCATTACTTAGAATGAACAGTATATTTCTAGTCTGATCTGTTCTCAATCTAACACCAACAGTACTATACTTGCTCGGTAGACTTAGAAAAGACATTTTCCAATGGGTCCCCCACTTGTTCATGTCACGCAGTTCAGATGTCGCATTCCTCTTCAAAGGACATAAGCCTTTTAGTTTACAGTCATAAATGTTTGTCTTGGGGGGGGGAAATAGATTTTATTTATTGAAAACCCAAACAGACATACTTACATGCACAAAAGTACCCATACGATCAGAGAAATGAGAATGAAAAGATTTTGGCGGGAGAAAAAAGAACAACAAATGAAGAGGATTCAAGAAGACAGAAGATAGTGATCAACGTTCCATTAAAAATTTTGAAGATTCTAGAGATCAAAGAAGCAATGAATCGGAAGGCAGTTCCACAGGTAAGATGTACGAAGAAAAACAGTTACAGAATAAGCGGCATATTTTATTTTGCTTTTTATCACGTGACCCGTAAAGTTGTGTGGTCACTATGTGTACTGCAGCCGAAGTAGAAGTGGTGTTTATTGGGCAAGATGACCTGACGGATCCCAACCCTCGCCAGGCCGTTTTTGATTTCGGAGTTGTTTTCTTCTAGAACGGTTACCGAGGATTTAGAACCCAGTCTGCCCTGCTATTTACACATAACTGAGGACAGAAGAAAAGGATTCTTACCTTTCCCAAGGGTATCAGCACGTAAGTAAATGTAATGGTGTTAGCGCTTAAGTGATTGTAAGGGTATTAGCCCGTAAGAGAATGTAAAGTGGTGCTTGCAGTTACTAGTTCAACAGTAAAATGGCAAGACCTATTTGCCAATCTAACAGCACACTTTAATTGATGTAATCGACGAACCAAGATTGAAATGAATTCGTACAACATTAGCTTTCAAATAAGCCTTTTCAAATTAATTTTATGATAAATGCTCTAGAAATTGTAACTGGTCATTGAAAGAAAAAACAAAAACTTTTCGTATGAACGTATAAAAAGACCTTCTGCTGATAAAGGCATCTGGGATCGAAGAGTTTCTATACCAAAATGTATGACCAATAAAAACCTCGTCATCGCTGCTGGTTTTATCTTATATCCGAGAATTTAATTTCTTCTTTGCTGGTCGCTTCCTTTATGATGATGGCGTTGATGACTAATTAAAACAATTTTTGCATGTAGGACTTGATGGCATTGACTGCATGGTGCAGGACGAGGTTGATTTTGACGAAACTTTCTCTCTTGTTCTTTGATATCTTTTTCTCTTCTGCTGACTTCAAAGTTTTTGTTTCCGAGGTTGATGGAACCCCATCAGTAGCTACTGTCTCGGAATTGTGTTTCAAACGACTTAGTCTCACGTCCACTGGCTTTCTGCATTGTTTTAAATTGGCCCTTGATTCTTCAAAGAGGGCAACCCTGTGATCTTTTCCCTGAAGTGAGCTCGACGAATAAGAGTGGACATGGAAACATTAACTCTTCTATTCTTCCTCCATGTCATGTCCATCGTAAACCGTGTTTCATGCCGTCCTGGGTATGATGATAAATTACATCCGCGTCCTGGGTAAGAATAAACTACGTCCAACAGCAAGACACTTGATCAGGTGGTTTTGAGGAGCATGGAATCACCTCTTAACTTCTGGTGTTCCCAGGTTCACCCTGACACGGGGTGGTAGTACCTGTTAGGGTCCCAGCTATGAGTAAATCGTTAACCCACAAACTGGAGTCAAAACACTATGAAAGTGTAAAAATAGATTTTAATACCAGAAATACATTTCTTTTTTAAAAAAATTATCGCCAGCAATACGTTTTTGAAGAAAAAATATTACCAAAAATAGATTTAGGAAGGAAAAAATATTACCAGCAACAAAAATGTTGTTGGCATTAAATAACCCATTGAGGTTGATATGCCGTAAAACAAAGCAATTCAAACTAAAATGATTTCGTACAAAGAATACGTATTCTCTTCATACGAAACTATCCTAAAAATGTTGTCGGCATTAAATAACCCATTGAGGTTGATATGCCGTAAAACAAAACAAACAACCAAGCAACCAACCAGAAATAGATTTTTGTAAAAACATATTACAAACAATGAAAATTTTGTCAGTATTAAATAAAACATTGAGGTTGATATGCCATAAAACAAAATAAACCAAAGAATACATATTTTATTCATACGAATCTATCATAAAAATGTTGTCGGCATTAAATAACCAATTGAGGTTGATATGCCGTAAAACAAAATAAACCAAACCGATCTAAACCAAAGAATACATATTCTATTCATAAGAATCTATCCTAAAAATGTTGTCGGCATTAAATAACCCATTGAGGTTGATATGCCGTAAAACAAAACAAACCAAACCAATCTAAACCAAAGAATACATATTCTATTCATATGAATCAACCCTAAAAATATTGTCGGCAATAAATAACCCATTGAGATTATGTCATAAAACAAAATAAACCAAATCAATCTAAACCGAAGAATACATATTCTATTCATACGAATCTATCCTAAAAATGTTGTCAGCATTAAATAACTCATTGAGGTTGATATGCCATAAAACAAAATAAACCAAACCAAGCCAAACCGTGAATCATGATCAGCGATTCGAGGCTTTGTCTGTTGGCTCATTCCTTGTTATTCAAATCGATATACACCTGATGAAGGCCGGACAGCAAACCAGCCGAAACGTTTTGATAACAATAACAAAAAATGGCATGACAATAGTCCAAATGTAATTAATGTAAATATTAACACCTTATCCCAGAGATTCAGAAAAATGCGAAGAATCTAGAGACCCACGATAGTGCACTTCCTGACAGGACACAACATCCAGAAGAATAGGGCAGTTCATTAGTCGAAGTGAAATCACTTGCTCTTTTTATTTTAATCTTATAGTACATAGATATATCTCTACGAAAATAAACTTCCTTTAGTCTTACACTAGGCAACGCATAGCCAGCGTCCAATGAAAGTCAAAGTCTTTATCTACTTTATGAGTTGTGTGCGTGATGCGTGATATTTGTATCTGTGCATCAGTACAAATATTGTTCGTGGCCATATTGCCAGCGGATAAACACATATGAAGAACCCAATAGAAGCACACGCATGCGCACTTATGTACGGCAATCACGTGTCCAGGCCGATGTTTTTGTTAGGATTTCCGACCTCTTTTTGTCTCCAATGAAACCCACTTTAAAATATCCTCAGGAAAATCAATATATTTTAAACAATTCCATTAGTACTTTTTCAACCCAATAATCTATAAATGTGTTTCATTATTATTATTATTATTATTGTTATTGTTTTTGTTGTTGTTTTTGTTATTGTTATTGTTATTATTATTATTATTGTCTATTTTATTGAGTATTTGTTCGATTTTGAATCATCAATTTCACTGAGTAACTTTTGTTATTTCCGGCATTATTATTATTATTATTATTATTATTATTATTATTATTATTATTATTAAAACACTTCCAGAAGAGCGCGATTTTCAGTAACGAAAGAGAAAAGAAAAAAAAAGACGCAGGATGTTTAACAATATTTCGACGTATATATTTATATATAATTACTATCAGAATATTCTCAAACATTGTTAAGCATTATATTTTTTTTTGTTTCCTATACCGAGCTCATCTGACGGCGTGGAAAAATTTGGGAAGATTTACTTCAATCATTTTGATCATTATTATTATTATTATTATTATTATTATTATTATTATTATTATTATTTCCTTGGATTTCTGTTGTATACTCATCTCCTTCCGGGTCCCAACCAGACACCCATGGTTAGAAATAGATTCGTGACATTTTCCACTGATCATATTTTATATCACACATCATTTACAGTTTATAGTATTTTGTGGATTTTCAAAAATAAATTAAAATCGGCTGGGACTTTCATCTCAATACGAAAGCACATTTTGTTCTTGTGGTCTTTGATCACGATGTCTGGGCGATGAGCTTTGATTGTTCTCTCTGTGTATTGTGAAGTCCCAATAAATTGTTAGAGGTCCTATCGGAATCTGGCTGATGTTCATACTAGTTTCTTGCAGTTTTCTTCCCGTACAAGTGGCATGTTTTCTAAAGTAGATATTGGTCCACTCTATCGTTCTTCTTCTTCTTCTTCTTCTTCTTATTATTATTATTATTATTATTATTATTGGCTGAGAGCGATTCATGCCAATAAAATGGCGCTGGGTTTCAAATATACGAAGCCAATTAAACCTATGCTGACTGCCGTATAAGGGTATGCCAAGCACGCTATCATTATTAATATTATTGAGTGTGCAAAATGCACGCTGATAAGAAAACACATTCTGTTCTTGTGGTCTTCGATCACGATGTCAGGGCAATTAGCTTTGATTGCTATGTTTGTGCGCATTGTAAAGTCTCATACAATTGTTGCAGGTCCTACCTTGGTTACCGGGTCTGGGTGATGATCATACTAGTTTCGTGCAGTTTCCGCCCGTTAAAAGTGTCATATTTATTGGTATTATCATTATTAACAATTGTGTATGTTATGCTTCGTATCCTGTAGAGCCGAGTCCAAATTATGGTCCCTAGGCCCTATAGGGGAATTGTCATTTAATTGATAGCACTTTTCTTACTATATGGGATGTTCCTAGCAGGAAGGTCATCTGGGCAACTTTTATGTTGATATAACCTGGAACACGATTAGTAAAACTGTCCATTCCTTTTCTCAAGAGACCTAGAGTCCCGATTAGTATTGGTAAGGTTTCAGTCTTCTTTCCGCATAGACTTTTAATCTCAATCTCCAAGTCCTTCTTCTTCTTCTTGTTATTATTATTATTATTATTATTATTATTATTATTACTCTTCATTAAATTGGTAGCCCGTAGTAACTAATGGATTACATTGAAGATCAACCAAGATTATTGAATTATGTAGATCACGTGACCATAGTAGAAACGCATAAGAAGATTGTAGCGTGACGTCTAAACGATCGCCTTTTCTAGTGTCTCCTCTATTAGTATTCTGATCGTTATTTCTATTCTATCCTCTATCACTACACTTACCGCTATTTTCTATACTATTCACTATTCTATTTCCCTAAACGGATCACTATACGGATCACCATTCGTTGGTTACTATTCGAGCGAGTATTATCGAGCAAGTACTATTAGTGCGAGTGATATTCGAAGGCGTCTGACACGAGTATTGTTCAACGGCGTTACTATAGTTGTATCTGCGATTGCAAAATCTCTACTATAACGAGCATTACGAAAGGGACAACGAGTATTCGTTGACATTACAAAAGTGGCAACGAGTGTTCGTTGACATCACAAAAAAATCTGATACCTCATGATGAAATATTCCTTTCCTTGTGTGGGTTGTCGCCTGCTTTGTTAAATTTTACGCCTTTATATCTTGAGCAGATTTAATGGAGCAGAGTTAATATCGTGTTTTTACGCTTTATGGCATTATACCAGCCGAGGGTTACAGGGTGCAAGCTGTGACAGGAACACCCAAGGGACTATCACCAGGCCAGGCTGGTAACAGTAAACCGGATTTTGCAGGTATTTTCCTGTATAAACATATTTTGTAATTGCAGGGAAATGTTTGGAATACGTCTAAAAATAGAAATAATAGTTCACTTCAAACGTTTGTACTCGATTAGAAAATCAAAAACA
This sequence comes from Acanthosepion pharaonis, assembly GCA_903632075.3. Classification (NCBI taxonomy): domain Eukaryota; kingdom Metazoa; phylum Mollusca; class Cephalopoda; order Sepiida; family Sepiidae; genus Acanthosepion; species Acanthosepion pharaonis. Next base: position 2,276,793 of record CAHIKZ030004476.1, read on the forward strand.
AAATATTATATACTCACAAAAACAAAATATTTATTAGTCAAATACCGTCTCCATTGCTTTTAACGACTCACGTCGTTCTACAAATTTGTCAATGTCATTTTCATAAAAACTGCTTTTTTTATATTTTTGTTTTTTAATAGCTGCCCAGAATCAGATATCAGAACGGGGTTCGAATTCCCATTGGGTTCTTTGTATTCATTTATGCGCAAATAATCTTGGGAAAGGCACTTCTTCTCCCAGGTTTAGGTTAAATAAAAAGACGTGTGTCTCGTTCTCCCGAAAAAGAATTATTCTTACAATCTAAAATGTGTTTCGATAAAAAAAAAAAGATACAAGCACCAGACCAATATGGCAGCAATATTCAATGCAAAAACGATTTGTAGATAAATGCAGAAGCTAGATTCTGAGAAGAAAAAAGCGTCTGTCTGTATTGAACCTAAAACTATTATATTAGAATATTGTGCCGGTCAGAAATTTTTTTTTTTTAATTCTCATACTCACAAAAACAAAACATTTAACGACTGTTTGCCATCATTCTACAAGCTTGTTGATACCATTTTTTGTAGAAACTTCATGTTTTTTGTAGGAAGAAGATTTTGAGGAATTTACGACTGACTGTGTAGAGTTAAATATTTTGTCATTTAATTTGTTCTATTCAGACTGAAACAAATGAAAGTTCAAAGTTCCTAGCAACAAACTTAGCAAATGATTTTAAACAATCATTCCACATCAATAGAAAATGCGAGACAAATAAGACGCAGTTAGTTGCTTTTCTGGAGGTTAGCATCAGCCATATTGATGGAAGGTCAAAAAAGCATTTTAATAGTTAATAGCTGTCATTTTCGTTTTAGAGGCATTAAAATTAACAAGTCACTTATTGCCCCAGTTAACAACAGATAGTAAGTCAGTATAGATTAGCTCTCAATTTGATTTTATCGAATCTATCAGATGTATTATTAAGACAGGAACAAATACTTGTGTCATTACCATATGTACTAAGTGGCAAGTTAACTTATAAGTATTATATTACAATATTGAAAAAAGTTTGTGCCCGATTAGAAAATAGAAATGTCCCCATCGTCCTAAAAAATTGTTGGTACCATTTTCGTAGAAACTGCCTGTTTTTTGTTGTTGTTTTTTTTTTTTTTTCTTTTGGAAGAAGGTAGTTTTCGACTAACTTTATAGAGTCAAATCTTTTGCCATTTAAATTGTTCTGTAGAGACCGGAACAAATGAAACTCTGTAGGAGTCAAGTCAGTATAAGAAGGTGAGTGCTGGAGGGTTTTCCCATTTCAACTCATTAAGCATCTTCAATATTAGAATAATTAAGAATCTCTACTGGCAGCAAACCGCCTGCGTACGGATAGAAAAATATTGCAGCTATAGCATAATAGAAAGGGGTGTAAGACAAGGATATGCCTTCTCACCGGATTAATTCAACTTCTACAGCGAGGTGATTTTGAAAGAATTAGAAATCATTACTGGCAGCCACAATCTTAACAACGTAAGATATTCAGTGAACATACCGTTTATAGTAGACAAGGAAAGAAAATTATAAAAATTCCTCCAGAAGTTAGTGAAAGCGAGAAGAGAATAAACATCAACTACCCGAAGACAGCATTTATGGTTGTTAACAAAAGGGACATCCTAAAATGTAGATTACAAATTGGAGATGCTAATAGTACAAAATGTAAATATTTGTGAAGTATTTTAGCAGAGGACGGAAAGTGCGACAGTGAAATCCGAAGTAGCACCTGGATAGCGAAAGATGCCTTCCAAAAGCTATTCAAAATATTAAGAAACAGAAAACTGCGTTAAAAACAAAGACGAGAGTACTGAACTGTTGCGTGATATCTGTCTTCCTATAAGGCAAGTGAGTATTGGACAATCTCCTCGAAGAAAGAAAAAAGACTTGAGGCAAGAGAAATCTGGTTCTACAGTGATAATTGGGTTCAAACTTTTACAATGACTTGATATATAAGCGAAAAAGACAAATGCATGCGTAAAATGTTTTAACATGTTAAAAGAGTTAAACTCATCTTACCGCCATGTTAAAAATTAGCGCCATTAATAAGAAAACTAAAATGAAATAATGTAAAATACCTAGAAAAAAAGCAAATATAAATTTAATATAGCATACAACATAGAAAAAATAAATATAAAAATCAAAACAGTTACCACAACCTGTTATCGTTTAATCCACCTTAATCTTAACAACCTTAAGTATGCAGATAATACAGTGTTGATAGCGGACAAAGAAAGTATACAGAAGTTAGTGAAGAACACGAGAAGAAAAGATTAAACATCATCTACCAGAAGACAGTATTTATGGTTGTTAGCAAAAGGGACATCCTAAAGTGCAGATTACAAATTGGAGATACCAAAATCAACCAATTACAAAAATGTAAATATCTGTGAAGTATTTTAGCAGAGGACGGAAAGTGCGACAGTGAAATCCGAAGGCGCATAAGGTTAGCGAAAGATGCCTTCCAAAAGCTATTCAAAGTATTAAGAAAGAGAAAACTGCGTTAAAAACAAAGAAGAGAGTACTGAACTGCTACGTAATCGGGTTCGAACTTTTGCAATGACCTGATAAATAAGCGAAAAAGGCAACTGCATACATAAAACCCTTTGACATATTAAAAGAGTTAAACTCATCTTGCCGCCGTGTTAAAAATATAGCGCCATTAATAACACCCGAATCAACATACTATTTCATTGCGTCCCCTTCTTCTTCTTCAGGATATAGACGATCATGGCTCAACATTAAGTCCTAAACTTTGTAGCTCTTAATAAAGTTTCTCTTTTTTACTATTCACTTCACTTCCGGTTAGCTTCTCATTTAAACAAGCGCCTAACTCCAATTTGTAGTTTCCTTCTTGGGCTGTTCCTCTAACTGAAAACTATGTCTCCCTACAATTGATGTTTAATCGTTTTCTAATTATTTCTATCTTTTAGCGAGCATTTGGAGACGGTTCCTAGTATTCTAAAAACTATTGGAACTACCGTCCCTTATTTCATTTTCTTTATATTTGTATAATCACGCTTCATGAGTACACAGAGATGGTTGCATTCATCGACTGAGATATTTTTTCTTTATTTGCCAACAGTATCCTATTTTTCTCGAATGTTTAAAAAAATTATTTTCTCATTGACACTCAAAGTTTTGCATCCCTAGCAATTACTTACATCTGCTTTTTAATCTTTAACATATTTTATCAATCATTTGAGGTATGATGGAGTAATGGATAGCGGCTCGGATTGAGGAATCGGAGAGCCGAGTTCGAATTCCAATCGAGTTCATTACATTCGCTACGTGATAATAACCTTAGGAATAGTATGGGTCCATCTCTTCCCCCAGGCTATGGGTAAATAGTAAGACTTGAGCCTATAGCTTTGGTTGGTAACTAGTCTAGGAGAAGGAAAATTCTGAATTCAAACCACCAGGTGCTTTGTAGGTCCTGCTTCCTTTAGGCAAAGGCGAGACGAGGGTAACTTTAAAAAACAAATCCGCCTCGCATGTTACCCTCCTCTACGAGTTGTGGTAAAAATAATGGAATCCTTGGGTTTAGTACAATAGTTTGAATGATGGAATAATGCATAGCTGCTCGGGTTAAGGAGTTGGATAGCCGAGTTCGTATTCCAGTCAAGTTTATTACATTCACATTCCATTGGGAAAGGCATGAATCTTCTATGGATAAATAGCAGGCCAGACGGATCAAATTGTTTGGCAACCAGTCTCGGAGAAGGAAAACGCTGAATTCAAACCAAAATGCTGCCTTGTAGGTCCAGCCTCTTTAGGCGAAGGCTAGAAGATAGTAACTTTAAAAAGAAATCCACCTCGCATGACGTCTCGAAGAATGAAATGCCCTCAGTCCCTACTTTGAGTAGCAACAGAAAACAATGGACATCTCAGGCTTAGTAGAATGGTTCGAGCAAACACATGACTGGAACACGGCACGGCGCCGTGGACCTCTCTAATTTCGCACCATTCGCCATTGGGTGTATCTCTCACGGCACTTTAGATGAAGATCAATCATTTCATTAAAAAAAAGTCTTCTACGTTCTAAACTATTATCTAGAAATTATATGTTAAGTGTGTGGTTTCGCCTATATGATTAATGATTTCCTTTCTTTTTTATTATTTATTTGTAATTCGTCCAAAATTAATGAATCGAATCATAAAAGAGGCATTAAGAATTCTCTAGTGACTTAAAGAGCGATATTTAAAATGCCGCCATATTCTTTCTGCTTGACTAATTATGGATAACAGTGGGGAAGTGGGCGTTAGTGGTTATGGTGCTGAGTTGAAGTAATGAGCGTAAACGTGGTGGATAATGTTTTCCCCACTTAATTGTCCAGTTACAAAATCCCTAAAATCAATCGATCTCATCAATATCTCATCAATAGATCAATATTTTTTAAACTATTTTTTTTTTTTTTTGTAAATTGTTGTCGATTTATTCTTTAAAGAAAGGCGTCACGTTGATGGCGAAAGCTGTCATTTATTTATTTTTGCCTGCCGGATTTTCATCGTAATTGTCTCTGCTGGCTCCATTGGGTGTGTAGTAAATATGCAACGGGGAACCAGCGCATCTGTCCAACGAACGAACCCATAAAATCCAACATTTCATCTGCATTCTCTTTCGGGTAACAAAAACTGGAAAAGTCCCGTTTCACGCTCACCAGGAAACGAAAGGTGCATAAAAATGACGTCAATACAAGTAATGAGGATTCGAACCACGTTTATCAATTTATTTACGTGCTTATTCTTGGCTTCATTTACTCAGTCTAGGGACAAATTCTGCCACGTCAGGAGAACAGATCAGCTCTTCCTTTATGTACACTATTTAAATTATTCACACTATTGTCCTCATACTTTGTTGCCATATTTATTACAACGTTTCGGCTATTGTATGCTCCGGCGTGACTGGAATGTCGAACTGAACCCTTTATTTCGCTCACTGGAGCAGACTGTTCTAGCTCCACGTGCCATGTTCAATGGGTGTCAGTTATCAGGTATCTCTTGCTAAGTCACCTCTCCAAGTTCTCCAATGCCTTGACCAGGTATTGAACTCACAACACTTTGGGTCCTGTCACTGGATCTATCCAACGCCTTTATCCACTGTGCCATGTGTCATTAAAGGCGTTGGTACAATGGCCGAAACGTTGTGATAAATATGGCAGCAAAGATGAGGACAATAGTGCGAATAATGTAAATAGTGTGCATAATACCTAATCTCAAAATATAGACAGACCAGCTCTTCCATTAGCTTCTTCCACCTTCCAACTTTCTGCCCCATCTCAGCATCATGAAGCACGTCTGGCAACTTTAATAACCCAGCCACAGTTTGCCTTTATTAACAGACAACCTAGGACTTCTATTTCAATGACCAACTATGACTGTCAATATAAGACTGATATCGGAAATTCTCAATATCGGGTTTTGCTGTCACTTGTTTGCAAAAGTTTTCACATAATGGGGCAGATAGTTTCTCTTTTCGGCCTGTTCACACTCCTTTCCGATCTTTTGAATAGGAGTAGAGCTTTTTCTAAGTTTTCTATTTAACATTGTGTTTCCGGTTCGTTCTTTTCATTGTCTTTCACCCTCAAGAAGCCCCTTGCGTCTTAGTTGCATTGAATTGATGATCAAGTGGGTGACCGTTTTGAAGATCATGCATCAGAGACTCATGATACGCCATGCTCTTCTAGTGAAGGGCAAGTCTCTGCAAATTTCATAATTATCATCAGTATTTTAGCAGGGATTAGTGAAATGTTTTTATTTTCTGAACGCCGCCATTTGTTTACCAAATTTGAATCATATCCATTTTTTTATCAAGATTGTTGGGAAATGCTCCAGGAATTCTAGGAATGAGGCATTCACGCATCTTTTTTCATAGACGGGACTTATCATTATTTCAATTTTTCGTGGTATTAATATTATTTTAAACAAATTCTTTTTATCTGTATATGTTGTACTAGCAGCATGACCCGGCGTTGCCCGTGCTTGATTCAAAAATCGTACGACTCATACAGTAATCGCTATCACTTGACTTAAAATATTTTTGCCCACTCCTTGCCTTTAAAGGAGTTCCCTTTGCCATGCTGATGTTGCTACATGCCTTACTTCTTGCCTCACACTGCGAATTTTTTCTAAGCTCTATACTAAACAGTAAATCTATTACGAAAAAAGAACTAAACAAAATGAACACAAAACGATCAGCTTTAAAAAAGTACTCGTAACTGGAAAAACCGAATGAAAAAAGAATGTTAACAACAAATACTTTTTCACAGCCAACCCAGTTCTGCGGAATTAGAACCAACGTTGAGTTTAAGCAAGCGAATGAGCCAATTGGAGTAAAGTGACATGCAGATTTAAATTTTTTCCACTTGTGACGAATGCAGCTATCGATTTTTTTTGCATGCTAGTTAACGTTCGTATCAGTCAGGTGTTGGCTCTCACGCTGGCCAATAGAATCTCCCTGCCTATTCGTGGCAGCCACCTATAGGCTCTCACTCTGGCCAGTAGAAAATGACCGCAAACTACTGAAAACTGCCGTCGAAACATCAATAAATCGATTATTTCCACTATCGATGGGAGTTGGGAAATGCAAAGCCGGTCTTGGCCTTCCCGCTAACTTGGAGCATGTTCATGTAAATTTTGGTGCAAATCTGTCGCGTCGATTCCTTACACACACACACATACTGCCTTTTTTAGATATAGATAATCACATAGCCAATGACCTAATGAAAGCAGATTGTTGTTTTGGTTGTTTCCATTTAATTAAACAAAAACACCTCTATTAACAAAAAAAATTAAATGGACAAAGCTCTTCGCAGGACTGTTATGGACTGTTAGAAATACGTTTTAGATTTACTGGAGAGATAGTCTACCAGGGGATTGCGTTGATTTGTTGTTGAGTTCCTTCTTTTATCAGACCCAAAGTTCCAACCACAACAGAAACAGTTTTACTTTTTAAGAGTCATTTTTTTCTATTTCAATCTCCAGGTTTTTGTATTTGCTTAGTTATTATTATTCCCTTTGTTTTCTGTTGTATACGCATTTCCTTGCGGGTCCCAGCCAGAGTCTTATGCTCAGAAATGCCATTATGACATTTTCCATTGAAGATTTTTGTAAAATATACAAATAAAAAAAAAACAGCGTAAGAACACATTCATTTTGCATTGATAAGTCCCTTCGTATGGTGACAGCTTTATCTGTAAGAAGAATTTTTTTTTTTTTTGGTATTTCTTTAAGGCGTTTAGCACTGTACTACGTAGCCACTGGGGTTTGTCTACATCATTTGTATACATCAGCTTGTTTTGTACGGCAGAGTTTTGACCGTAAAGTATTTTATCTTGACATCTTTTCTGCATCTGGACGGTTGCATTTACCTTTGCTTGCTTTTTTAAGTATTTTGCAGCTGCAGTCAGTGCATTATGTTACTTGCATTTCCAGTCATTTGAAACTTATTATTATTTTATTATTATTATTACTACTATTACTACTACTATTATTATTGTTATTATTATTTCTACTACTGTCATTATTATTATTATTAATTTGATTTTTGTTCTTCTTAAAATCTTGTTTACTTACTCATGAACACGAGTTCGCTTCTTGGCCTTGGATCTAACATAAGGATATGTTGGATTTATTTAATAGTTCGAATACTCCTTAATATGGTATCATTGGCGTGGAGGACGATCTTCTGGGCTTCTTGTATTTTAATATTGATTTGGTTGGTGGAGTTTTCTATCTCTTTCCTGACCAGATCGACAGAACCCATAAACACAGGTACTGTTGGGGTTTTCATTATAACCATGATTCCCTCAATTTCTATTTATGTATCTTTATATTAACAGGGATCCTTCTGATGTTTCCAAAGTGTTTCTTCAATATTACTAGTACAATAAAAGGAGATATAATACCGGGATTTATTATCAATGGATGCAACCTTAATATATTCTTAATGCCCTGTTGTACTAACTCATGAAACCGAGTTCATCCCTTGGATTTGGGTGAACCTTAATATAACATACGCAGATGTCATTGTGTTGGTGGGAGACACAAAAGAGCAACTACAAGTCTCCTTAAACAAGATAGTAAAGGAAAATGTTGTATTTTTAAAGTGGTTACAAAGAGACAAAGTGAAAGGAACAGCAACCCAGTCGTAGATGAAAGAAGGAGAAGATTATTGTAAAAGGGAATACACTACTGAAAGCCAGGAAATCGGTTAGCAAGCTAGTAATTCCCGAAGCAAGATTATTTACATTACCTCCCTTCGAGGCATGATGTAGCACAAGGCCGTTTTTTAATGTGAGGCCTATTAATGTTTGTACGTATTGTAAAAACTCTTAAAATTCTTAATCCTGTGTAACTGGCTGTGGGTTATTATTATTATTATTATTATTATTATTATTATTATTATTATCTTTGATTTCTGGCGTTTACACATTTCTTTCCGAGTCCCGCCCAGAGACCTAAGGTTAGAAATGGCGTCATAACACTTTCCACTTACAAAAAAAAAAATTACATAGATATTCGTAAAGTGTGGGTTGTACTTGTCAGAACAATTTTTTGTATCTCCTTGAGGCATGGACTGCCAGGAATCCCTTCAATTAGTCTACTGCAATCTTTTCCAACCAGTCCTAGGGCTCCAACTACAACAGGGATTGTTGATGTTCCCATATGCCACATTTTCGAGATTTCTATTTCAAGGTCCTTGTATTTTGACAGCTTTTTGAATATATTCAAAGATACATTACAGTCAGCAGGGACTGCCATATCAATAAAGAGGGACCGTTTTTGTTTGCGGTCTTTATTATTATTATTATTATTATTTTTATATTTCCTTTGGTTTCTCGTATATACTCAATTCTTTCCGGGCCCCTGCCAGAGACCTAAGGTCAGAAATGGCATCATGATATTTTCTACTGAACAGTTTTGAAAAAAAAATCACACCTATTTTACATAGATAAATCCCTTCGTTAGGCCGGAATTGTATTTGTGAGTGCAATCTTTTGTAATTCTTTAATGCATGGACTACCAGGGATTCTTTCAATAACTCTACTGGAATCTTTTCCAATCTATCCAAAGGTTCCATCTACAACTGGAATTGTTAATGTCTTCATGAGCCACAGGTTTGATATTTCGAATTAAAGGCCCTTGTATTTTGATAGTTTTTGAAAATCTTCAAAGATACGTTACAGTCTGCAGGGACCGCTATATTAATAAGGAGGCAAATTTTATCTTTGCGGTCTCTAATCACATTGTATTGGCAATTAGCTTTGATTGTTCTGTCTGTGTGTATTCCAAAATCCAGTTAGATTGTACAGATCTGTTGTGGAGGGATTTCGCAGTGGAGGCTTGTATTTGTACTAAGTCGGTCCTAAAATAGGTTCGACGTACAAAACGTTAGGAACTTGATATAATAGATATGACGCAGAGTAATCTAGTTGTGGTCGCTGATACTTTCATATTCGACTAACTGTCGTCCGACATCGACTGACTGACTGACCGACTCCCTCGTTACTCTTATTACTCCTACTTATTATAGGTGGGAGAGTCTATTAACTATAGAAGAGTTGTGTTCCACCATAACAAGATCCCATATCTTTAACCGGGTCATGGTGGTGTTCATACCAATTTCTCGCAGTTTCCTTTCCGTAAAAGTTTCAGCTTTTCCTGTGCAGATATCGGCCAACTGTTTTATATTCAATGGGTGCCAACACCGTGCAACCTGATACAAGATGGTCAATTGTTTCTGGATATTTATTACAGAATCTGTATTTTCGACTAACACAATTTTTCATTATGTGTAATTGGTAATTTCTTTTTAGCAAGCATTTGTCAAGAATAAAAGCATCAGTTATTATTATTATTATTATTATTATTATTATTATTATTATTATAATAAAGGGATACACTCCCAGGTCCAGGTCCAGTACATTTCCCATTGAAAGACAGATAGTGTAGCATGTTTCGTCTGTGGGAAACGTGTTGTAGGGGGGTAATATAATTCATCACCCTGTACCTTTATCCACTATGCCATATGTCCTTGGCATAGTGGATAGAGGCGTTGCTTATATCCAGTGACAGGACCCAAAGAATTTGAGTTCAATACCCGGTTAAGACAGTGGAGAACTTTGAGAGGAATTAACAGGAGATAACTGATAACAGACATCCATTAAATATGTCACGTGGAACTAGAACAATCTAACCCAGTGAGCGAAATAAAGGGTTCAGTTCGACGTTCCAACCACCTGAAGAAGACCGGAGCGTACAACGGCCGAAACGTTGTAATAAATATGGCGACGAAGATGAGGACAGTAGTCCGAATAATGTAAATAATGAGTGGTGATATTTAGTCAAATATTGCTTAGAGTTACAGCAGAAAGAGAGTTGTGGAGAGCCATGATTTCCTAAAAGCTGAAGGATCATAGTATGTAAATGATGATGTTGATGATGATGATCAATTTGGCGTAAAGTTTAATTTTTAGTTCACTGTTATTTCATGTAAAACGAAGACTATAAATTAAGTCGTGAGAAATAAAAACAAATTATTTCTGTCATTAAATTGGCGAAGTTTTCAGTTTGTCAACCGTTAAACGTTAGCTAACTTTTTTTTTTAATTCTCTAAATGCTTCCAATCACATATAAAAGTCATTATCTTCGAGACATTTAATGGTAAAAAAATCAGGAAAGAAAGAAAAGAATGCAACATTGTTTTTGGGATGGTGATGTATATTGTCTCCAAGAAACCCAAATCAAACATATCTTTAATATTTATAGTGGAGCAATAAAATACAAGTTAATCTCTTTGGAAACAGAAACTAAATATTATGGAAATGACTTTATCATCAATACCAAATTAAAGAATAATATCTATAGATATTGGAAAGGCAAAGACAGAATATCAGATCTTCAGTTTCAGACAAATTAGAATGAATCTGAATGCACTCATACCAAAGATATAAATCTTAAAATACAAAAAAATTAATATTAAGTGAAACAAATACCTTTACCAATCTTGACATTCGGAATAATTTTCCATTATTCTTTGTAAAAGAAACTTTGAAGAAAATGGAAGACCTGAAGCACTTACGCGTGTTAGCAAAGGACAGCGGTGTTTTAATTGGACTGATAAGGGTTGGTTACAATGTTCCTGACGATGAGAAATCACACTGATTTTCACTGTACCTTCACGTCGAAACATCTTTCATGTTGATAAAGATTTTCTTTTCTGATCTGTGTATTTAAAACGAAGGATTTGAAGCGCAAAGGTCATAGTTGAAAATTCGTCAATGACGGATCAAGAATTTGTTGTAACAATGGTCAGATCTCTTTCCCACTATAGAATAATCGTGCATATTTTTGGAAAACACTGAAATAGAAACGCGATTTTATTTAGAAATATCCACAATTCCATAATAGAGTTAGGATTGTGTTCTAAGAAAGGCTATCTCGAATGTATTTTTTTTTCAAATTTAGCCATGATAAGGAGGAAGAGGAAGAAGTGTAATAAATGTATATTTTTTCTTCTTTTTCTTCTTTTTTTCTTCTTTTAATTCACCTTTTTTGTTTCTCCTTTTTATTCTTTTCTTTCTTTCTCTTCGTCATTTTTCTTCTTCTTTAATTTACTTTTTTATTTCTTATTCTTCCTATTCTTTTGTTTATTCTTTTCCTTGTTGTTGTTGTTGTTCTTCTTCTTCTTCTTCTTCTTCTACTCCCCCTCCTCCTCCTCCCCCTCCTCCTCTGTATTCTTCTTCTTCTCCTCCCCTCCTCCTCTTTATTTTATTTCTTCATATTTTTTCTACTTCTCCTTCTATTACTTCTTCATTTTCTTCTAATTTTTCTTTGTATTCTTCCTCTTCTCCTTTTCATTCTTTTTCTTCTTCTTCTTTTTCTTCGTCTCTTTTTTTCTTCGTTCCTTTTCCTTCTTGTTCTTTTCCTCTTCTTCTTTTTTCTTCTTCTTTTTCTTGCATCTTCTTCTTCCTATTAGCAGCATAATCAATAGTTTGTATCGTTCAGATTACGTTCTTTAACGTCTTGTAACTTTTATTAAACAAAACAAATATGTTGAAATCCCATGTAGTACCACTCCTGCTATACCACGACTGCTATAGACAATTTCCAAATAGACGAAGAGGAGATTTCAGGCAAAAAAGTTAACATTCTACAGAAGGATGGTAGGAATAACATGGACGGCACACTTAAACAACGAGGAAGTTTTAAGCAAAATTTTAGGAAAAAGAACAATTGTACATAGAATCAGAAAGTGGAAGGTATAATTTATGTAGCATGTAATAGGGTAAGAACTCTTGGAGAATTTGACACACACATGACATATTCAAGGCAAGGGGGACAGAACGAAATATCCAGTAACCTACCTAATGAGCTGAAGGTCAAGGAATATAGGAATAAGAAATGGAGGATGGTACAAGGATAATAATTGCTGAGAGCTACACAGATGACTTCCAAAAACGAAGAAGTGTATAAGGAAACAGGAAAATGCAAATAAAAGGGTGCAGAACAATACGGCAGTGAATTCTGGAAAATTTCCTTACTTATGAACAGACTTGAAGCAATAAAGATGGATATAGAGAAAGGTGTCTTCTAAAAACTAAACAGAACTATTATGTATATATACCAGATGTAACAGCAGAATTGTCCAAATCATATAAAAGAAATATTGTCCAATTGTTCGATTAAGCTTTGAACAGTTGTATCTTAGAAATGATTAAAGATATCTTACTGGAATTCCCTGAGGTTTGTATAAGACTATTAGACTACACTTTGAGTAATAACAATGTATAATTACTCTCTAAGCTTGACAGAAGAATCGTGATGAAATCGATTATAAACAAAAATGACGTTCATCATTTATTAATCATAGGTAAGGATTGGGAGCTCATGAAGAATTGAAATAAAGTTCAAATAAATATATATATATTGTTGAAACTTGACTAATGCATGGAATAATAATGCAACACAAAATGTACAAACAAGAAAGTGTACACAATATTTACATATAGTCTTTTGTATATTCTTGGGAAAACCGTTCCTGGAGAATGTGTTGACTTAGTCGCAGTCGAGCAGAGTCTCTGGATTGAATCTCTTGATTCCTTCCTCGTCTTCCCGGTACCAACCATATTTAGATGGTCGGTACTCCACTATGCAAATTAGGTGGATCCTACCACAACATATATATATATATATATATATATATATATATATATATATATATATATATATATATATATATATATTCCAGGATCATTTTCCAACTTATTCAAGATGATCTTCGGCCTCTTTAACCTCTTAACTTTCAATCCTGGAGTAACAAGCTGGCTCACAGGTTTGACGTACTATATCATTTTCAAGTCTTTTTTTCACTGCTATTTAGACTGTCATTGCTGAAACTCCTCTCCCACGTATCAAAACGTCTTATAGATTGAGTTGGATCTTTTCTAATTGATCTCTTTAGATCTAAGTTGATGATGATCATTATTGCTGTTGTGTCCTACTGATCCAGTTTTCCTCTCTACTGTGCCTTTTTAATCTTATTTACCGTTCTATTGATGGATCGTGAATGGACTTTGAAGATAGGAGCCAGAGTAGGAATGTTGGCACATTTACTGAAGGCATGAATTATCTTTTCCTCTCACCATTGCTCATTTGGGAAGTCAGTGGATCTAACACAAAACGATTTTAACCTACTCTCTTTTTAGCTGAATAACTGAAAAAGAAATTTCAGCGATTCTTACGAAAAATGGTGTCAAGATGGCTAAACACTTTACCTGAAAACCTGGAAAAACGAACTCAGTAAATTTAATGTTTTTTTTTAGATGTCTGTCTATATTTCTGATATGAGATATTATGTACACTATTTACATTTCTTGGGCTATCATCCTCATCTTTGTTGCCATATTTATCACAACGTTTCGGCCATTGTACTCTCCAGCCTTCTTCAGGTGGTTGGAATGTCGATGTCTAATGGATGTCAGTTATCAGTTATCTCCTGTTAATTACCCTCTCCAAGTTCTCCACCGCCTTAACCAGGTATTGAACTCACGTTCTCACGCTTTTGCGATCGTCAGACAATGGCAAAAGCGTGAAACCCAGGATCACAAACTCAATCACTCCAACCAAATATATATATAAGAGTGAATGCAAATATTTTCCCAACAGATGAAAAGGAGACTTGAGTTAACTGAGATTTAGTTCAACAGGATACAGAAAATACTATGGATTAGTATTAGGAGACAGGAAAATTTCGTCAGAAACAAATAAGGTAGTGATTGGTGGATAATTTCCTCACATATGTAGTGAAAACCTGAGGAATGTATTAAGATCTAAAGAAGTGTGTTGAGCATTCCGTGAATGGATCAGGGAAGTAACTTTTAAATTTGCGGAAAACTGGAAATTAAAAAATAGGCATGTATTTAGAAAAAGAATAAAATGACTGGTGAGATCTCTGAAATTGCATAATGAGAAAACAGGGCTTGGAGAATTTAAAACTTGCAAGGCAGTAACCAATGACGATATTCAGTCACCCCTCCACGAGGGTGTCATGTGGCACAAGGCCTTTTTAACGTGGGCTTTCCGAGCCATTAGGCTTGGCCAAAAAATAGCCCATTTAAACCCGTATAAACGGGTTCAGGGCCGGTTTTACCTCCCCGAAGGAGACTCCGCCCTTCGGCGTAGCCTCCTTCGGGTTCCTCCCGTCCGTAGGAAGAGAGTTCAAACCGAGCAGTCGGTTCAAAAGTGGACGACTGACTGCAGTAACCAATGACTCACCTACTTTAAGAATCTGTGTGAATGGATGCCGCTATAGTGGGACAAACAAAGGAAAGGAAGTTGTGGTAGACCATCAACCACATCTTGTCGGAACATATCACAAAAAAATATTGCTGCTTACTTATTATTATTATTATTATTATTATTTCATTCTTCTTCCAGATGTTCTTGTGGATGTGCGTGTGGTTTAGGGGATTGCAGCTTGGAATGAGAAATCAGAGGGTCGATTTCGAATGGTGGTCGAATTCGTTACATTCGCCTATGCTCAAATATCCTTGAGAAAGTTACGAATGCCTCTTCTCCCCCAGCTCTGGGTTAAATAGTAGGATTTGTATGTAAAAAAAAATCATTGTTATTCTGAAAAAAATTTCAATACAATATTCACTCGTAACAAAAAAGAAATATTTCTACAATCAAAAATATATTTTCAGAGTTCACTAACCAAAAAATGGGTTGATAAGTTGCAAAAATCGAGACGAAACAATCTATTAATTCTGTTTTTCTTCCTACATTTCTTCTTTAATTTTATTCTAAATCTATTCAAGTTTGGCAAAAGATAATATAAAAAAAATTTAGGATTGTAAACGTATTGAAATCCCTCCTCTATTACCAACCAATTTTTTTTTATTTCTTTGGAGTTTTCTTCAGTCAGTCGGTTAAGCAACATAAGTGAGGTACGCTTGGCGGATCATGGGCTCTTACGATTAATGACTGACAAGGCAGAAGATTTTCCCCCAGTAGTTGGTTGTTTCTTTTTGCAGTAGACTGGTTGCTAACTTAGGCTATAGGACTCAGCCTGTCCTGCTATTCAACCCACAGCTGGGGAGAAGAGATGGAGTTATGCCTTCCCCAAACGTTAATTGCAACGAACTCTACTGAAAATCGAATTCATTTTTTTTTTACTTTTTATTTTGTTTATTTCTCTTTATTACTTTTTTATCTATTTTTTATCTATTATTATTATTATTGTTATTATTATTATTGTTGTTGTTGTTGTTGTTCTTGTTCTTGTTTTTGTTGGCGGTGTTTGTGTATGTTCTGTTTCCTGCTTTGTATACTGTAGAGCCGGGTCCAAACTATCGTTATAAGGCCCTATAGGAGAATTGACATTTAACTGATAGCGCATTTCTTAGTATATGGAATTGTTGATGTCTTCACCTGACACATTTTATTATTATTATTATTATTATTATTATTATTATTATTATTATTATTATTATTTTCTTTGATTTCTGGCGTTTACACATTTCTTTCCGGGTCCCGCCCAGGGACCTAAGGTTAAAAATGGCATCATGACACTTTCCACTGACAAAAAAAAAAAAATTACATAGATAAAGCCCTTCGTAAGGTGTGGGCTGTACTTGTCAGAACAATTTTTTGCATCTCCTTTAGACATGGACTTCCAGGAATCCCTTCAATTAGTCTACTGCAATCTTTTCCAACCAGTCCTAGGGCTCCAACTACAACAGGGATTGTTGATGTTCCCATATGCCACATTTTCGAGATTTCTATTTCAAGGTCCTTGTATTTTGACAGCTTTTTGAATATCTTCAAAGATACATTGCAGTCAGCAGGGACTGCCATCTTCAATAAGGAGGCACCGTTTTTGCTTGTGGTCTTTAATAACAATATCTGGGCGGTTGGCTTTTATTATTATTATTATTATTATTATTATTATTATTATTATTATTATTATTCTCACCAGATGTTTAGTGACCATCGAAGAAGAAAGAGTGATTCCCTCAAATCTGCAGCACTCCCCTCATTCTCCTTCCAATCATCATCGCCCTCGTGTGTCTAATTTCAAAATTAGATTTCCATTTAATCCGGTCTTGATTCCAGTGCAATTTTAAATGAGGACGATTGTTAATTTCAGATTCAGTCGTTTTCAAACATTTCTATTAATTTCTATTTGTTGAACATTAGAAACGTGAATATTTTGTTTTAATCTTCCTTTTAAGTCGAAACAACATAGTTACAAACCCAGTTGCAGAATTGAAACAAGAATCATTTAGAAGTGCCCCAAAACGACAAATATCTGCATGATTCTATTGTGTAATCCACTGTGTATATGTGCACTCTGAAAAAGTGTGATAAACAAATACATGAATGTAAATTATACTTTGGGTAAATCTCTTATTCTTTTCTTCCACATCTTCACACATACACAAATATATTTATATATTAATCTTGATTATTTCATGGCATGTATTTTATTTTCACACTATTGAATTATTTCTATTAATATTATTATTGTTATTAAAATTTGATCTAGTCTTGCCATTGATTCTCTTAATCTTTCTTCTTCTTCTTCTTCTTCTTAATCTCTCACTCTTCTTTTTCTCCTCCTCCTCCTTCTTCTTCTTCTTCTTCTTCCTGCTTTTTTCTACATCGTCTTACTCCTCTTCTTGCTACTTCGTATTCTCACTCCTCTTCTATCTTCTTCTTCTTCTCCTCCTCCTCCTTTTTTGCCCTCCTCTTCCTTCTTCTTCTTCTTCTTCTTACTCCTCCTCTTTCGTTTTCTTCGTCTTACTCCTCATCCTTCTACTTCGTACTTCTCTTCCTTTTCTTTCTACTTCTCTTGCTTCAAATTCTTCTCACTCCTATTCATGTTCTTCTTCTCCTCCTCCTTTTTAGTATTCCTCTTCCTCTTCCTCCTTCCTCTTACTCCTCCTCTTTCGCTTCCTTCTTCTTACTCCTCTTCTTCTTAATCCTCTTCTTCTTCTTTTCCCCTTCATCTTCTTACGCCTCTTCTACTTCTTACTCCTCTTCTTTTTCTTGCTCCTCCTCTTCCTTCTTCTCCTTCTTCTTCTTCTTACTTCCCCTCTTCTTAAACACCATTTTTTTCTCTTCTTCTTTTTACACCCCCTCTTTCGTCATCTTGTTATTATTATTATTATTATTATTCCTTCTTCTTCTTCTTCTTCTTCTTCTTCTTACTCCTAGCAATCAAGGAGATTTGGCCGATACCAATATGCAAATATGTCACCCGTATTCCGGTCACGTGGAGTTCACAAAAGGCGTTCTCTATTTCCAAAAGTTTCTTGCAGCTTCAGGTGGCCAATTCTATGCTTACCCTATCCGCAGGAGATCGCCTTTTTTTCCCTCCCGCACACGTGTGCCAGACACCTGCTCTGCTATGCGCTAAATCTATCTGAATAGAATTATTGCATCCAATAACGCAATCCTATAGGAGAAGTGTTAAAACCTTCAACGGTCAAAGATCTTTGTTGCAGCCGAAAAGATTTCTGTTTGGCGCATTTTTATTTTTTTAATGTCAGAACTATATCCGTCTTTGTTTCCCTTGAACACAAAATGATTACGATTCTCTTTTGCAAATACACGCACGAATATCGATATATGGATCGAAGGTATAATCAAACAATGCTTATTGACTATTATAAACGAGAATATATACATATCCTATCATAAATGTGCTTTTCCCTTTTCACTTCGTTAGTTCGCACCGCCGTTACGCCCAGCCAACATCGCATAGATAATGAACTGTTCCGTTTTGATAGCACGGAAAGAATGGAAAATACACTATTTGGTTTCATCGAGAAAAATAAAGAAAGAAAGAAAGAACGAAAGAAAGAAGGAAAAAAGAAAGAAAGAAAGAAAGAAAGAAAGAAAGAAAGAAAGAAAGAAAGAAAGAATGGGTCATAGAAATATTTAACATCTGCCAATGCCTTATAAATAATGGACTATTCCGTTTTGAGTGCGCGGAAAAACAATACTTGGTTTCACTAAGAAAATGAAATAATGAAAGAAAGAATAAAAGAAAGAAAGAAAACGATTGGAAGGTAGAAGTTTTTAACGGCTATTTCCGAGATTGGAAAAAATTAGTCAATTCCAATTTTTTTTTCATTTGTACCCACTTCTTAAAATACCAACTTCTTAAAATACAGACTTCTTAAAATAACGACATGGCTGTTATTGCAATATTTTGTTAAATTTGTTAATTTCAAATATTTAACAATGCGACAGAAAAATGTCTACGGTTATTTTATTGTCGTAGAACTCACAATGAACTTACTCAATCATTAACTGAAATATTAAGATTTATCAGAAAATTAAAATAGGAAAGCTGTAAAAATTGTATTAAAACTAGTATATGCAAATATGTTTACATTAATCTTTATAAAAGTAATATAACATATATCCTAGATTTACTCTTCTCTCTCTCTCTCTGTCTCTCTCTCTCTCTCTCTCTTTATCTATCTAGGTAGCCAGCTAGCTATATATCTATCTCTCTATAATTATATATTAATAAAGGTACATATACAAATACCTACGTTTAGGTGTGCGACTTAAGCTTCTCTAGTTTCCCAGCTCATCGGGCACAAAATAATGACACATGAGAGAGACTCTGCTTCATAGTCCAAAAATAAAATTGTTCAAAAGTTGTAGAAAATGACCTGCAGGTAGGGTTCAAATCGTTTCTCTTAAGATATTGGTACCTCGGTTAATTTCTTTTAAATTTTCCTTTTATTTACTTTTAGGTCCCTCACCGCTAACCTCGCTTTACCCCGTCGACGTTAATATACCAGATCGAGAGCAGCGTCCCCAGTCATAACTTTATATTTGAAAACTTGAATTTTCTAACTTTAAAACGTACATCTTTTCTCTTCTTCTTTTTTTTTTTTTTAAATGAACACTACCTGAAATTCATTTACTACAAATTTTGAACAATTTTATTTTTGGACTATGAAGCAGCGTCTCTCCCATGTGACATCTGTGTATTATCATTTTGTGCCCGATGAGCTGAAAAACCAGCGAAACTTAAGTTGCACACTTAAACGTAGATATTTGTATATGTACCTTTATTAATATATATCTTTTCTTTGTCTAACCACATCGATCACTATTGTGTTTACACCTATTGGCTAAATTTGATGATTATTTATTTGCTTGCCTGTTTGTACACGCCAACACGCGCGGATACCGTAGCTCATATCGGGTCATTTGATTTACCTAAACCTATATCTCTATAATTATATAAACCTAAAGCTTATGTATTAACTCAAATGCTAGGTCTCATGTTAAGAATGCTAGTTCCCCATGCTGTACCACACAATTTTTCTCTCCAGAGTCTATCTTACATTTTTGTAAGTCTACCATCTATGCTTTGAACATATGCTGTCTCATATGGTCACGTGCTCCAGCTGTATATCTAGAGATTCTTGATAAAATACCAGGAAGAATTAGCTATATTATTGGTCATGATATGGTATCTCGGCTTCAGTTACTTCCCACCACCGTAATATATTTTCCCTGAGCCTTTTTTCAATAAATACTTTCACGGTAATCGTTCAAATTAACTCATCGCTATGGTACCTAGACATTATGAATTTAAGCGCAGTACTGGATTGGTGACAAGACCTCATAAATTCACAGGTGAATTCGTTATATATATATATATATATATATATATATATATATATAACACCATTTTCTATGCTGACACTTTCTTTTCTGGAACTTGTAGCTTATGGAACTCTCTTCCGGTTTCTTGCTTTCCGGTCAACATTGATCCTCCAAAATTTTAAACCCAATGTCAATCGTTATCTACTGTCTTTGTGATTACTCTTCTATTGTTCTCGCACCTTGATAATATTTCGCTTTTTTTTCTTTTTTTTTTTTTTTGTAATTCTTTCACGCTCAGTAACCCCTTGTGTCTTGATTTTAAAAGAATATATAAAAAAAAATATCTATTTGTGAAGAGCTTTCATTTAAAAACTATAATTCCGTCGGATTCTTAACCAAACTTTGCTCATATACTTGATGGCTGCCTACTCACTACATGAAGATGGACAACAAACAGGCAATGGCGCATGGGATGTTTCCACACCTTCATTCCACACCCAAATCCAGATTCTCAAAGATACACGCAGGATTGATTATAGCTATTCAAAGCTATGTAACATTATCTGGATTCTCGGCATCAGACAGTCATCATACGATGACAAGAAGTAGTCAAGATAATTGGAGACTAGCTGCGCCGTATAGGATTCGAGAAATCTTACATACACAGACACACATGCACACACATATGCACGCGCACACACGTATATATATATGTGTCTGTGCAGTCGATATAAACGTCCAAATATGTGAGCATATTTTTTCATCATTCACACACACGCGCCTTATATGTCTCTTTTTATGTGATAGATAGATAGATAGATATGAATAGCCTTGAATAAATAGATAGATATGAAAAAGCTTCAATAATAGATCGATATGAAAAGTCTTAGATAGATAGATAGAAATAGATAGATAGATGATATAAATTAGTTTAAATGGATATATATGAAAGAATATACATACGTATGCATGTTTATTAAATCGGTATATAAAAATTAATTTCTATACATGTATGTATAAACAAATACACACAGACACACACACACACACACACACACATATATATATATATATATATATATATATATATATATATATATATATATATATATATATAAAAGGATATGTGCGTTAACGATGCTTGTGGATTTCTGCAAGGCGCATGCATTTGTATTTTTTTCCTTTTTCTGCATATATTTATTCGTCTCAACAACGTTCTTTTGTTTGAATGTAAAAATGATTAAATAGAATCACGTTGATAAATATGCATGAGGTTGCTTGCATTTCAGAAAAAATAACATAAATTTTTTAATTTCATCGATATAAAGTTATATATATATATATATATATATATATATATATATATATATGTGTGTGTGCGTTACAATACATATATATATATATATATATATATATATATATATATATATATATATATATATTTATATATATATATATATTTATTTAAAATTTTAATATAATGTTTACGATTGGAAGTGTTGGAACATTTAAATTCTTTTTTCCATTTTACATTAAAACGTTTCTGTAATTCCTACGTACTACAAGGAAACAAGAAGACTTGGAAACTTCTTTGTGTCTTTCGCGGTATATTGTCCGTTTCTGATGAAATGATGGCTATTTTATATGCGCAATGAATTTAGAAAGATTTATTTAAAAAAAAGAAAGAAAAGGAATTATGATTTTTTATAACTTACAAATACAGTTTATCTGCTGAAGAAATCTTATGATTTAAATATTTTTTAAAATTTTACACATTGAATATCATTCCGGTCTTGTTTACCACAAACTCTCTTCATTACTTTATCGTATTGTTCAGTGTCTACCTTGCATTTGCTTAGTTTCAAACCCGGGCTGCTGCATCGGTCGGCAGACATATATTTTCAACATGATTTTTCGCAATTACGAGTGTTGTCTGAAAATGACTATGAACAACTGATGCGAGAATATATAATATATTGTTATGGGATCTTACCCATAATAATAATAATGGACTATTCCATACTTAATAAATACTGCGCCTCAGGAGTAGGCAGTCAGGCAGTTCACTTTTGAACCGACTGCTCGGTTTGAACTCTCTTCCTGAACGGAGGGGAACCTGCAAGGAGGGTACGCCGAACTCTCTGAATATTGTCAGCAGTTCTTTTGAACCGACTGCTCAGTTTGAACTCTCTTCCTACGGGCGGGAGGAACCCGAAGGAGGCTACGCGAAGGGCGGAGTCTCCTTCTGGGGAGGTTAAACTCGGCCCTGAACCCGTTTATACGGGTTCAAATGGGAGGCCTAACAGGAATGCCCCGTTAAAAAGGCCTTGTGCCACTGACACCCTCGTGGGGGTGGAGTCAGCAGTTCACTTTTTGAACCGACTGCTCGGTTTGAACTCTCTTCCTACGGGCGGGAGGAACCCGAAGGAGGCTACGCCGAAGGGCGGAGTCTCCTTCGGGGAGGTAAATTCGGCCCAGAACCCGTTTATACGGGTTCAAATGGGCTTTTTTTGGCCGGGCCTAATGGCTCAGGAATGCCCCGTTAAAAGGCCTTGTGCCACATGACACCCTCGTGGGGGGTGACTGAATATTGTCAGCAGTTCACTTTTGAACCGACTGTTCGGTTTGAACTCTCTTCCTACAGGCAGGAGGAACCCGAAGGAGGCTACGCCGAAGGGCGGAGTCTCCTTCGGGAGGTAAACTCGGCCCCTGAACCCGTTTATACGGGTTCAAATGGGAACTCTCTATTTTTGGCCGAGCCTAATCGGGAATGCCCACGTTAAAAAGGCCTTGTGCCACATGACACCCTCGTGGGGGGTGACTGAATATTGTCAGCAGTTCACTTTTGAACCGACTGCTCGGTTTGAACTCTCTTCCTACGGGCAGGGAGGAACCCGAAGGAGGCTACGCCGAAGGGCGGAGTCTCCTTCAGGGGAAAATCGGCCGGCCCAGAACCCGTTTATACGGGTTCAAATGGGCTATTTTTGGCCGAGCCTAATGGCTCGAGGAATGCCCACGTTAAAAAGGCCTTGTGCCACATGACACCCTCGTGGGGGTGACTGAATATTGTCAGCAGTTCACTTTTGAACCGACTGCTCGGTTTGAACTCTCTTCCTACGGGCAGGAGGAACCCGAAGGGAGGCTACGCCGAAGGGCGGAGTCTCCTTCATACTCGGCCCAGAACCCGTTTATACGGGGTTGGGGCTATTGGCCGGGGCCGAGCCTAATGGCTCCGGGAATGAACCCTGCTCGGTTTAAAAGGCCTTGAACCCCAGGGTAAAACCGGCCCAGAACCCGTTTATGACACCCCGTAAAAAGGGGGGGTGACTGAATATCGTCAGTCGTTCACTTTCTGACGCCGAAGGGACTGTTCGGTTTAAATTTTGGCCGAGCCTCTTCCTACGGGCGACTGAACCCGAAGGAGGCTACGCCGACTGGGCGGACTCTCCTTCGGGGAGGTACGCCGAAAACCGGCCCAGAACCCGTTTATACGGGTTCAAATGGGCTATTTTTTGGCCGAGCCTAATGGCTCGGGAATTCCCACGTTAAAAAGGCCTTGTGCCACATGACACCCTCGTGGGGGGTGACTGAATATCGTCAGTCGTCCACTTTTGAACCGACTGTTCGGTTTGAACTCTCTTCCTACGGGCGGGAGGAACCCGAAGGAGGCTACGCCGAAGGGCGGAGTCTCCTTCGGGAGAGGTAAAAACTCGGCCCAGAACCCGTTTATACGGGTTCAAATGGGCTATTTTTGGCCGGGCCTAATGGCCCAGAACCCGCCTTTTACCACCCTCGTGGGGGTTCAAAGTTCACTTTGGACTGCTCGGTTTGAATTTTTGGCGGGGGAACCCTAATGGCTCGGGAATTCGGCCCAGAACCCGTTTTACGGGTTCAAATGGCTATTTTTGTGCCACGTTAATGACACCCTCGTGGGGGGGGTGACTGAATATTGTCAGTCGTTGACTGTTCGGTTGAACTCTCTTCCTACGGGCAGGAACCCGAAGGAGAGCTACGCCGAAGGGCACCTTCGGGGAAAAACCGGCCCAGAACCCGTTTATACGGGTTCAAATGGGCTATTTTGGCCGACCTAATGGCTCAGGAATGCCCACATTAAAAAGGCCTTGTGCCACATGGCACCCTCGTGGGGGTGACTGAATATTGTCAGTCGTTCACTTTGAACTGAGCGACTGTTCGGTTCAACTCTCTTCCTACGGGCGGGGAGGAACCCGAAGGAGGCTACGCCGAAGGCGGAGTCTCCTTCAGGGCCGGCCCAGAACCCGTTTATACGGGTTCAAATGGGCTATTTTTGGCCGAGCCCTAATGGCTCGGGAATGGTTAAAAAGGCCTTGTGCCCTGAAACCCTCGTGGGGGTTTATTGTCAGTCGGGTTGAACCGACTGTTCGGTTAAACTCTCTTCCTACGGGCAGGAGGAACCCGAAGGAGGCTACGCCGAAGGGCGGAGTCTCCTTCAGGGAATAAAGCTCGGCCCAGAACCCGTTTATACGGGTTCAAAAAGGCCTAATTGAATGCCCATTAAAAAAGGCCTTGTGCCATGACACCCTCGTGGGGGGTGACTGAATATTGTCAGTCGTTCACTTTCTGAACTGACTGTTCGGTTCAACTCTCTTCCTACGGGGGGAGGAACCCGAAGGAGGCTACGCCGAAGGGAGGTCTCCTTCGGGAGGTAAAGCCGGCCCTGAACCCGTTTATACGGGTTCAAATGAAGGGCCGCCTAATGGCTCCAGGAATGCCCACGTTAAAAAAGGGGAGGTGACTGAATATTGTCAGTCGTTCACCCAGAGCCCGTTTCTCCTTCGGGAGGTAACTCGGCCCAGAACCCGTTTATACGGGTTCAAATGGGCTAAAAAGGCCTTTTTTTCGTGGGGGGTGACTGAATATTGTCAGTCGTTCACCTCTGAGCGACTGCCTCTCTTCAATGGGAACCCGAAGGAGGCTACGCCGGGGCGGGTCTCCTTCGGGGAAATGTCGCCCTGAACCCCACGTTAAAAGGCCTTGTGCCCATTAAAAAAGACCATGACACCCTCGTGGGGGTGACTGAATATCGTCAGTCGTTCACCTCTGAACTGACTGTTCGGTTAAACTCTCTTCCCTACGGGCGAGAGGAACCCGAAGGAGGCTACGCCGAAGGCGAGTCTCCTTCGGGGGCGGAGTTTATACGGGTTCAAATTCGGGGGCCGAGCCTAATGGCTCGGGAATGCCCACGTTAAAAAGGCCTTGTGCCAGAACCCTCGTGGGGGTGACTTTATTGTCGTCGTTCACCTCTGAACTGACTGTTCGGTTCAATTTTTACGGGCAGCCGAGGAACCCGAAGGAGGCTACGCCGGGTGGAGTCTCCTTCGGGGAATGCCCGCCGTTAAAAGGTTCAAATGGGCTATTTTTGGCCGAGCCTAATGGCTTGTGAATGCCCTACGTTAAAAAGGCCTTGTGCCACATGACACCCTCGTGGGGGGTGACTGAATATTGTCAGTCGTTCACCTCTGAACTGACTGCACGGTTCAACTCTCTTCCTACGGGCGAGAGGAACGCCGAAGAAGGCTACGCTGAAGGGTGGAGTCTTTTTCGGGGACGTGCCCACGTTAAAAACCGGCCCCTGAACCCGTTTATTCGGGATTCAAATGGGACTGTTCCGGTTTTTTGGCAGGAGGAACCCTAATGGCTTGGGAATTGCCCACGTTAAAATTTTTTTGGGGCCTAATTTGGGAATTGCCATGACACCCTGGACACCCTCGTGGGGATGACTGAATATCGTCAGTCGTTCACCTCTGAACTGACTGCACGGTTGTACTCCTTCCTACGGGCTATTTTTTTTTTCGGGAATGCCCATTAAAAGGCCTTGGCCACCCTCGTGGGGGGTGACTGGTCCAGTCGTTCACCTGAGCGACTGTTAAGGGAACCCGAAGAGGCTGCGCTGAAGGGCTGGAGTCTCAGTCTTCTGGGGGAGAGGTTCTCGGCCCAGAACCCGTTTATGCGGGTTCAAATGGGCTATTTTTTGGCCGAGCCTAATGGCTCGGGAATGCCCACGTTAAAAAAGGCCTTGTGCCACATGACACCCTCGTGGGGGTGACTGAATATCGTCAGTCGTTCACCTCTGAACCGACTGCACGGTTCAACTCTCTTCCTACGGGGGGGAGGAACCCGAAGGAGGCTACGCCGAAGGGCGGAGTCTCCTTCAGGGGAGGTAAAAAGGCCTGGCCCTGAACCCGTTTATACGGGTTCAAATGGGTTATTTTGGCCCGGGAGGTAAAAAAAAGAACCCGAGCCTAATGGCACCCTCGTGGGGGGGAATCACCTTTCACGACTGAATATCTCAGTCGTTTAAAAAGGCTACGGCGGAGTCTCCATGAGAACCCGTTTATGCGGGGGACTGAGCCTATTGTCAGTCGTTCACCCCGTGGGGGTGACCGACTGTTCGGTTGAACTCTCTTCCTTCGGGCGAAGGGGAGGAACTCCTTCCCAGGGAACGAGGCTGAAAACGGGGGTCTCCTTCGGGAAGGTAATGTCAGTCGTTCACCCCTGACCCTGGGGCCCGCCTTTATACGGGTTCTGGGCCCGTTTATACGGGTTCAATGGCTATATTTTGGGGCCGAGCCCACGAGTTCGGATATCCTACATTAAATAACCGACCTTGTGTCACATGCTGCCCCAGTGGTGGGGGATGACTGAATATCGTCAGTAGTTCAAGTCGAGTCAGTCAGTAGAGTCAGAGGCAGTTCAAAATAGAGTCGCGTTCAGACAATTACTGCAAGACATTGGAATAGTGATACTGGTCGAGACTACACTGTTCTCTCTACTAAACCTGATTGTTCATACTAACACTTCTACTTCTCTGTATATATTCCTGTTTGTAATATATCTGTGTTATTCCATACCTGTGTTCTCATTCTTCTTTATTGGTTCTACCTTGGACTATCACCGTGGTACAAGGAACCGGACCATAACATATATAATGCTATCCTGTTAAACAAACAAAATCAATCAATAAATCTATCTTGCAAAAAGTGGACGCAGGTTCGAATACTGACGGATTAATATATACAGGCCGACTGAAAAGTAAGTTCCAATTTTAAGATACATATAATTTATTTATTAACTGTAATTCTTACAAGAAATGGATATGAGAGGAAAACTTTTATTTAAAATTCAATATTGGCACCAGATTTGATCTACCAACTTCTCGAGCCGCCCAGGAACTAAGTCAACTGTTTTCACCAGGAAATCTTCTTGTATTCATCATTCAAGTTCTTCCAAAGTCTTGGTTTTGTATTGGAGACTTTCTCCTTTAACCAATCCCAAAGAAATGTCACATGGGGTTAATTTAAAATATCTGGCTAGCCCCTAATACATAAGAAAGGGAGTTACTTTTCAATCACTTTGTATATTTTTAAAAATCCAATATTTTAGAAATTACTGATAATATGTAATAAAAAGTGCAGCTTGTGGCTTTGAATGCGAGATTTGCGGTGTCAAGTTCAAATTTCATGTGCATTCGATTTCGCGCAAATATCATAGGTTTTACATAGCTATGATGACTTATTTCGCTAACATTCATTTAGTTTCGAACAGCAACTCTGAATTTAAAACCTATTAGACATGAGCAACTTCACCCTGTTTGAACCTATTTGCTCTGGAAGCCACAGCAGCATCACCTAGGGCGATGAAGCTGTGACCATAGTCTCCACAATAATGTGGGCTGTGATAGCAGTAACAAGAAAAAATAATATGCAAATATACGACATATTAATCTTAATCGCTATTATAATTAATATGTAATGATAACAATATGTATTATAATAAGGTGCTAATTAATATGTAATAATAAAAATTTGTAATATAATCGGATGTTAATTAATATGTAATAATAACAATATGTAATATAATTGGGTGCTAATTAATATCTAATATATATATATATATATATATATATATATATATATATATATATATATATGATGTCCGAGAGAACAATGTGAAATCAACAAATCTTGCGAAACATCATAAACAACTCTAAATTGTACGAATATTCTGAGAACAATATTCGGAACCTATCGAATTTTGAACCCTTACAACAAATAAAGATAATTACATATGCAAAAATCCTAACGTCCAACACTGGGGATGGGTGGGGGATGAAGAAATGATAGGAGATTTCCATTAAATTTATACTAACTTATTTGATTAATTGTTTTTAGTAACTAATAAAATTTAAAGATGAGATCCCTATCTCGCTACTAACGTTTAGGTTGCATTCCTATCTCGTTGGCTGTTTCATTCGTTTTGTCGCGTTGATTACCACTACAATCGTTTTTTGTCACGACAAGTGATGCTTATACAGATACTTGTTTTGTTTTATACTCTTTATCCTTGTATGCAATTTTAAACTTAACTTGAAGGAAGACATAGTATCGACATATTTTTAAACACTGTTAAACAATGTTTTTATCTTTTCTTTTGTTAAAACGCGCTCGTCTCTAAATACTGTAACAATAATAATAATAATAAAAATCCGTATTGAATGAAATTTGCAACGACCTTCGAAGACCAATGTCTAAAAATTACTTTGAACGAGTGAAGCATGTGGAGTCTTGACTAAAACTATACTTCTTGGAACATTGTGATCTGGCGCTACAGAATCCCAAATCCTATTTTTATTACTTCAAAACTCCCCCAAACTTAAATTTCGACATTAAATGACCGATAAGGAGTTGCTATCCTGTTAAACAAACAAATCAATCAATAAATCTATCTTGCAAAAAGTGGACGCAGGTTCGAATTCTGCCGAAGAGCGAATCTTTTACTTTAATAAGATTTCTCGAATATTCTGGCCGGCGGCCCAAAATAAATATACTGTTTAAAATAAACACAGCGTCTACTCAAATATGGCTATCCACTAAAAATAACGTTTAAAGTTATAAAAATCTGACGGATTAATATATACGTTGTAAGAGTTCAAAATTCGATAGGTTCCAGATAAGAGAAACTACATAACTTGAGGTCTACCAGCAGAATCAACTCAAATAGAAAATTATGACATAATCAAGATGTTGGCGTTCTACACTACTTCAAATAAAAAGGTAAGAAAGAAAATTACATCAATTTTGGAAAGATTGATAACAGTAACAGCACTTCAGGAACCTATTTTCCTGGGAGATTGTAACCAAAAGAAAGATTTTATAAATTTCTACCGACAGTAAGGAATGCAGATTGATTCCTCATGAGGAAACGGATAATATTACCATAATCTAGAAAATATCAGTTTGCAAAATCTGCCATTCACTGTCAATGAATAAACAAATTCGTTTTTGTTAAGGAATACATTGGAAACCATAGAGGAGATTTAATAATATTTGTCTAAAATTTGTAATTGTAAATTGCGAGAAAAACCTTGCAAGAGTTACTTCCCCTCGTAATAACGATTAGGCGTCCTTTCTTTTATTATTTCTTTTTGTTCATTTTATGTTCATTTGTATTCAGTGTATTTTTAATTTTATTTGCTTTGTTTTCTGCTTTCTTTCCCATCATATTTTGAGTTTCGCGTTTCTGTTTCTCCTTCCCAAGTTGGTGTGGTTGTGGTGTAATGGGGAACGCTCAGAATGAGAAATCGAGAGTTTGAAAATCGGCTATGGGTTAAATAGTGAATTATTCTTACAATCCAAAAATACGTTTCAAACTTTAAAAAAAACATAGAGTTGATAAGATGTAAAAACTCTATCTCATTGGCAAACTGAAATCAAAATCCACATCTCAAATTACACACAGATATTAATACCATACATTAAACATGTCTAAATTTAAATAGAATATATGACACATCGACTCCACTAGAATGGTCAAGTAGATTTTTTTTTCGTATATGTTTCACATAAATGGTTCTGATTAAGAATATGGATTTTAGACGATACATCTTTTATTTTATTTGTCGTTCCGTTTCAGAACGTTGACGATCATGGCTCTCCACAGATTCCTATCCTTTTTTTAAAAATCTAAACAGTATTTATCCCCCTATCCTAGTCCTTGTTTTGCTAATCATTTGCACAAAATTCTTAGTTAGATTACTCATTATTTTCACCTGACTTTCTTGCATTCAGTATGTCCTGTGAGTGTCAAATTCTCTAAGCCCTCTTTTCTCAATGCTCTCCCGAATTTTCAGCTGTTTCAATCAAAACTTTCCCTTTTGCTACCATTTTCCTTAAAACTTCTTCGTTCCTCGCAAGTTCCGTCTATGGTATCCCCAGTATCCTTCTGTAGGGTCATATCTTCGTTGCCTCAGGTCTCTTCTTTATCTGTGAAAAATTACCTACAGTTCACTTTTGCATTGTTTCTGACGAAATGTTTGTTCCGATAATTTATATAAGTACATCCAGTGTCGTTAGGGCCAAATACTTTTGTCACGCCGTGATCCAAGTAACACTTTCTTTATCAGCAAGGCTGATGCTAACCTCCACGGGAGTGACATATTACGTTTTCTTAGACTAAAGTTTTCCGCTGCCATAAAATGGAAAGATTATATTGAATCCGTTGCTAGGTCTGTTGTAAGAAAAGTTAGTTCACTCAGTCGTACTAGACAATATTTCTCGAACGAATTTATCTTACATATTTATTCGTCTACGCTATGAATTTCTGCCATTCATTGTCTAGTTCACTTCCTACGTATTTAGATACATCATATAGTAGGAAAATGAGTTGTTACGGTTTTTTGGGTATATACTATATATAACTAGTGAGCGAGTCAAAGTGACTTATTTCCCTTTATAGTCTACCAATAGAAGATTAACCAATCAGGAGCCGCAGAACACTGTATCCGTCGTGTATAAATGCGGCCATCTTTGTTTTCCCTACCGGAAGGACCAGAGCCAACTTGTCAGGCGAACACGACAGAAGGAAGAACTGCACTCTGCTGTAATATACACTGCGAACCTGAACTACGCTTTCCTACTGTCTCCGAAATATTCACTGCCAACCTCTAGATTCTATACTCGAAGACGACCGTCATGAAAATGTCTAACATGAGTAACAATAGACACCGAGTTTCGAGCGTGAGAATCTGGACTTATGAAAATAAATAGCGGTGTCAGGCTACTGACTGCGGTGATTATTGGGTGACTATTGAGTGGAACTATCCAGTCGAATTAGTGTGGATTATTGTGCGTCGATGCTTTAGGTTTTGATTCAAGATTTCCCGGACGTTAAGCCGAGCCGTGCCACTAGAAATGTATTCATTGAAATGGTTACCTTTGGCTAAATTTTACTTCTGCGTTCTTGTTAAGTATTTGCGGTGGTAATGATATACTGCTTTAATGTAAAAACGCTTGATTCCATTGGTGAAGTTGAATTAAATAGAATAAAAACATGTAATTCCAACGGATAATTTATTGTTAAAAACAAAAGAACCTTGTAAGTTATACAGGGTGTCCATAAAGTCCGTGTGCACCTTTAAAAAATGGATAACATTATTTATATTTGCGATAGAAATAATCTGCAAAAAATTTTATAAAGTTTAATACACCTAGTTTTAAGTATAGCTAAAATAACTAATGGGATTTCAGGAATTGAAATGATAATCTTTATAACATCAACAATAACACAATACTCGCCAGCGGCGTGAAGTAGGTAAACCACTGCTAGTGGTGGACTACATAGGCAGCATATCGAGCGCCTCGGCGTGGTGTAATGGTTATCGAGTTGGTCTTGCTAAAACTGTTACAACCGAATAGTGAGTTCGATCCTCACTGGGTGTCCCATACTTTCGGCCATGTCTTAGAAAAAGGGCACCTCGAGGTGGTGTAATGTTTAACAAGCTTGTCTCGCTAGAACACTTACGACGTAGTTGTGAGTTCGATTCTTGCTGACTGCTATGCTTGGACGTTAGCAAACTTACTGTCTGCTATGCCTCGACGTTAGCAAAATTGTCTTGCGAGATCAGTTACTACTGAAAAGTGAGTTCGATCCATACTTTCGGCACTGTACCACATCGAAGCTGCGACATATTACCCCACACACACTCACAATAGTGTACAGAGTATTTATGAGGATTGGGACTTACCCATTAGGGCTCATAGGTACGGTATATAGCAGGAATCGACTCCCAAGAGGATGTTTCCCCGATCACTACAATCTTAACCTGTTCAAGTCTAGAGTCACCTGTTATCTTCCCCACCTATGCGCATAAACACTGCATATTGCTCTGTTACCTTCTACCTTGAGTAGTCTGCAGTCCTTGTACAGGGTAAACATCGCTGTAAAAAAAAAATAAAGCCACAAGCATGGGACATCCAGTAAGGATCAAACTCACTGATCTGCGAGACAAGATTCCTGACTATTACAACAGAAGGAGGCACCTTTTAAATTGATTTTGCATTTGTCGGAAAACAGCATTAGCAAAATTAAATCAGTTCGATATATATTTTTACTAAAGGTACCCGCAATAGAAATATTAGGGGTCAATTAAGGGACAGGGTTACTAAATGATGGATTTATTCTTTTTCTACGGTTTTTTAATACGTTGTAGGTTATTTAAAGCCAGAAATATTTTTAGATTGTATGATTTTTTTTGATTTTTTTTTTTTTGAGATAATGATAGCTTAGTGATACAAGTCTTACTAATTAACCCATAGCTAAGGGCAGAAGAGGTGGATTTATATCTAATCAGAATTTGATAAACAAACAAGAAATTATAGTGTGGATATAAAGTGGGAGATCAATTGTATTTTACAATCAATATTTAAACAGATCCCTTACATTGTGGTCACGGTAGCTTCTATATATTTATATGCCAGAGAATGTAAATAAATAAAAAAATTAAAAAAAATAAAAAACATGCCCGTATATCTAATCCGTATTTCACTGATTGATTAGTTTTTTACTGTTTATTAAACCTTTGTGATACCAATGAACAATCGTTGCCACTTTCGTAATTGCAGATACAACTAGAGTAACGCCGTTGAACAATACTGGTGTCAGACGCCTTCGAACAATCTCGCACTAATAGTACTTGATAATACTCGCTTGAATAGTAGCCACCGAATAGTGATATGAATAGAGAAATAGTATAGTGAACAGAATAGATAATAGCTGTCTGTATAGTAATAGAGGATAGACTAGAAATAGTGATCCGTTTATTATAGAGGATAGACTAGAAATAGCGATCATTTAGACGTCACGCGATTTATTATATATGCGTTTCCTCTATGCTCACGTGATCCACTTAATTCAGTAATGGGATTGCCTGTGTTTGTTCTCCGGCGATCTATGTTCAAACTCAAGTGTCGGCAGCGACACTTTATTCCTATATAAAACAACCCGATGCAGATTTTGGAAAGCCAGCAAATATTTTTATATTATAAGAATTTGGTTGGGGGAAATGATAATGCTTTAGTATCACACGTCTTACTATTTAACCCACAGATGGAGAGGTCGATTTATACCTTTCCCAATGGCATTTGTGCGTAAGTGAACCTAAAGAACACGATACGAATTAGAACTCGCCCCCTCCCCAATCAACAATTATACGACCCGCACATTAAAGTTTACAGCACCTGGTATTCCCAAGCGGTCACTCTACTGACTAAGCTAGATGTTGCTTAACTTGGGTGTGCATACGAGAATCTGGGTTACTAAATGAGTTTTTTGCATGGTTGTATGTGCCGGAAGTGAGGAATAAGTGCAGATCGTAAGAATATGTAGGATAGGTAATGGCTGACCTTGAAGTGGTGAAGATTGTAGTGTTTAGGGAATCATCCCCACCTCCCGATTTACCAAAAAGGACGGTATGGAATTTTCTTTTTATCAGTAGAATACAAAGGCAATATGTATATATGGCCTGGCGTGCCTTATCTGTAAATGTCTGAACTGATGTCTTTAGGCGCTAAACCCTCCTTTTTCTGTTGGAACTTGATTATACCAAGATGCCAAATCTTGTCTATTTTCAAGAGAAGTCGCTCTAGTTAATTCTGAAGTCTTCTTTGAATGGCCAAATATCAGTTTACATAGAAAGACACAATGCAGTTATTAATAATAGCTGAAATTAATGCATGCAACATTTCACAATTCTAGCATAACGTCTTCATAGTCAGCCTATGAAGTTTTCAGCCCACCTTCGTACAGCATATTTTAATATTATTAATTATGCTGTAGATTAAATTTCGAAATATCCAATTCAAAATACCAACAGGATTTTTTCCCCTTTTCTCCCGACCTGTGATATTAATATTGACAAAGCTACGGATTTTTAAACAGAAAATGGCTTCATTTGAATAATGAAGCAATTCAATTATTATCAACAAAACAATTGTTTATTTTAAAATACTACGAAGGAGCACATTAAAAAGGAATAAGAAAACATATTTTTTAATGTTATTTTAAAATTAGAAATATTATATGTCCAGTAAACAAGAAGGGTGACGTTGAACAATATGTATATCTTGGTTGAGGTAACGTACAAAACTTGATTGATATCACGGTTCGGCGAAATTTATGCACATATATACAGTAACAGTTTTATGTATACGTTATAAAATGGACAAAGTCCGACAAATTATTTTAAGACATTTTTATGTTTATACATTGTTTTTATAGATACAAATATTTAAGTAAATGCTCTGTTTTTATAATAGACAGTATTTATAACATTTAGCGGCCTGAACGTCCGAGAAATTTTCATAGAAAATATTCGTTCTCCGACAGGAATCGAACCTGTTTCCTATACTGGACCGTCATTTAGCCTAACGTGCTCTTAACCGATCGGGCCACAGAAGATCGTTCGATTAGCAAGGTCGAATTTACTGCCTTTAAACTTCAATCTTCCATGAATCTCTCACGTACATACATATCTGCTCAAAGTGTATCCAAATGACGTCATACATAATGAAATGGACAAAGTCCGACAATTATTTATTCAGGACGGTAAATGTTATGAATAATGTTTATTAAAAAAACAGAGCATTTACTTAAATATTTGTATCTATAAAAACAATGTATAAACATACAAATTTTATGTATATAGATCGCTAATTTTCGGTGATCGAATCTATGCACAAAGTTTGAGCTTCGGATTATATGAATATGAATTATGCGAATATTCCACAGTAGGAATCCTTCATCTGGAATGTCTTTGAAAGCTGCAGAGAATGTTGGACTGGATATGGAACCTATTTGCATGTCGATCTCGTCTCAAGGAAATGAGAATTCTGTAATTTTCTAAAAATGGTTATTGAATCTGGATGCTGATTCAATGCGTTTTTTTTTCTTTCTTTTTTTTTTCTTTCTTTTTTTTTCTTTCTTTTTTTTTCCTTTTAGGCTACTTTTTCTTTTCTACATTTAATTTTTCTTTCAATTTTATCTTTTTATTTTCATTGAATTTTATCTTTTTATTTTCATTTTTCTTTGAATTTTTATCTCTTTATTTTCATTTTTCTTTCAATTTTATCCTTTTATTTTCATTTTTCTTTCAATTTTTATCTTTTTATTTTCATTTTTCTTTCTTTCGTCTTCCTTTCTTCTTCCTTACCTTTTGTTTTACTTTCTTCTTTATCTCTTCCGTTGCATCCTTCTCTTTCTTTTTTCTCTTTTCTTCTTTCTTTTCGTTTTTCTCCTTCATTTTGTTCGCTTTCTGTATCGCGTTCTTTATTATATTTTTCTTTTTCTTCATATGTTTTCATTCATCCTTCTTTCATTCTCTTTCTTTCATTCTACTTCGTTTTTCCTGATTACTTTTTCTTCTACTAAATCTTTTTAAATTTCTTTCCTCTTCTTAATTTCCTTCTTATTTAACTCATTCTTTCTTATTTTTCTTTTTTCCTTCGGCTTTATTTTTCTTCTTAATATTTTTCTCTCTTCCTTACTTTCCTCTTTATTTTTCCCTTATTTTTCTTTATTCTTCTTCATTATCTTCTTTTGTTTCTCCTTCCCCCCCTCTATTCATTCATTATACTTTATTTTGCTTTCTTAATGTTTTGATTTCTTCATCTTTATATTTTTTCATTAATTTTTTTCTTTTTCCACTTTTCCTCTTTTTTGTTACTTTATTTCATTTTACTTTTTTTTCTACTTTCTTCTTTTTTCTCCTTTCATCTTTTCCTTCCTCTTTATACTATTTTTTTTCTTTTTTCTTCTTCTCTAACTTTTTTAATTTATTTTCTTTCATTTTCTTTTTAGTTTTTTTATGTTTTCCTTTGCTTTCTTCTCTATATTTTCCTCTTGATTTCTTCTTCTTCTTTCTATTCTTCTTCATTTTTCTTCTTTATCATCCTTTTAATAAATTTGGCTTTATTTCTGTTTTTCTTTCGCATTCGTAATTTTCTTTTTTTTGTTTTTCCAACTTTTAATTCTGTCAATTCTTTTTTTTTAATTTTTGTTTCAATTTTTAAAAGAATTTTCTGTCCTTTCTTCTTCTTCATCTCTTTATTCTTTATTTTTCTTTCATTTTTCTTACTATTTCATTATATATAATTATATTTAAAATTGTGTATAATATATAGATTTATATAAAATATATATATATGTGTGTGTGTGTGTGTGTGTGTGTGTATGTATACATACATATATATTTAAAAACTATAACATGAGCATGTTATAACATTGCTACAAAAATAGCCATTTTCTTTCAACACTTCTATTGTCTTGTCAAGTGATGGTGTTGATTGCAAAAATAAACACCATCACTTGACAAGACGCCAGAAGTGTTGAAACAAGACGGCTATGATGTTATAACATGATTATGTTATCATTGTTAAGTAAATGTTATTCGCTCTACTTTGTATTGAACACTTTTTAAAAAAAAAAATACTGATTTTGGTAATAAGAATTTTATTCCATCTATGCCAACCCTGTATTCGGTTATATATATATATATATATATATATATATATATATATATATATATATAATTTGTATATCCTTGCTTGAACCAGCTTCTAATGCTCTGGATGGAGCGGCTTGGTGATGGTAGTCGTGGCTCGGAGGCACAGTTTTATGGGTAAAGGAACTTGGATGAGTTCCACCACGGAATATGTGAACGAGCGGCGCTATATCGAGTCTAGTTCGCTACTTCTTCATCACCGAGGTCCGTTAGTACAGTTGGTATAACGTAATGTAGCTGTCCGGGTTTCAATTCTCGGTAGTGGATGCGCACTGATGATGAGTCCCAAATATAGGACGAAACGGCCGTCCATTGCTTTCTGCAATCCGTTGAGGTTTCTTCTAGACTCGATGAATTACTTAATTATCTCAAATCCTGCTTAATTTCTATCATTATATATATATATATATATATATATATATATATAATCAGGAATGCCACTAATATGCAATGGGTGAAAGCGAGAGAAAAGACTGAGTATAGGAAGGATTGAGAAAAGTAGAAATAATGAACTTGTTTCATGAAGATAGAAAATAGCGATTGACGGTGAATTTAAAATTTGGAAGATTGTAGTTATCAAGAAACCGAGCAGCCGGAAGGGAGTTTCACTGTCGGGAAATGCGAGAAAAAACTGTTGGAGTAGAAGTAGCTGTTGCATTTTACTACATGATAATCTAGTGACACACTTAAATTCGTTCAGTCGGGGCACCAAGGAAAAAAATGTTAGTCAATGCCATTACCATCAAAATATTTGTAGAAAAGGAAACCACCTCATACCGATGAGAATGAGACCGAAGTCGAAATTGCAGTTTCAGGATCGATTACATTCCAGGTCCTTCTTTGAATTTTCTCAAGAACCTCGAGATAAATAACAGAAACACTAGACCAGATATGGCAGAATGGTAGATTTGTAAAATGTGCAAGATGAACTCTGACAGGAAACATTTTTTGGTACGACACATTGACCCAAATTTCCTTGCATTAGATGCAGCTATGGATTCAGTGTAGTTGATCCACTTCAAGCAGTGAGAATATTTGTAGAGTCTGAAGAGAACTGGGACCAGCGCAGGCGCACATTTCTTTAGGGTGATGGCTGGTGTCCCATCATTTTATGGGAGTCTAATTTACAAGTGATGTTTGAGACGAGTGACGAGTTATGCGCATATTACTCAGTAGAGCCTCTGTTCTGGGGGAAATCAAGTGTGGGTATTCCAAATGAGTTGCGTATTGAGTTGGAAGAGAATTTCCGAGCAAAGCATTAAACCTTGTCTGCTGTAGATGTCAGGACTTCACATTAAATAGCGGAGGGATTAAGGATTTTCTATTGTTCAGCAGACTCTTGAAGAGCTTCCAATTTTTATAGAACCGAATTTCTAAGAAACTATACGTTGTTTGATTCTGTCAGAAAACAGTAACTTTGCTTCTTTGAGGACACGACTGAACTTATTACGAGTAGAGACAAAGAGACGACTGTTGCAATCAGATATGCCACTCTGGTACACCCGAAAGAAGTGATTCCTGTGGGCTATAGCGGCTGAGCATGAAAGTGAAAACTCTGAAGATGAATTTGGTTTCACTTGGTTTTACCTTGTTGGAATGAAAGCTTCGATGCTGGCTTTCACCCAGTAGGAGACCGCAGAATCGCATTTTTGAACAAGTTTATAATTTAATTCCAAGGATGTCACAAAGGAGGTCATGAAACGAATCCCAACCAGCTTGATATTCTATTGATAGAGGTTTTCTTAGCTGATGGGAGAGCGAAAAAAGATGTTTACAGACACGACTGCACGGTTAGAGTTTCCAGAGGGCAGAGTTGCAGAGTACGACATGAGGCGTGGATAGGAATAAAGAAGAGATTAAGAAGAGAAGCGTGTCCATCAGAATTACTAGGGATCGAGTGGAGATGTCCACCACTTACTTAAGCTATTGAGCAAGGTGAGTGACAGAGTGATTAATCCACCTGGAATGGTGGATATGAAAGTCATCGGACATAAATATGGAAAAAAGAAATTCAATTAATTTATTGTTTTTTTTTTCTCTTTTTTTTTAGATGTAAAATATTTTTGGGATGGATAATTATGCTGTTACACGATTTGGACAATTTTGCTCTTACACTCGATATATCTATCTATCTATCTATCTTTCTATATATATATATATATATATATATATATATATATATATATATATATATTTCTATCAAGCATGGAAATCTATCTTTTATATAATTTTGTTAAAACAAAATTACAGCCTCTTTCTATTCACTTCCCTCTCCCCCTCTCTCTTTGCCGTAACACTCATTTAGATATATCTGTATTACTGTCGTCTGTCTCCTCTCTCCTTTCCATTTTTCCCTTTCTTCCCCCCCACTACCCTCCCATTCCTATATATCATTTCCGTTAAGTTAACCATCTAAATAGGTCACGGTTCGGTCACTCCTCCTACCCCAATATAATGCATGCTTAAGAGAAATATGAAATTAACCCCTCCCTATACTCTACCTTGTCTCGTTAACTACAACTATCACCCTTCCTGTTAAATTACAAAAATTACACTACCCATCAATTTCTAAACCCATTTTTCCTTTCATTTCGTTGTTGGAAGTGTTACCTGATGATTGTAATGGTACCTTAAAGTGGTCTGTTTTTTCATTAAATATATATATATATATATATATATAGAGAGAGAGAGAGAGAGAGAGAAAGAGAGAGAGAGAGAAAGAGAGAGAGAGTGAAGAAATTTTGTTATGGGGGGTAGATTAATCAAATATAATAATACATCGAACCCAGGATAATCTTCAACAGAATGCAAAAAGCACTGGACGGCCGTTTTGTCCTATTTGGGAAGAAACAGTAGTGCGCATCCAATACCAAGAAAGGAATCCGGACAATTTCGATACAACGCAAACGTCATACCAACTGTACCACGGGCCTCGGGGACGAAGAAGACACGAACTAGACTCAATATAGCGCCGCTACTCATTCAGTTCCGCGGCGATACACATCCATGTATACGGATAACCTCGGAATAATACCCCAAGAGCCACGACTGTGCTTTCAGTCTTTTTTTCTTTTCCTTTTTTCAGTTTTGTCCTCTTTTTTTCGAGACTGTTTTTGGATAAGGTTGTGGCAAGCCATCCGATGGTTCCACCAACTGTTTATGTTTTTCTTTAATATATATATTGACCTCCAAAATGTATTCACTGTATATCCTTTCTTGACCCAACTAATGCCCGTGAGTAGCGGCTAAGGGTCAATACAGTTGGTATGACGTTTGCGTTGTATCGAAACGGTTCGAGTTAAGATTTTCGGTAGCGGATGCGCACTGAGTCCCAAAATAGGACGAAACGGCCGTCCAGTGCTTTCTGCATTCTATTGAAGATTGTTCTGGACTAGATGAATTACTATATATATATATATATATATATATATATATATATATAAATGGTGTTAATCGCTTGGAAAAAAACTTGGATAGTTCGACTTGTAGTAGAAAAAAAGACTGAAAGCACAGTCGTGGCTCTTGGGGTATTGTTCCGAGGTTATCCGTATACATGGATGTGTATTGCCGCGGAACTGAATGAGTAGCGGCGCTATATTGAGTCTAGTTCGTGTCTTCTTCGTCCCCGAGGCCCGTGGTACAGAACAAGGAAAAATGAGGAATAAA
>CAHIKZ030004476.1:2320000-2367500 GCA_903632075.3 Acanthosepion pharaonis
TCACCAATGTGTAGCGTTAGTGATCATTTCTTTTTATCTTT
Source organism: Acanthosepion pharaonis (assembly GCA_903632075.3). Classification (NCBI taxonomy): domain Eukaryota; kingdom Metazoa; phylum Mollusca; class Cephalopoda; order Sepiida; family Sepiidae; genus Acanthosepion; species Acanthosepion pharaonis. The sequence goes on from CAHIKZ030004476.1 coordinate 2,320,042, forward strand.
AATAACTTCGTACTATGCAGGCTGATCAATAAGCAAAGCCTCAAAGTGAATAAAAGACGCTTTAGAATATTCAGCTTAATAAAACTGACTAGAAAATGAAATAAATTTATTTCTCTTGAAAATTATGAGGGTTGAATTATAAGTAATGTCTCAAATACTAACAAACATGTTTAAATAAAACAAACAGAAGTAAGAAAATTAAAATCAAATAAATGTATGTCTCTTCGGTATTACGAGGATTTATTTATAACTAACGTCTCTGTTGTTCAGTCTTCATCGAGTCTAAGTACATGATGTCCGACCTAGGCAAAAAAACTCACAATGGCTCGACCAGTGTGTACTTGCTACTCAGTGAAAACAGGGCGAGCAATAACTGAGCAGTACTAAAAATTAAAAAAAACCTAGACGATATCCCGAAACCTGGGCAATGGAAAGAGAACAGTCTACCCCCGTAGATTAAATGAAGAGGTTAGTTCAGAATTCTCTGTAGGTTACGCAGATCGATATACAACTGATGAAGGCCTGAGTGCACAACGGTCGAAACGTTGAGATAACAACAACCAAGATAAGAACAATAGCCCTAATATAAATAGAATATATAATATATATATATATATATATATATATATATATATATATATATATTGTGTGTGTTTATTTTGGCAGCATTTTTTCATTCATACATGTTTTATTAAATAATATAGACAAGTGTTGTCTATTTGTTTTATGTAAATTCTTTTCATAACGCCTGATAAGTTTAATAACATTATCATTAAACGAAGAAAGAAAATCACAATATTGATCCATATTTTTAATCCAATCTAAGCTGGCTTACATAAGCCATTATCAAAGATGTCAATTACTGTACAAATATTAAGCAATATACGGACAAGACAGTGAGGATAGTCTGTGATTGTTTACATGGATGATTTCCTAGCAACGATAAACACGTGCATATAAGACGCTAGAAGCGAAAATCGCACCGCAGCTCATAACGTCACACATGACCACGCGAGAGTGAATTCGAGAAGTATTAAGTATGGGAAACCGTTGGTATAAACCAATGGCTTCTGTTACCAATTATAGATATTTAAGGATATTTGTAGAGATTCCATAGTTGATTTTGTTTAGGTTGAGTTTCAACTGTTTGATGTATATTGCTTCAAGGATTTTTATTTTTTGGGTATTGTTTTCATGTTGAAGTATAATTGTGTTTTCGGCGAGGATTTTACGGAATTGTGTGTGCGACCAGGCATGTTGTTTTAAATGCCTAAACTCTAACATTGTTAGGCATTGTGATTTTCTTTCTTCGTTTAATGATAATGTTATTAAGCATATCAGACGTTATGAAAAGAATTTACATAAAATAAATAGACAACACTTGTCTATATTATTTAATGAAACATGTATGAATATATATATATATATATATATATATATATATATATATATGGACAAAGATGTCATAGCTCTATACTTATTTTTCAAGTGAAATGTGTCAGTGTATCGCTATTTAGAAATAATTTCATTTCCTTAGTTGCTTAAGCCTTTTACATTTTCGCGTTCTGTGATGCTCATCTTCTTACTCTGCTTTTCTCCGAAGTTAAGCAACGTCGAGTCTAGTCAGTATCTAGATGGGTGATCGCTTGGGAATACCAGGTGCTATAAATATGAATGTGCAGGTGTTGTAAAGGAATTGTTAACCTGAAGGCCGAGTTCAAATTCTACTTGGGTTTTTTGTATATCACTTACGTGCAACTATCCTCGGAAAAACCATTAATCCATCACTTCTCTCCCCCAGCTATGATTAGAAAGACTTTTATCTCCAAACCATTATTATCTCCTCCCAAAAGGTTATTACAGTCCAAAAAATATTTTCTGGCTTTAAATAGCCTGCAAAAGGGTTGACAAACCGTAAAAAGTGAATCAATCAGGGAACAATATTTTTTCTTTATATTTTTTTAATTATATCCTGTCCTATTATTTCTGTGTTCTCCTTGAACTTTAGTCACCATCTGTGTTCATATGTATACATCTTTAAAATTTGAAAGATTGGCGTTACGGTTAGAGTCCGAGTTAGGTCTAGGGTCAGGGTTATTGGCTTGCATATGGTCTAGTCCTATTCACTTATTGCTCGTCCGTTTCCACTGAATGTAAGTATCCAATGCCCGGCCCAAGAACTCAATTCACGACCACTATGTTACTAAAATCATAAACCATTTGTTCACTAGGCCATCGTCCCGTTGTATTACATATACTTAGAGGAGGGTGGATGGAGTCTCTCTGAGCCTTGGTTGGCAATCCATTTAGTGATGGTGTCACGATAAAAATACCCTTGATAGCCCTAGCGAAGCATCAAGAATTCAGCTATTTGACAAGATTATGAACTACACCAATCAAAGTATTAGTGAGTTCAATATCGGCTGAGGCCGCAAGATGATGATGATGATGACATATTTGGTGACATAGTGGTTAAACACTTGAGGAAGGACGGGGTTCACAATGGCCGAAACGTTGTAACAACAACAAAGATCAGAACAATAGTCCGAATATAAATTGTGCAAATAAAGATAACTCCTCGTAACAGAACCCCAGAGAGAATTTTTACAAATCTTATAAAATGTTTTAGACCGGATGTAATAAAGGAAATGGTAACTGATTTAAGGAAATATATTTTCCCTTCAAGATTGAGAACGTTGATCGATACTTGCGGTCTCTAATCCTATAAAACCAGTTTTTAGATCAGATTGAATAAAGAAATTTGAATGAAATAAATGTATTTCTGATCACGATTGGATGTGTTGATCGATATACCGTGTGTAACAACAAAATTGCCCAAATCGTGTAACAGCAAAATTGTCCAAATCGTGTAACAGCAAAATTGTCCAAATAGTGTAACTGCAAAATCGTCCAAATCGTGTAACAGTAAAATTGTCTAAATCGTGTAACAAAATTGTCTAAATCGTGTAACAGGAAAATTGTCCAAATCGTGTAACAGTAAAATTGTCTAAATCGTGCAACAACAAAATTGACCAAATCGTGTAACATCAAAATTGTCCAAATCATGTAACAGCAAAATTGACTAAATCGTGTAACAACAAAATTGCCCAAATCGTGTAACATCAAAATTGTCTAAATCGAGTAAAAGCAAAATTGTCTAAATCGTGTTACAGCAAAATTGTCTAAATCGTCTAACAGCAAAACTGTCCAATCGTGTAACAGCAGAATTGTCCAAATCGTGTAACAACAAAATTGTTCAAATTGTGTAACATTTTAATTGTTCATCCCATAAAATGTTTAATATCTCAAAAGAACTTCTAAAATAATTGAGTTTATTTTTTCCGTGTCTTCAAATAAGACGTTTAGCCACCTTGACACTATTTGTCGTAGGAATCACTGAAAAGCCCTTGGAGTTATTCAGCTAGAAATAGAACAGGTTAAAATCGTTTTAAATCAGACCCACTGTCTTCACAAATGAGTAATGGTGAGAGGAAAAAAGCTCATTGAGACCTTCAGTAATAGTACCAACATTCATAGTCTGTCTTTCATCTTCAAAGTCCATTCAAGAACCATCCAGAGAACGGTGAATAATCTTTAAAAAAGGAAACAGTAGAGAGGAAATCTAGATCAGGAGGTCACAACAGGAAAAGGAATCATCATTCCAAATTAGATTTAAAGAGTTCAGTTAGAAAAGATCCAACTCAGTCCATAAGACGTTTGGCACGCAAGAATGGAGTTTCAGACTTGAAAAAAAACTTGAAAATTGTATGTGAAACCTGTGAGGTACTTTGTTACTCCTGGACAAAATGTTAGAAGGTTAGAGAGGGTGAGGATCATCTTGAATGAATTGGAAAATTATCCCAGAATTATATATATATATATATATATATATATATATATATATATATATATATATATATATATGAACTTTATACTAATCCTTTATGAGCTTTCAATCCTTAGCTATGTTTAATTAATAATTTTTCTTCTGTTAAGCTTAGAGAGTAATTATACACTCTTATTGTTCAAAGTAAAGTCCAATAGTGTTATACAAACCTCAGAGAATTCCAGTAAGATATCTTTAATCATTTCTAAGATACAGTATTTCAAAGCTTAATCTAACAAAAACAGACAATTTTGCTTTTAATCGATTTGGGCAATTTTACTTATTCACCCGGTAAATTTTAATCCAAACAGAATATTGAAATTTTCGATGGTTTTAAAAGTCAAGCATCCGAAACCTGTTCATATACTCTGGACCACTAATATGTTGTATCTTCAACATCTAGCTTCCTAGAGACTCAAGAACAACGGATATGGAATGATTGTCATACGATGTACTTTCATTTTGTGTAACCCGAGGATACAATGCAAATCATACAAGATACAAAATTTGCAGAAAAATATTATTCCTTTTAAGTTTGTTTGGCGGAATTCTTTAAAATCTAATTCACCAAAAAACACGTGGATGTCAAATGGTGGCCGCTTCTTTTCTGTGCCGTTTCCCTTCAGGATCTAGACGATCATGGCCCTCCACATCTTCCTGCCTTTTGGAGGTCTTAATAATTTCTGTCTTTTTGTTACTTCTCCCAAACCCTGTTCTATCATCCATTTACTCAAGCTCATCAAGTATATTACGGACTGCTTTCCTCCGTCCATTTTTCTCTCAATCTGTCCTGTGAAGATCAGATTTTCCAAGCTCTCCTTCCTCATTACGTGCCCGCGAAAGTTCAACTACCTACTCATGATGTTATGTATAAGTTTCATTTTTGTTTACATTTTCTTCAAAACCACGTCGTTGCTCATATATTCGGTCTATGATATCCTCAGCAACTTTCTGTAGAATCACATTTCTGTTGCTTCAAGTCTCTTCTTCATATTTGAGGAGATTATCCAGCCTTCGCTGAATGTGTACTCCCACGGCATATATTTATATATACGTGTCAATCTTGCAGCCCTCTGCGACCGGACAAAGTTGCCCAGTCCCTAGGGTCACTAACTGACCGATCCATTTTCCAGCTTCTTTTCAGTTAATTGATTTCTGGCCATTTATGGTTTGCCAACAAAATAAATAGATTTTTTTTCTCTTGCCATCTCAATTGCTTCTGTCGACTATCAGATGATCTGGCTAATTGGCCTAAAACACTTAAGAAAGCATACATCCTTTTTTACGTTCATACACAAAACCAATTAACACCTTCCCTCAAAGTATATATTCTTAGATATATTCTGTTATGTTATTCGCCAATTACTAAGATGTCCAAAGTATCTTGTATACCTATATATTTCCAATCAATAACAGAGATAGGTGGCCATAAGCAAATAAACGCTATAAGTTTGAAAACAAATATCTTAAATATGACTGTTTTGAACAAACAGCATGCTTATTTGACCTCGGCTTTTACTAATATTAAATTTATATATCTGAACTGATTGATCCTTTTACATGTAGAAGGTAAAACAGGTGTTACATGTTTAATCTACGACTGATCTCACATGGAAAAAAATGTTGATGTTACTTAGAGAAATACGACTGATCTCAGATGTGAAAATGTGACTGGTGTCACATGTAGAAATAAGACTGATCGCACTTTCTAGAAATATTACACTAATCTTACACGGAGCAATCAGAATGATCTCACATTTGAACATAGGACTGATCTCACATGCAAAGTTACGGGTGGTGCTACATATAGAAATACGAATGATCTCACATGTAGAAATACGACTGATCTGAGACGTAAAAATCCGAATGATCTCACGTTTAAATATAAGACTGATTTAACATGCAAAAATGCGACTGATGGCACATGTGAAAATCTGAATGGTCTCACACGTACAAATACGACTCATCTCAGATGTAGAAAAATAACTGATTTCACATGTAGGAATACGACTGATCTCACATGTGAAAATTTGAATGAGCTCGCATTTAAATATACGACTCATCATACATGTAGAAAAACGATTCATCTCACATGTAGAAATACGACTGACCTCAAATGTAAAAATACGACTGATCTTACATATAGAAATACAACCGATCTTAGACGTAAAAATCCGAATGATGTCGCTTCTAAATATATACTACTGAACTCACATGTAGAAATAAGACTGATCTCACATGTGAAAATTCGAATGATCTCACATTTAAATATAAGACTCATTACACATGTAGAAAAAAGATTCATCTCACATGTAGAAATACGACTGATCTCACAAGTAAAAATATGACTTATCTCACATGTAGAAATACAACTGATCTTAGACGTAAAATACGAATAATGTCACTTCTAAATATATACGACTGAACTAACATGTAGAAATATGATTTATCTCACATGTGAAAATCCGAATGTTTCCACATTACGTCTGATCTCATATGTAGAAGTGCAACTCCACTTATATGTAGAAAAAAGATTCATCTCACATATAGAAATACGACTGATCTCACATGTAGAAATAGGACTGATTTCACGCGTGAAAATACGAATGATCTCACATTTAAACGTACAACTGGTGTCATCTGTAGAAATACGGCTCATATCCCATGTAGAAAAATCACTGATTTTATATGTAGAAATACGACTGATCTCGGCATATAAATATACGACTGATGTTACATGTAGAAATACGACTGACATCACAGTTAAATATACGACCGAGATCAATGTGAAAAAGATTATTAAAACCATATGATAATAAAAATGAGACAGAAAATCATATTGTAAACCATTTTCTCTGTGAAATTTTTATACACACATCGAATACACACACACACATACTCACACAGGTACGCTCTCTTTTTTTTCTTTTTTAAGCATTTCACCCCAAGCAAGGCGGGAAGCCACTAGCACGCAAGGGGTTACAGAGGATTTGGAGCGAGATCAGATAGGAGTGATAGAGGAAAGGATGAGGAGAAGGATAGTGGATAGATCAAGGCAACTGGAGATGTCGATTGACATTACATTTGAATAGTACATACACATATTTACAGATAGATAAACAGATACTATTCTTTTCATCATTAAGGTGCAATGGAGACTCGCTAACATTTTAATATATAGCCAGTCGGAACCATTATCTCAATGTCAGGTCGGAGGTAGGTTCGTAAAATTGTTCCTCGGATAATGTTGAGGACACAATTACTGAGTCAATGTTTCTTTTTTTTTATTGTCTGAACAAGAGAGAGTGGAAAAGTAGTTTTCCAATAAATTACTCGGTGCACCGTTGCAAATACCAGGGTAGGATTTTTTTTTTTTTTTTTTTATGGAATTCCACTTTTGCAAATAGAGCATGTCTCCTCTGGCCACGCTGCAAATTTTGCTCAGTAAAAAGATAGAAGTTGATATTTAATGGACACAGCGTCGTTGCAAGATTTTATAGAACGAAGTGAGGTGTAACGTCGGCCTGCTAGTTGAAGCTATATCGATTGATTTCTCTTCAACACTGTTATATTAAGAAGAAACAATAAATCTATAATCAATTAATCATTGATCTGGAACTATATACGCCGTTGACAATAATTTTACGCATTAATTGGCGACTATAAAATTATGGGTGGTGAGATTGTAATTCGCATAAAGAGAAGTAATCAATCGAATCGATAGCACAAGTGCAATCGAGAAAGAGTGATTTATTTAATCGAAACAATAATTGTGTATGAGCTAGCAAAACATTAACACTTGCAGGCTATTAAATAATAATGAACTGTCTTATTTAACTTTTCATTTTATTTTATTCCAAAATTTTGTTAGCCAGTCTGTGCTGTGAATGGGTCCACCCCACATTAACATTGTCGTGTACGGTGCATCAGAGAATGCCCAACTCCTCTCGGCGCGGTTGTTTGTATAACGGTGTATATCACCAAGTCCCCCCCAGATCCTTGCTTCTGTATGCTGTGACCGGAAGTGTTTCTCGGCTAGCCTCATGCATCTTCTAGCATCATGCAACACGGCCAGGGGATACAGGTCCCTGATATTTTGCAAAGGTGATATAAAATACCAGGTGTAACAGAAAAAATTTCCAAATCTTGTAAAAGCAAAATAGTCCAATTGTTAGATTAAGCACTGCACCGTTGTATCTTAGAAATGATTAAAGGTATCTTACTGGAATTTTCCGAGGTTTGTATAACACTATTGAGCTCTATTCTGAACAATAGGAACGTAGGATTACTCTCCAAGCTTAACAAAAGAATCCTGATGAAATCGATCATAAAGGAAAATGACATGTTCATCATTTGTGAACGTCCCCCGGTGTCGCTGCGCCAAATGTGACGTCTGCCTGGCCGCGTCCGTCGTGCTGTCCTAGTCGCGGCGCCAATTGGGACGTCACCCCCTCTGTCTCCGCGCCGTCGCCGTCCTATCCTGTCTTGTGACGACCAATGTGACTTGGTATTGGTAGCGGCACCAAATGTGACGTTCTAACCTTTTGCTGATTCGGATGGGAATCTGGTTAGATTCGGTATCAGCCTTGTCGTTCCCAGCTCGCCTCCAACGTCTGGTTACCAAAGTAACTGTTTTGATCTCTAGTCTAACCTACCCACGTTGTGATTTGATCTTAGGTAAACGAAATCAATCAGTCGCCGGGCCGTAATGCAAGTTGAGTCCGGCCAAGGGTAACACCACACAAGTATATGTCAAAGAAAATAAAGTAATAACTCGAAAAGTTCAAATGTGTTAAAAAGGATAACAATATTTTATATCTGGTTGCTGAATACAGGACTGCATCTTCTTCCCAACCCGCTATATGTATTCGTGACACTTTGTGTTTGTTAGGCAAGTTTTAACATCTTAAATTGTTTGTTCTTTAAGAAACTGGTTCTTGGTGTATCTTCAGCCGATATTTGTAAGACTTGTTTTTAGAGATGAGAGTCTAAGTCGTTCTTCAAAAATAAATTGTTCTTGGTTAGAAGATGAGTCGTGATTTGCGTGGAATCTTTCAAGCCAGCTATATGCGAGGCGGGTCTTCCGAGCTCTCAGCTCACTGCAACTAACTGGAACAATTGGAGCTGGAACTCGAACTTAACTGCTTTCCACTCGCTGCGACTCTGCTTATATGGACGCCGACCAAAACCGAGGTGGGCTTGTCGGGGTTTGAGGTTCCTTGATAATTCTAAATCCACAATCCACTTCTTTGTTTTCGGTCAGGAAAATTTATTATTTTCCATTTTTGGAAGTCTTTTCGTCCTCCCACCTTCTTCTGTTCTCATATTGGTATCTCACCATACCCTCAGAGGTTGTCAACGGGTTTCCCCTCTCTCTCTCTCACAGTGGCATCTCATACCGATCCCTTCAGGGGGTGCGTCAACAGGCCTCCCCTCCTACTTCACATGATTACCTTCGCCTAACGCTCACACCAGCATTCAGCCAATGGGCGCCAAGCAGTGTGGGTGTGGCCAGACTGGCCTCGGTTTAAAAATTCTTGCTGAAAGAGAAAAAAAATTATCTTCCTTTTTTTTCTTTTTCCTTTCTTCCCTTTCTTCTGCCCGACAACAAACCTTAGACTCTTATCTTAATCGAATCACCTGGACTTTATCAATCGAGACTTTTCGCCAGCATCAAGTGGGTAGTCATCTGATGAGATCGCATTCTGGCGTTAGTTATTCCTGATAAAATAATTCTCTTATCATAGCCAGCTCCTGGCACAAAACAGATGCCTTTTTCAAAGATCTTTGTAGATAGCCAATGGTCTTATGTTTTTTTAATTCTGCGGTTGATCCAATCGGACATTTTCCTGCGACCCAATTAATTTTTTATCTATTTAGAATTCTGCTCTGTAGGTCATCTGAACGACCTGAAATTTTCACCATTGCGATGGGCAGATTGGATATATCTTATTCGCCGCCCCGTAACATAAATTAATTTAAATCCGACACATCCGCGACCCTACTTTCCTCGCTAATGAGAATAAAAACTTTTAGCACTTTTCTCTGTTAGAAAAAAGATAACATCGCTTAATGTCCTTTTCGTGATGGCTTCTTATCACCTAAATTTAATTCTCGCCTTTCTTTTTTCTTTCTAGCGACCTAAATGGTGTCACAATTAATTAATCATTGCGAAGGATTGGAAGTTCATGAAGGATTGAAATAAAGTTATATATATATTATTCCAGGATCATTTTCCAACTTATTCAAGATGATCTTTGTTCTCCCTAACCTTCTAACTTTCTGCCCTGTACTAAGATGATACCTCAGTTTTCACGTACGATTTCATTTTCAAGTCATTTTTCATTGCTCTTTGAACTGCCCTCTCTCACGTCCCAAATGTATTATGGATTAAGTTGGATCTTTTCTAATTGATCTCTTTAGCTCAAAATTGAAAGGAAGATCTCTCTTGCTGTTTTGATCTCCTGATCCGGTTTTCCTCTGTACTGTTCCCTTTTTTAAATTTATTCACCATTCTCTTGATGGTTCTTGAATGGACTTTGAAGATGGGAGTCTGAGTATGAATGTTGGTATCACTACTGAAGGCCTAAATGATTTTTCCTCTCACCATTGCTCAATTGGGCTCACAGTGGGGAAGACACAAAACGGTTTTAACCTGTTCTCTTTTTAATTGAATAACTGAAAGGGCATTTCAGTAATTCTTACGAAGATGGCAAGATCTTTTATCTAATAACCTGGAAAAATAGATACTCAATTAGTTTAGTGGCTTTTTAGATATTAAACATTTTGTGTGATGGACGATATGCTGTTACACGATTTGAACAATTGTGCTGTTACACCCGGTACATTGGGTGCATAAACCACTCTTCTCTTTGAAAAAAGATTATAATAGCTTCAGTCCTAAACAATATATAAATGCCATTCCTAGCGTCTTTTACTCGACACAAACACACTACACTGACCCAACATTTACAAAATATTGCTGAGATGACCCATTCCTTTTTCGCTCCGATGCTTAAAGGATGAAAATAGTAAAGTCGAGTCGAGATTCTCAATTTTAGAAAATTACTTCTGTAGCGTCAACGAAAACACAGCTGTCGCCATATTGAGTAAGCAACGTAAAATACATTCGAGAAGTTTTGAGATTTTTCAGTAGACATTTATTAATTTCAAAGAATGAAACTCTAATTTTCTCTATAGCATGAACTTTTAATTTCAATTCACTTGTCGTAGCGTTCGTTCCAATTCGTGAATCCCCCAGTGAAGATCTCCAAGACTCTTGTCACAGCGTCCTTCATATTTCTCAATATCTTCAAGAATACAGCTCCTGAGATTCTCCTTTAGTTAGGGAAACAACCAAAAGTTACAGGGAACAACGTCATTGAGGAACAATTTTGATGCCGATTAGTAAGTCCAGAAACGCGGTTAGTAGCAAATACAGATGGATATATACAGTCTCGAAGTAGGACTTCCTTAGAGTCTACGTGCTTGTAACTGACTTCTACAAGAGGTTAACTCACACTATCTCCGTTCGTATATTCTCTGACTGTCCCCGTATATCCTCTCTCACTGACTGTCTAACTCTGGGTATTTAACAGTAGCACTCCGAGTAACACTGGTAGAGTCCATTTATATGAAAAGGGGAGGACCCCATAACACTTTTCACCGCTATCAAAACTGGAAAGTGCGGGCTTGTCTGCTCAAACACAGATATAGCAGCAGTACACCATTTTTGATCTGGTATGGCTCTTGTAACTATAAAGGGTAGCAGGAGTCAGCTACTTACTGGTGTGCTAAAAGGAACCGATCATTTTTCTGGTATCTGTAGTGATATTTGCTTATAAAGGGTGTTCCAATAACTTGGACCGATTTTAAATGTGAATTAAGTTTAAGCGTCTATCTTTTTTCTTTTTCTTTCAGATTTGTTGGCTGATATTATTTTTTACACATAATTGCCATGATTTAAATAACATGATCCAATAGAGAAATAAATAAATTTTAACCAATAACACTGACTTACTTACTGCTAACTTTGATCCGTCTTAATGAAACACCCTTATATATAATCTGTCTTAATGAAACACCGTTTATATGACTTTCACTTAAGGTTTGGTGCAAACCTGTGTCCCAGTATGCTTTCAAGCCACTCGTTCACCATGAAAAGAATTCAGGATCTGCTCTAGAAAAAAAAACAGCTGCTGCTGTTTAATGCTGAGAGCCGTCAAAATTAATCTTAAATTCATGAGATTATATATAAATTTAATCCAACTTCAATAGAATGTGTCCGTGCGAAAATGTATCAGTTTACGGACCAATTCCGCTGAAACACTGATTTTCGTACGATCATCGATTGTAAGCAGTACCTAAACGTGTGTCCGCTTGGGAATACCAGGTGCTGTAAGCTTGGATGTGCAGGTGGTGTTATGGATAACTGATCGAGATTTGAAATCAGAGATCTAAGTTCCAATTTCAGTCGGGTTCGTTATATTCACTTACTCGAAAATTCCCTTGGGGAAGGAATGATTCCATGTCTTTTCCCTCCAACTATGGGTTAATTAGTAAAACTTGTATCTGTCACTCATTATTATTTACCAAATGATCATACAATCTAAGAGTATTTTCTGGATTTATATAATCTGGAAATGTTGGATAAGCCTTAAAACAAAAATTAATCAAACCAAACATACAACAGAAAAAATTTGATGTGATAATTCTAAACAAAATAATTATCTGGCTGTGACGCTTTAAGTCATTGAAAATAAGATAAAATGCGTTTTAAGATTTCAAATGTAAATATGAAATGTAAGAATATACAAGAATTAAGTATAAAATTTAAATATTTACTATAAAATTTAAATATGAAATTCAGATATAAAATTTAAATTTAAATATATAATATAAATTTATATATAAAATTCAAATATAAAATTTAAATATATAACAAAATTTAAATATGAAATTCAGATATAAAATTTAAATTTAAATATATAATATAAAATTTAAATATAAAATTCAAATATAAAATTTAAATTTAAATAACATAAAATTTTAAAATGAAATTCAGATATAAAATTTAAATTTAAATATATAAAATAAAATTTAAATATGAAATTCAGATATAAAATTTAAATATATAACAAATTTAAATATAAAATTCAGATATAAAATTTAAATATAATATCGATATAAACGTACCTTCCAAAATCTCATTTATTTGATAAAAAATTAAAAACTAAAAAATTCCCCAAATTTATTAAATATGGCAAACAAATTGTTGGACTCGCATTTCGATCAGCTCCTCCACTAGAATGATTGAGATGGAAGTGATCAGTTGATGCTAGCAATAACGAAAAGATGGATATCTGTAATTGCTAGACGCACATCTTCGATTGGATTGCATGATGTTTTGATTCGGTTTGTTATCGACTTCATAAAAATAAAAAAATGACAAGTGACTAAAAAGACAAAAGAAAATAAAAACTCGGTAAAACGACTAACAGCAGGCGATAATTGACTCCTACAGGTTCGAATGAGAATAATCTGTAATTTCGAACACAACAAGCTGGAATTTACCGCTACGGGGTCGAGGGGAAGAGAAAATCATTTAGATTAGTCTTTACCTGATCTCATATTTCAGACAGCCTACTTAGCAGAAGAAATTTCTCATATGTATGTATGTATGTATGCATGTATGTATGCATCTATCTCATTCTCTTCATATCTATCTATCTATCTATCTATCTATCTATCTATCTATCTATCTATCTATCTCATTCTCTTCATATCTATCTTATGCTCTTCATATCGATCTATTAATCTATATATGTAGCTATCTATCTATCTGTAACATTATATATATATATATATATATATATATATATATATATATATATATGAATATCAATCTATCCATATATATTTTATATATATATATATATATATATATATATATATATATATATATATATATATATATTCTCTTTATATCTATCTCAATCTTTTTCATATCTATCTATACCATTTACTTTATATCTATCTATCTATCTATCTATCTATCTATCTATCTATATATCTATCTATCTATAGTTAAATTCCCAGATCAATTCTTTGGACAAGACATATTGGTATCAAATAACAATTGGAAAAAAATCTTAGATTTTGCCGACGCGTTTCGTCTTCCGACATTTTCAAGGCAAAAATGAAATCGAAATGTTTTTGTTGTTATAGTTATAAGTTGTTGCCATTAAAAAATCCAAATTTAAAAAGATTGACGCTTCTGTCTAAGACTTTTTTTCTGGCTAATGTAAAATTAACTTTATAGTAAGGGAGTTTTTTTTCCATGTCGACAATATAGCTAAATTCTCAGATCAATTCTGTGGACAAGACAGATTGGTATAAAATGACAATTAAAAAAAAATTCATATATATATATATATATATATATATATATATATATATATATATATATATATTTGAATTTAAGAATTTAAAGAATTTGAATGAAACCTGTTGTGTAATTTATTGGGGTTATTGTAACGTCTTCCTTAATGTAGTCCTTATCGCTCACCCCTTAACCACCTTTATCTAGAGACGAGAAGCGTTAGATTTGAGCAACATCCAGCCAACACACTGGGGTTAAAATAGGAAACTAAAATAATACATATGACACACTCATATCCTCTCTCCCACCTCACTTCCTCACTTCGTTAACTTTGCGTATACTTGATGAGGTCCGTCAAAAACGTGTGAATTTCTTTTCATTTTTCATTTCAGCTTTTGGAAGTAAAGTCTGATGATCCAGAACCCTGTAAAAGGGGTTATGGTGAAATAGCTTATTACATGGAATCTTAACGTCGTCTGTCTTTTATTCAAACATATATGCTCTGAATTTTACATTGAGCTCTCTGGATATCATCCTCCTCAGGTCTACCCATACGGATTACCTAAATTTGAATAAACTAAAAATATATATATATATATATATATATATATATATTTTTTTCTTGTTCAGTTCGACTGGGGTTGTGTATTTCTTTATGATATTTCTGTAAAAATAATTCGTTTTGCTAACAGTTAACACGTATTTAAACTATTTAAACCATATTTGTGGGGAGCTGAGATGGATACACACTTTTCCCAAGAATATTTACGCGAAAGAGAATTCGGCTTTTCTCTCCGATTTCTTGTTCTGAGCTGCTGACTATTACATCTCTTAGTCACACAATCGCATACGCACACACACACACACACACACACACACACATATATATATATATATATATATATATATATATATATATATATATATATATAGTACAGGTAATAAATCCGTTGGTATATGATCCAAGTGGATCCTAGAATATAAAAGATTAAAACTGATCTGCAAAAGAGCTCAATGTATTTATTATAACAGAGCCAATAAATGGTATTATAAAATCAAATCCAAAATAACCTCATATGGGGGTAGATCTATTTCAACCGACGAAAAACTTGTCAGTCTTATTCAATCCCAGTGCATAGATTTATACACCTGGCTTGAATAAGACTGACGTAGTTTATGTCGGTTGAAATAGATCTACCCCCCATATGAGGTAATTTTGGATTGTATTGTATATTACCATTTATGGGCTCTGTTATAATAAATACATTGGGCTCACTTTGTAGATCAGTTTTCATGCACACACACACACACACACACACACACACACACACACACATACTGCCTTTTATAGATAGAGATAATGAAAACATTGAATAAAATATGAAATAATTAAATACCATGATGGGAAACATGTAATCTGAGCTCGAAATTCGTGAAAACTGATTTACCAAAGATAATGTTATCAATTAATCTACAGATATTTCCATGTTATATGTTTGGGCGAGCTGCATTCCTTGGCACTCCTGGGACCCGCTATGACAAGTACATATGTCTCATCCACATCATGATTCTTATTCTTTAGACCCTTCCTTTAGTTTCACCAATTCAGATGTCTACGTTAAGGTGGTGCCATGCTACGCTCACGGATTCGGATAATCCATTAGTAATAAGTAATATCCACTCGGACAGATTCTTCCCAGACTTGACAATTGATTTGTTTAACAGACCCACTGCTGGATGTTTCCCGATCAGTGTAAAGTTTACCCCTTCAATTCTAAGGTTAACCATTATATTTCTTACATATCCTCATGGATCTCACATCTTGTGTGATCATTCGCTCATACAACACCATACATTAAGCGAGCACCTAGAGTCGGCCTTAGGTCTTGTATAGAGGGAACATTAGTAAAGAAAAAAATGGCTACGTTTGGTAAGTAAGCTAAAGCTTGGATCTGTAATTAATTCACCCAATACAAGGGTCAAAAGTCGCTCATGGTAGAGAATATGAACGTAAAAGGAAGTGAAAGAAAATCAAGATTATGAGTATGAGGAGGATAGATAGATAGATAGATAGATAGATAGATAGATAGATAGATAGATCTGGAAAGGTTTCGATAGATAGATAGATAGATAGATAGATAGATAGATAGGAACAGGCTAAGATAGATAGATAGATAAGAACAGGCTAAGATAGATAGATAGATAGATAGATGGATAGATAGATAGATAGATAGATAGATAGATAGATAGATAGATAGATAGATAGTAAAAGAACAGACTGACAGACAAACGAACAGATAGCTAGATAGACAAATATGCTAAAAAGGACTAAGATAGATAGATAGATAGATAGATAGATAGATAGATAGATAGATAGATAGATGATAAATTTCATCCAGTACAAGGTTCAAGAGCCACTCATGGTAGGTGATTACTGAATGATATGAACATAAGAATAGCTAGAAAAAAATAGAAGTTTATGAGTATAAGGAGGATAGACAAAATGGTAGAAGCGAGAAACACAACATTCCCAGATTTCTTTTTTTAAGGATAATGCCCTGGAGCTCTATATTGTCAAGTCTGTTGGATTATTTTTTTATTTCATATTCATTTATTATTTCTATTTATTTATCTAATTATTTTGCATGCTTTTTTTTTTTCTTGCGTTTATTTGTTTGGTTCTATTTTTTTTTTTTTGTACCTAGAATAAAGTGGAATTAGAACAATCTATCTTGTTTTCGGTTCTAAATTCCAACAAATATTACCTGAAGAAGGCCGCAGCCTACAATGGCCGAAACATCATGAATATAGCAATAAAAAAAATGTAAATAAAACAACGCAAATAGTGTAAATAGTTATGTGGATGTTGCATGCCGGGTAGGGTAATTTCTTTATCAAAACTTCGGAAAAAAACGAACTGAAGTGAAGCGTAGATGCAAACATAATATAGATTTTTATTTATTTCCTTTAAAGTGATGAGTGAGTTTTTTGATATTCGGCGTAGAAAAATGTTCGTTTATGAGGCGAATATTTGTAGGATGCTTGGTGAAAGTCCGGAGGGGGTAGTTTTGAAGTCAGACCAGGATAGAGGTAAGAGTAATAGTAGAAATAGGTCAGTGTTAATCTATTGGTTTTTTTTCTCGGTCCTAGGGAGGGGAGAAATATCAGTAGATGATGACCTCGTAACTACTTCACGCATCACGCATGGCCGGCTTCTCAGCAGTAGCGTCTTTTGTCAACACTCTCGTCGTCCTTCTAGCTTCTAGAGATATCAGCTTATACGTTTTGAGCAGTCTCCGAGACTCTGGCGCGAACATTGGTTTCGACTAACATCAAAACACTCTTTGTGTCAATTTTTTTGATTGGCCAAAATTATTTTATTTTTTGGGGGTTCCTTTTTTTTTCATTTTTTATAACGGAAGTTATGCGTGGAACCTCAATTATTTTTGCTATTTTTTAGTAACAGATAAGTAGGCTCTAATCCTGCAAACCTCCGGCATTTTTCGGCCTGGTTCAGTATTTTCTTCTTCTTCCTCTTTTTATTTGAGGGTTGCCTTCACGTTAGATGAAAGTATAGAAAAGAAGTTCAGCGAGAGAGTGAGAGAGAGAGAGAGAGAGAGAGAGAGAGAGAGAGAAGCATATAAGCGTTTTAAAGGAAAGCGCAAATGCTTTATTTTAATTTTAATTAATTTTGTTTATATATTTTATTTTTTTATTTTAATTTTAACAGGACTCACTTCAGTTACAATGCTTCATCTCATATAGAAAGAAGAAGAAGAAGAAGAAGAAGAAGAAGACGAAAATGATGATGATGATGATGATGAAGAAGAAGAAGAACAACAACAACATTAATAATAATAATAATAATGTTTATTCAGAATCCTTACTAGTAGAGGCAAAATTAAATAAAAAGTAAGATAAGTATAACTCCGTTACCAAAAACATATGGAACATGACAACTGCAGTTGTGCCAGTTGTTATCAGAGTACTGGGAACTGTTTCGGTGTGCAATGAAATATAACTGGAGGAATAAAAGATTGTAGTAAGATTTAGTGCCATCTGGATGTCGACATTGTTGGAATTTTTGGGTACCCTGGTGTACTAATGAGCCAGCCAAAATGAGCTCACTCATTTTAGAGTTCACCAATAGAAGGCTTAACCAATCAGAAGACTCAAAATATTCAATGCGACGTGTATAAAGGCGGCCATGTTTCTTTCCTAATATTCACTGCTAGCCTTTGATATTGAAGCCTGAAGAATTACAGAACAGCTGCTGGTGGTATTGGCGATATAGTCAGATTCAGTAGAATGTCTGACTCGTGAGTGTTAATCTTTAACGTTGTTTCATTGAAAAGATTACGTATTGCGCTGTATTCTATATTCATAGACTATGGTGAACATGGTCAACAGACATTATTACAAGCAGTAAGAATCGAAGATATCAGCAGAAATTTTGAGATTGGCGTACCGAGCTTAAATTCCAGCCGAGGGCGTTGTGTTCGCTTGGGAAGGATTTGAATCCGTATCTTCTACACCCCGTCAGCCAGTCTCTCTAGGTTTGTTTGACTACTTCGATACGAGAACAATTCGCCAAAGAATGGAATTAATTTGCGTGATTTAAGCAAGTATTTTGTGATGTCGACGAACATTCGTTTGACACTTTTGTAATGTTAAAGAATACCCGTTATCACTTTCGTAATGTTCGCTGTAGTAGAGATTTTGTAATTGTAGATACAACTATAGTAACGCCGTTGAATAATGCTGGCGTCAGATGCCTTTGAATAACACTCGCATTAATAGTACTTGCTCGATAATACTCGCTCGAAAGGTAACCACCGAATAGGGATCAGAATAGTAATCTGTATAGTGATATATTCACCTACCGCCCCATGCGATCGGGTGTGGCACAAAGCTTCGTCTGGGTTCCTCTCTGCTCGGAGGCAGAGAGTTTGACCAGCACACTTCCGAACTATATAGTGAGATATTCACTAACCGCCTCACGCGGTTGATGGGGTACAAGACTGAGTTTATTGTACTCAGCCAAAAATTTCCCGTACACCCCGTAAAAAAAAGAAGGTCGGGTAGCTGTCTCCCGAGACGAGAATCTGCCTTTCGACATAGACTCGTCTGGGGATCCTCTCTGACAAGCACACTTCCGAAGTAATCTGTATAATGAGATATTCCCCTATCTCCCCAGGCGGTCTGATGCGGTACAAGGCCAAATAAATTGTGGGGTATCCGAGCCCGTAGGCTTGATCAAAAATTCCGCGTAGACCCCGTAGAAACGAGGTGGGGTAGCTGTCTACCACGCCAGACGAGACTCTGCCCTTCGGCATAGCCTTGTCTGGGTTCCACTTTGCCCGGAGGCAGAGTGTTTGACAAGCACACTTCCGAAGTAATCTGTATAGTGATCACTTAGACGCCACGCTAATTCCCATATATACATTTCCTTTCCCATCACGTGATCTACTTATTCAAAATGGGATCACCTGTGTTTGCTCTCTGGTGATCTGTGTTCAAACTCCCGTGGCGGCAGCGACACTTTATTCCTATATAACAAAGTGTTTCAATAAAGATTATTATGAACTCATAAACTGTTCACACGTGTAGAATTCAAAACTGGCTGAGATTGGCGCTACATACTCTACTCCGTGAAAACGTACTCGCTAAAGAAACCACAGAATTAAATCTAGCGTACTGGAGTTGAGCAGTTGATTGTAAACTGAGGAAAGTCCTGGATTATTAAACTTACTTTCTCTTAATCTCAAGTTTCGTTCAACAGTTGCTACTCGTGTGAACCTTTTATGAGTAAATAATAATCTTTATTCAAACACTTGCTGGAAGGACTCAAATAATATCCATTCTTTGGCGAATCATCCGCTTGGATAGCATGAGAAATTTATACTTACATTACTAAATAGAACGTATATTTTCAAGTATCATGTACCTAATCGGGCTGATACAACGCTATTGTGTCTAATGGAATAGTCTCCGACCAACGATCTTGCCCTTCCTCGTTTCTCTTTAATTTATTCTAATCGATGGAGTTTCACGGATGTCCAAAGCCTCTGTATTCGATTCAATTAGTTTGACGTAAATCTCCGTCGATCGGCTATTTCATTTCAGAGGTCACTGACTGGCACCACTGAGAGTGCCCCAAATATTATCACCGGGTTTCAATTTTCGCTCAGAATTAACTGGGCATATATATTAATTCTGTAAATGTTAAATGAATAATTACTTTCACTTCTTGTTTTGTATAGCGCTCGACGACGCCCAAGAATGTTTAAACTACTTTCGGGAAAACTGTCTTCGACCTCCTTTTCTATTTTATGTTTTTACCCATCTCTTTCATCAGCGATTGGACATTTTTTGTTCTATATATTCTGGCCGTTCAGCAGGTAGGTACTTATCCCTTTCAGCTCTTAGTAACTTTCGTATTTTTGCAATCCTCAACCCCGCCGTTTCGCCGTCTATTCAGGCAAGCAGTTAGACGGTCCGCTGCCTTCACCTGTCTCTTTCGCCTTCGATATTGCCCTGTGAGTGTCAAATTCTACAAGCCTTCCTTCCTCTTGATGTATCTCAGAAATTTCAGCTGTCTTTTTCTGATTTACAGACATGAAGATAGGCTGTATCTTCTTTAGATTTTTATGTTTATTTTAACATCCCAATAAATCGAAACTGACGAAATATTGTTAAATATTATTAACCCTGCGTTAGTAAACTTGGATTTCCAAAATTCGATAGTCGCTTGGTATTCCACGAGCTACAACTGCATCACACCCAGTGCTACACACATTCATTGAGTCAGGAGAATTGTGGGAGGGAGTAAAAGAAAGAAATTGCCAATTACCAACTATGAGTACTTTAAAAATGTTTGGGGTAACACAATAATCCACATAACTAACGAAGGGTTATGTACACCCTTGTGCAAATTAATTGAAACAAAACGAATTCCGTCATTATTTACTTTTTTTCGTATTTTTCCAATGAAACATGAACCAGTGCACATGTTCGTACTTCGTATGTCCATTCCCCGAAGTCTTTCCTTGTAGATTGACCACAGATTCTAGATTGCATTTAAATCAGGAGAGTTACCGAGCCAGTCGATAATATTTTGATTTGCTCACTGACAAGCCTTACTATTGTGTTCGTGCAACGCGACGATGTTCGTACGCTTCATTGGAGTAACATCCATCGCAGACAATGACCGTAGGACAACTAATCGACAACCGAGAGAATAGTGTCTGGGTGTGATGAAAGCTGGTGCAATCACGGATAACGTAATATTTTTCAAGGTCAAACAAATTTCATCATACCCACCGAAAACAGATGTATATTACTGCACACCACTGCAAATGATCCTATCTTAGGTAAAAATAAATCGATTAAACCCTGTCACTCTAGTGGGACTAAAACTGACCGTATGTTGAAAGAAAGGAAACTAAAGTGGTTGTTTCAATTAATTTTTACAAGGATGGTGCGATGGATAAATTGTCTAAATGACACAAAAACTAAAATAACCCTGACATCTCATTTCAACAGATACAGGATTCGATGGATAAATTGTCGTCTAAGTGATGCAAACATCAAAATAACCCTGGCATCTCATTTTAACAGATACAGGATGCGATGGATAAATTGTCGTGTAAATAACGCAAACATCAAAATAACCCTGACATCTCATTTCAACAGATACAGGATGCGATGGATAAATTGTCGTATAAATGACGCAATCATCAAAATAACCATGACATCTCATTTTAACAGATACAGGGTGCGATGGATAAATTGTCGTCTAAATGACACAAAAACGAAAATAACACTGACATCTCATTTTAACGGACATATTTATCAAAATAAAACAAAAATATCTTGAGACACTAAGTTTATTCAAGAAAATGGCCATTGACTTCAAACAAGTCCTTCAGACGACTTCGGAAACAGACCGTACAGTGAAAGAAAGGAAATTAAGCGGTTGTTTTAATTAATTTGCACAAGGGTGTATTCTGTTTCTTTTCTTGAAACGAGCTCTCCTCTAAGGATTTCAAAATATTGCAAGGAGTTACGTCAATCATTTTGTTTAATAATAATAATAATAATAATTATATATTTATATCTGCACATCCGTGATATCCATTCGTGTTCGGTAAATGGAACTTTCTTTTCTCTTGGGGAGTTGGAAATGATGCTGATTCAATAAATAACGCGCGAAAAGTGTATCAAAGAGTGGGATGCTGCGGAGAGGAGCCTCTTAAAATGCACTTCTTGCAGTCGCATCGCGATATTTTTTCCAACGGGTTTGGGATCTATAAGCGATAATCCTGGTCAGAGGTTCTACCACGCTATATCCTACATAGCATTGACGTATTGAGGTCACTTCAATCCAAACACAATGGCTGACAACTGCTGGTTCTTACAAGCGCCAAAGTGTCTGAAATATTACGGAAGATATAATAAATAAATTTGGTATTTTATATTTATTCTCTTATTTCCGATCTGCATTTTCTGCGCATATGAACACCCGACTGGTTAATACACAATACTGTTAAAAAGCTTTAGTCACTTGACACTTGAAATGAGGATTAATGATTATTTACATTATTTTCATTATTTGAACTGTTATCCTCATCTTCATTGCCATATTCACAACGTTTCTGACGTTGTACGCTCCGGTTCTCTTCAGGTGATTGGAATTTCGTGTCAATATATCTTAGACGAGGTATAATGATTATTTATATTATTTATATTATTCGAATTGTTATCTTCATCTCCATTGCCATATTCCCAACGTTTCGGACATTGTATGCTCCGATTCCCTTCAGGTGATTGGAATTTCATTGCCCGGTGAACGAAATAAAGAGTTCGGTTCGAAATTCCAATCGATCACAGAAGGCTGGAGCGTAGAGCGGCCGAAACGTTGTAATAAATATGGCGACAAATGTGATGACAACAGTTCGAATAATGTAAATAATGTACATAATACCTCATCTCAGAAATATAGACAGATACTGAAAGGACGTAGCGTTGTAATAAATATGGCAACAAAGATGAGGACAATAGTCTGAATAATGTAAATAGTGTACATAATACCTCATCTCAGAAATATAGACAGATGCTGAAAGGCTGAAACGTTGTAATAAATATGGCAACAAAGATGAGGGCAATAGTCTGAATAATGTAAATAGTGTACATAATACTTCATCTCAGAAATATAGACAGATACTGAAAGGCCGAAACGTTGTAATAAATATGGCAACAAAGATGAGGACAATAGTCCGAATAATGTAAATAGTGTACATAATACCTCATCTCAGAAATATAGACAGATACTGAAGGGCCTAAACGTTGTAATAAATATGGCAACAAAGATGAGGACAATAGTCCGAATAATGTAAATAGTGTACATAATACCTCATCTCAGAAATATAGACAGATACTGAAGGGCCTAAACGTTGTAATAAATATGGCAACAAAGATGAGGACAATAGTCCGAATAATGTAAATAGTGTACATAATACCTCATCTCAGAAATACAGACAGATACTGAAAGGCCGAAACGTTGTAATAAATATGGCGACAAAGATGAGGACAATAGTCCGAATAATGTAAATAGTGTACATAATACCTCATCTCAGAAATACAGACAGACACAGCACTATTTGATTTGAGTAGAATTAAAATGGGGTGCTGAAAAGACACACCTGCCAAATCTGGACAAATGACCAAACAGCTAGTATTTGCCGGGGAAGGGCGTTTTGGTCGGTTGGAGGCAAGAAATTTTCAGGACCTTCTTATATAATATATACAGTAGTATATACAGTACTAATATATCCGAATATGTCTGTTTTCTTGGGCGGCTAACTAATCCCTGATGCAGACGTCCTGCTCAGGCACATTTGTGTTTGTTCAATACTCACAGAGCTCACCTCAGTGGTTTATACTGCGACTATACTGAGCAGACTTTAATTACAGTTTCTGGGGGAGTGCGTGCTATCTAGTGGGATCAAAAGTCTGAACAAAGCCAGCACACTCAAACCCTCGATCACGATGACTTGTGACTTCGTGACAGCACAAACCATCAACGGTTCCAAAAGCGTTCCGTCTACCCATTTTCACTTACAGTACTAATATACTATTAATCAAATATTTCCCTTAAAGATAAGTATGGTATGTCAGTCAGTTATGTGTCATGCGTGATACACTCTTAGGCGATCATGTATCTTTCGATACATGACTGACGAGGCAGATTTTTTTTCCCTACAATAGGTTGCCATTTCTTTCTGCGGTAGACCATTTGCCATCCAAGGCTATAGAACCCGGTCTGTTCTGCTATTTACCCATAGCTGGGGGGAGAAGAAGAGGATTCATACCTTTCCCAATGGTATTAGCACGTAAGTGAATTTCAGTCAGTTATGTGTCATGCATGATACACGCTTAGGCGATCATGTATCTTTCGATATATGACTGACGAAGCAGATTTTTTTTTCCCACAATAGGTTATCCTTTCTTTCTGCGGTAGACCATTTGCCATCCAAGTCTATAGATCCCGGTCTGTTCTGCTATTTACCCATAGCTGGGGGGGGGAGAAGAAGAGGATTCATACCTTTCCAAAGGCTATTATCACGTAAATGAATGTAATGGATTCGACTGGGATTCGAACTCGGCTCTCCGATTCCTTAGTCCAAGCCGCTATCCATTACTCCATTGTTTTTAAGAAATACGATCACTCTGAGTTCAGATTCGGTATCAAGTTACAATTCCTCATCTTTTACTTAATCATGTTACTCGGTAGCGGACAAAAAGTTTTGCTTAATGGTGTCGGTCCCAGCGGGGGATGTGAAGCTACCACAACTATAAACACACCACAAGTATATCTAATAAGTATGAATGGGATATTATTAAAACTGTGTACTTTGATTAGATTCAGTAGCTGGAAATACACCTCGATCTGTTCATATGAATCTAACAAGAACTGCTTTTTTTTTTAAAAACTAAAATGACAGATTTCAAACCCGATTTGCTACTATTACTTTGACCGCACTACAGTAGTGAGGGCGTGCGAGACAGGAACTTTAAATAGATAATTAAACTTACTAACAGTCCTGTTCCACAAAACAATCAGATTTATCGGATGTATTGTAATGAAAGCAATAACAAATGTACCTAAACGAGAAATTCCAAGGATCAAAGGTCATTAGGCTAATTATTCAAACGGTATCGGACCGATAGTGTTTCAGTAACCTTCGAAAATTATTAATTTTAAAAAATAAAATAAAATAAACCTTCACATATTAAATTGAAACAAAGAATAAATTAAATACAATAACATGTCATTGGATATTTTTATGACTTTTGTCCCTTTCATAGATAGATAGATAGATATGAACACACGGAGATAGATAGGACGGTCAGAGTGAGTCAGGAAGTAACTGAGATAGATAGATAGATAGATAGATAGATAGATAGATAGATAGATAGATAGATATGAACACACTGAGATAGATAGATAGATAGATAGATAGATAGATAGATAGATATGAACACACTGAGATAGATAGATAGATAGATAGATAGATAGATAGATAGATAGATAGATAGATAGATAGATAGATACATACATACATACATACATACATACACTTACATACATACATACATACATATACATAATGAACACACTGAGATAGATAGATAGATAGATAGATAGATAGATAGATAGATAGATAGATAGATAGATAGATAGATAGATAGATCACTGAGAGTGAACGGATAGTCTCATATATATACATCGGAATATTTTGATAGTCCCAAAAGAAAGGAAAATAATTTATTAGAATTTATACAGACTGTAAATTGGACGAATTTATTGAATACTAAAAGATTGTGTAGCAAAAATCTCCTGAATAGAATGTCTTTTTCACACTGAAGCTGCGTATGCAACTTTGTGATTTTAATTTTAGGCTAGGCCCTTTCCCGCCGACTGTGTTGTCCGGGTGATATTGAGTTCATCGGACATTACCAATAAAATCTGAAATTGATTATTTCTTATTAAAAAGATAGCAAGTATATTAAGAGAGATGGCAAGGTAGATAGGAGTTTATTTAAATGCATTATCGGCTTCATCTATATTAGAAATATCTGATGTGAATAAATATATGACAATGTATAAAAGAAAGAACGAGAAAGAAAGAAAGAAAAAGAAAGAGTGTAAAAGAAAGAAAGAAAGAAAGAAAGAAAGAATGACAAAAATAAAAGAAGGAATGAAAGAAAAAGAAACAAAAGAAAGAAAATGAATGCGAAATAAAGTAAAAGAAACTGAAACAGTAGAAAGAAAGAAAGAAAGAAAGAAAGAAAGAAAGAAAGAAAGAAAGAAAGAAAGAAAGAAAGAAAAGAAAGAGCGGGCGAAAGAAAGAGCGGGAAAGAAGGAAAGAAAGAGAAAGAAAGAAAGAAAGAAAGAGAAAGAAAGAAAAGAAAGAGCGGGCGAAAGAAAAGAAAGAAAGAAAGAAAGAAAAGAAAGAAAGAAAGAGCGGAAAGAAAGAAAGAAAGAAAGAAAAGAAAGAAAGAAAGAAAGAAAGAAAGAAAGAAAGAAAGAAAGAAAGAAAGAGGAAAGAAAGAGCGGGAGAAAGAAAGAAAGAAAGAAAGAGCGGGCGAAAGAAAGAGCGGGCGAAAGAAAGAAAGAAAGAAAGAAAGAAAGAAAGAAAGAAAGAAAGAAAGAAAGAAAGAAAGAGCGGGCGAAATGAAGAGAAAGAAAGAAAGAAAGAAAGAAAGAAAGAAAGAAAGAGCGGGCGAAAGAAAGAAAGAGCGGGCGAAAGAAAGAAAGAAAGAGCGGGCGAAAGAAAGAAAGAAAGAAAGAAAGAGCGGGCGAAAGAAAAGCGGGCGAAAGAAAGAAAGAGCGGGCGGCGAAAGAAAGAAAGAAAGAAAGAAAGAAAGAAAGAAAGAAAGAAAGAAAAACAAACAAACAAACAAACAAACAAACAAACAAACAAAGAGCAGGCGAAAGAAAGAAAGAAAGAAAGAGCGGGCGAAAGAAAGAGCGGGCGAAAGAAAGAGCGGGCGAAAGAAAGAAAGAAAGAAAGAATAACAAAAGGAAAAAATAAAAGGTGAAAAAGGAAAAACAAAAAAGAAAACAAAGGAAAGCAGAAATAATAAAAGAAAGTAAGAGAAATCAAAATAAATAAAAGAAAAAGAAAGGAAGAAAGAAAGATTGAAAGGAAGAAACGAATAGAAAAAGTAAGAAAGTTTAAAAAAGAAAGAAAGAAAAAAGACAGAAAATAAACAAAGCCTGAAGGAAAAAACAAAAGAAAAATAAATAAAAAACAAACCTAAAAAAGAAAGCAAGAATATGGAAGAATACTTTTTTCCTTCCTTTTTCTTTAAAAGAAAGAAAAAACGAAAGAATGAAAGGAATAGGAAGAAGGAGAAAGACATGAACCAAAGGAAAAAATAAGGAAAAGAAAGATAGAAAACGAACGATAACAAAAGAAGAAAAAAAAGAAAAGAAAGAGATAAAACAAAAGAAAGAAATATGGGAGAAGATGAAGAGAAAACCGAAAGCCTATTTCGAATTAGTCTTCAGTCCCTGAAGACTTTTCATACTCTATCTTAAAAAGCAATGGCTGGAATTATCAAAGAGTTGAATTAATGACGTGAGACGTCAGCGGGTTCCATTTTGTCTGTGAGAAATGGCCAGCGAAATGATGGTCAGTCCATTCAGGATGGTCAGGTGGCTCTTCACTGCTAAGTCTATTCACGACCAGTCAATCGATCATAAGAAGCTGGTGATCTGAATTCATATCTTTGTAAGAACGACCGAAAGAGAATCAAAGGTGGTCAGAAGATATGACACAACTTTCAATGGAACGCTATTCTTCAAAACACGGTCTTAGCCGGCGTTTCTCTAAGTAACACTCTGGCATCGATTGCTTGTTTTTAGAACTACAGCTTTCGGCTTAAGCAAAAGTATATAGATAGTAATTTACGTTCTCACGTAACTTATCGATGATTCGTAAATATTTCTTTGGTGGAGTTTACAACATTGTCTGAATATTAATAAGAGGTGACAACTTACGGCAAAGCACGAATTTGGGATTTTACATCATTTTAGTTAGAAAAAAAAGAAGAAATTTCGCTGATCGTCGTCTGTCAAGCCTCAAAATATTTTTCTGGTGGATTCTCCAGATATTTGATGATAATCAGTAGATCTTTTCGGTTAAAAACTTACAAGAATTGTTAGATAAAATCAAAATAAATATCCCTCATGTCTCTGGGGACATCAACGTATGATATCTCAGGTTTTCCGTCCCCTTCTCACTCTCTGCATACATATATATATATATATATATATATATATATATATAAAGAGATATATAGAGAGAGAGAAATATATATATATATATATATATATATATATATATATATATATATGTGTGTGTGTGTGTGTGTGTGTGTGTGTGTGTGTGTGTGTGAAAAGTGTATATAAATATAAATAAATATATATATGTATGTATATAAATAAAAAGAAAGAACAGTAAGATATAAAATCCGGTGTTCTTATAGATATTTTTATTTTTACAAAATAGTGCTCAATGTAAATTTACAGAGCATTAATATCAATTAATTTATATATATGTATAATTATTTATATATTATATGCGAGGTTTCCCCCACCACTTCCACAATAACACCAATACACGCAATCTACATAAAGCCAAATTTTTTAAAACATTAATCAGTTTGTCTGACGATCGCTAAAGCGTGAAACCCAGGGTCACAAACTCACATCTATCAAACCAAATATATATATATATGCAGTATAGTTCAAAACTTTGAAGCTACTGCCAGAACTACCATAGAATACACTTGAGAGAAGAGTGATTTTTTTTTATGTGTTCTTAGAGTCAGTGAAAACAGAATGGTATCAATTATCAAACTTATACTTTGAGAAAATTTTGCAACGCATGCCAAAAATTTGTGCTGCAGTAATCAAGGATAAAGGAGGATATTTTGGGGAGAGCAAAATTTAATCATAAAATGCTTATTTTGCCATAATAAAATTTCTAAAAACATCGCTTTTTTTTAATCATGTATAGTAATTACAAAAAGTACAAAACAGCTAATGTTTGGAACAATTTAAAAATGACCAGGGGTGGTCTTAAACTTTTGAATTGTAGTATATATATATATATATATATGGTATAAAATGAAATTTGGAAAAAAATCTTGGATTCCGCCGACGCGTTTCATCTTCCGACTTTTTCAAGGCAAAAATGAAATCGAAATGTCTTTGTTGTTATAGTTACATTAAAAAATCCAAATTTCAAAAGATAGACGCTTCTGTCTAAGCCTTTTCTGGTTAATGTAAATTTCCTTTATACTAAGAGAACTTTTTCTATGTCGACAATACAGTTAATTTCTCAGATCAATTCTGTGGACAAGACAAATTAGTATACAATGACAATTGTAAAAAAAAAACATCTCTCAAAGTAAAATTTCTCAAAGTATAAGGTTTACTTATTGATGATTCATGGTAGAAGCAAGAAATGCAGATTTTAAGGATAAGTAGGACAGATACGGGTTTTCACTCGATTTGAATATTATCGCGATCGTGTATGCAAGCACGTGGGAGTCAGTTCCTCAAAAAGCGGTTCTTGTGAAGAATCTTTCTTGAATAGAATTTCGTTCTTGACAATGGAATACAAAGGAAATGAAGATGATTTGACCATGTGGACATGGTATGGCGGGCTTTAAAATTTAAAGGTACGATCTATTGGTAGTAAAGAACATTTTACATCTAAATAGCGACGTTTCGTCTGAGGGAAAGGCGGGGCAGATTGGAAAATGAATAAACCAGAAGACGTTTTTAAACCCTGAAAATTTGGAATTAGGTAGGTTCAGACCAGATATGGCAGCACCATTCTTCACATTGGTTCTAACCTGATTCTTGTAAAAGATAAACAATAGCCGGTGGAGTCATTTGTTTTCAGCATCTTTTACGATGAGTCGTATATATATATATATGAGTTCTACTAGAGGTCTGAGGTGAACTTGACTTCCAGTAGATGTTCGAAGAAATAAACCTTTTTGAAACTGCAAACATTCATCGTGACTGGTGAGAAACTGGGGTCTGCTCAGTGTTGTTACGCAACTTAATAGCTTGTTTTCTTTTTTTTTAAGTAGTGAAAATTACAAGTCTTTTTACCTTCATCATCATTAGCCCTCGAACTCCCTAGGGTTGGTCGGGACTCATTGGCAATGCCTTTCCACACTGTTCTGCCCTGTAATGATGTCACCCGATCATCAATGTTTAACCCTGGATCCCGAGCTATGGTGCCTGGGATAGTCAATTGTTACCTTTAGAAAGAAAGATATGATGCCAGGTTCTGGACATCTACATTCTTGGAGGTGTACCCCAAAGTGGTACCATCTTCACAGATATTTACCAACAATCTAAAAATGTTCTTCAGCAGTTAATATAACGCGGAAAGAGGGTTGATTTCGAGCAAATACCCTGCATGCGAAACATTGACAAAAACCATTAGAGACATCGAAGGTGATCCCAGACAAAGAAAGGAAATTAAAATTTCTAAAGAATATAACGAAGGAAAAAGAGAAGAAGAGATTAAACATTAATTGCATGAGATCTGAATGAATGATTGTTAGCAAAAGGGACAGACCAACATACAAATTACAAACTAGGGATATCGAAATCAAAATGGTGAAACAATTAAAACTTATAGGAAATGTAAGAATATGGAACAGAAAATTAGACACGGACCTACAAAGGCGCATGGGGATAAAGAAAAATGCCTTTCAAAAACTAAGCAACGTATAAAGAAACAGAAAAATATCGTGAGAAACAAAGAAAAGAATACAGAACTGTATGTAAGATCCGTCCTCGTATATGGCACTGAATGTTGAACAAACTTTTCACAGATGAAGAATGGACTTGAAGCAATAGAATGCCGGTTCTACAGAAGGATGCTGAGAAAACTACGGGTCAAACAAGTGAGCAACGACGAAGCTTTAGAGAAAATGGGAAGAAAGGACAATTATATTTAACATCAGAAAGAAAGAGTTGAAATTTTGGGGGCACATAATGAGGAAAGGCGACTTGGAAAATTTGATACACTACAAAATCTTTCGTGGGAGCTTTTGTAGATTTATTTCCGTGCCTGCTATCAACACTATGTCATCTGAATATCTTGTGCTGTTAATATTGTTGCCACCTGTAATGAATCCTGGTAGGACATCTAATTCCCTCACAATTGTCTCGCTGTTTAGATTAAATACAGAAGTTAAAATATCTACAAAAAAAAAAGTTATAACAGATGGCCAAAAAAGATGTCACCGAAATCAGAAGACGTTTTGGAATAGCAAAAGTGCCTTTCAGAAGCTAAGCAAAGTAATAAAAATGTAAGAAACATAAAAACAGAACAAAAAAAAAGAAAATTGTGCTGAACTGCTATGAAATATCCTTCCTCCTATTTGGAAGAGAATGCCGGACAATTTCGTCACGGTCGGGGAGCAGACGACTCAACATTTAGTTCTACATAAGATTACTGAGAATACCACGGAAGAAACATGTGAACAACGAGGAAGGTTTTAGGAAAATGGGAAAAATAGTAAATGGAGTGTTGAAATTTCTGCAACACATAATGAAAAACGATGGTTTGGAGAGTTTAATACTCACAGGGCATATTTAAAACAACTCTCTTCCGGCTTCTTGTTTTCCAGTCTACATTGATCTTTAACAATCTAAATGCAATGTCAATAGTTATATTTTCTTCGTAATTCCAGTTCTTTTATTGTGTTCTGTTCTTAATAGTGTTTTTATCACATTCTCTAACACTAATTAACCACCGCCTTGCATCTTAGTGGCTTTATTGCCTTATTTGGGATAAAATGATTTTTTTTTTAAAAATGTCTCGTAGGGGGAACATTTTGTCTAAAATGGATGGCAGAATAATGACTGAGCGGAATAATAAAGGGATAAATATTGCTTAGAGCTACACAGCTTAGGAAGTTGTAGAGAACCGCATCCTGAAGGGATATAAAAGAAGATAAAGATCCATGGCCACCAAACTGGCTCAGGACTTATAGTTATCGTGTCGCAAGCGAAATGTCTTTTTTCTAGCCTGAATCTTGACATTCGATACATCAGCTTAGCGTCAATTTGTAACGGTCAGATAACCAACTTGGCCAGCATAATTCTCAACTCATTGAAACTGAAGTTCACTTCGGGACACAGTTTTCCGGGTTATAATCCAACGCTTCACGCTGATAAGCTGATCAAAGCACTCTACTTTTCGTTCTTTGACAGTTGTACAAATGAACAAAACATGTGAGCAACAAGTTTTAAAGAAAATAGGAACGTCATAGAATCTTATACTTACAATCAGAACGAGGCAGTTGACATTTCTGTGATGATTCTCCATGCCTCCCGTCAAGAAAACTACCTGTGAGGCCTTGTGGGGGACGAATTATTTCCCACCCTACAACGTCTTCCGCACAGACCAAATGTTGCTAGACTACCGCTCTTTTAACTTTATTTTCAGGACAAGTGTTTGAACGAACTAGATCCCTTGACCCCACAAGTCCAAACATTCGTTCTAGGACCCGACATACCACGTAC
The DNA here is from genome assembly GCA_903632075.3 of Acanthosepion pharaonis. Classification (NCBI taxonomy): domain Eukaryota; kingdom Metazoa; phylum Mollusca; class Cephalopoda; order Sepiida; family Sepiidae; genus Acanthosepion; species Acanthosepion pharaonis. The sequence continues at coordinate 2,352,943 of CAHIKZ030004476.1, forward strand.
ACCGAGTCGACCACTCCTCATCCCATTCGTATTCAATTTATAAGTAGTAATTCCCATTCAGAATGCAGAAGAGGCGCCCGAAGCCTTGCTCCCTTGAACAGTAATATTTTAACCTCTTTAAATCAAGTGCCATTTCTTATCTATTCTATATATTCTCATAATATACAACCCTTGCTCTCCTTCTATACGCCCTTGTAACGTACATAATAGGTAACACTCTACCTTAAGTGGCACTTAGGCCATGAACTGGGAAAAATAATAAAAAAAAGAAAAACAGAAAATAGAGATAATTCTACGATTTTGTGTCAATGAATGAAAGAACAAAGAGAAAGAGTTATGGTAACGATGAAAATGTTTTTTATTACAATAAAGACAGGAAGCTGGGAAGAGCCATGATCACCCACATCCTGAAAGTTCATGACACATAAAAGAAGTATTACTAAATAACAACAGATAAGCGCTCTCCTAAACTATATACAATAGACTCTTATATATAATAAATGCGAATGTCAGTGTGTCACACTTTTCCAAATTTACTCCTAGAAGCTGTTGGCCAACATATCATACCATTTTGGAATCAGGACGACTCCGTGAGCAAATTAAAATCATTCCAAGCAGGATTCAGACTTGCAATCATGAAATTTTGGATTCCCAAGGTTTCATTGCTGCGATTGTTTTCAGTCTCCGCCATCTTGGCTTCTACTGATGAAAAATATTTAAAGAAACACAACTCTTTAAACTTTTAGATCACTGTTCTCAAATTACAGTGTTTCAAAATGAAATTGTTTGTTTTCAAGTTTACTCCTAGAGGCCGTAGCCCAACATATCATATTATTTTGTAATCAAGCCGACATCGTGATTAAACTGAAAACATTCCGGGCCGAATCCGTAATCCTGTAATTTTGGATTCCCAACTTTCCATTACTGCAATTGTTTTCGGTGATTTTTTGGTGGCGATTTTTTTGTACGATAACAATTTTTATAACTTGGAACTAAATTTGGGAATAATTGAATTTAATTACGAAATCCAGCGAAAGTCGTCCATGAAATAAAAATAATTGTTTGTACAGGAAAGTAAGGAACAACCCACATCAAATTGTCTTTAAATTAAATGGCGGTAGAAGAATTATCGTTGAACTGTTAAAAAGAATGCTTAAATATTAATGCAATACTTAAATGCAGCAGCGATCAATTTTGGGTTCTTCTGTAGTTTATTATTGCCTGACGCATCTACCCCTCCCTACCTATTGTAATTGAAAGCCCAATCAAGAGCCCTCCGCAGAAATTAGTATATTAATAATCTCGCGTTCAGTCTGGTGCCTAATTCTCGACCTCACCGCCATGGGTGGTCGTACAGTAGTTGGAACTCCAGACGGCTTTGCCCTTGAGGTTACTGGGACACCCAAGCCTTCTACCATGACAAGGAACGACCATATATATTTTACACTTCATGTCGGAGTGAACAGTTTCTTATCAAATATACCTTTGACTTTAACGACAATAACAGAAACGGATCAGTAAATAATAGGGACCCAACCAACGCCTTTATCAACTGTGCCATGTGTCCTTGAGGACATCTGTGTATGAATTTCTGGGTATTATAAACCTAATGTCTTTATCAACCTTTTTATCAGTGCTCATATTGCAATTTTTGCTGTTATCCTTCCATGTTTTTACCAGAGCTCATATTCCAACTTTGTTGTTATTATCGCTTTTCTCTGGCACTCCTTATTACTGTCTCCCATATTGTATTTATTTCTATGCTTGGTCGGCTCAAGAAAAATTAGCAGGAGATAACTGATAACTGACATCTATTAAACATGTTACGTTGGACTAGAACAGCCTACCCCAGTGAGCGAAATAAACGGTTCAGTTCGACATTACAACCACCTGAAGAAGGCCGGAGCGTACAACGGCCGAAACGTTGTAATAAATATGGCCACAAAGATGAGGACAATAGTCCGAATAATGTAAATAATGTACATAATACCTATTTTTTTATTATTGTTGCTAAAGATATTTGAAAGATAATAAATTAAGAAATTTACCACTGAAACAATAGTTTAAAAAAAAGTAAACGAAAAAAAAATAACGTTAATCATTGCACTATACCACAACGTCAACATCCGAGCGTATCCGACCATCGAGATCGTCATCTTTTTTCCTTATTGATTTTCTGCTCATGGTGGGGGTGGTGGAGATGGCTGTAAATCAAAGAGATTTTGAAGAGACCATTCTCATAAATTTGATTTTGGTGGACAACACTGTGCGACGGAGAAACCCACACACATCGCCAGAAGCTCATTCCTCGAATGATCGAATTAGCACCATCTTTTTTTTCTTCCTATCACTCAGTTCACAGAGACATCCACCGAACACATTGATGAAATATGCAAAAGTATGAATTTATTCACATTATTTGCACACGAGAGAGTGGATCAAAATATCAGTCCGTGGATTTGGTGATATAGTAATTTGGGGTTCAAATCCTGGACCAGACAGTGTGTATTTGAACTTACTGTAAACGTGGCGAGCAATCACTGCACAGTACTTCATCGTCAGCGTCCGATTATCGGGATCGTCATCTTTTCTCTTTATTCCTTTTCTCCTCATGGTGGAGGTGGCGGAGTTGGCTGTAAATCAAAGAGATTTTGAAGAGACCATTCTCATAAATTTGATTCTGGGTGACAACTCCAGCGACGGAAAAACCCACACACTTGTCCCGAAGCGCATCCCTCGCGTCTCAAACGGGATTCAAACAGGCGAGATCGAGCAAACCTGGTGTCATTGTGGTGTTGGATGTTTGGTCTCTCAAGGTCCGCATTGGTTAAGCCAGCCCGACTAGCCCTGACCTCTTCCGTCAGTTTGGCCATTGAAATCGTGTAGATCTTTGCCTATTCCGCTGTTGGGGTCTTTGGGGTTTGGTCCCGTTCAATCCATTCCCTCCTTCTCGAACTTACCGCCATGGGTGGAAATACAGAAATTGGGACTCCTTCGCTCTTGGGATCACTGAAGCATTAATATCAAGAAGTTCCAGCCACGTCCACCTCACACACTCCTCCGTGACTGCTGCTCACGACGTCTACCATGACAAGAAACCACCATATATATTTTTTCCTTTGGATGTCACAGTGAACCGTTCGTTATCAAATGTACCACTTTGATTCGTTATTACTTTAATGAAACTAATAGAAACTAGTCAATAAATAAGAAAAGAATACAAGTATTAAATTATAATTAAGTACATGAGAACATTTTTGTTTTTATTGTTGTTATCAAAAATATTTGAAAGATAAATAATAAAGGTATAAATTCAATACCTACCAATAGTTAAAAAAATGACGCTACAAAGATCAGTTAAAAACATCCCTGACACAGACCAACATCATGAGACTTGGGAATCATTTGCTGGAAATCGGCCTTTTTGCTGTAAGACTATCCAGGTTAGAGGTGAAATTTTCGAGTCTAACCGTCAAAGGATATGCAACGTGTATGCCAGGAGAGACCGGCTCGCCCAGCCACGTCCGCCACACACACTCCTCTTTGACAGCTGCTCACGACTCTTTAGAAGTATGCTTGGCTATTGCAGCTATCTCCCTCAGCGCCACCAAGGCGAAAAGGGAAGAAGGGGTGCCGACAATATTGATAAGATTCATATATGATGTCAAAAAAAAATATGGCAATGAATGAAAATTATTTTATCACGTAGCTTCTATATTAATGTCTTTCTGCAATTCGATAGTTCTTTCTGACAATGATACCAGAAATCTCTTCAATAAAGAAAAAAACATTTTCCAATCAATCGGAACCATTTCAAATCAGTCCGAGAGCTCCAACGACAGAGCAATAAAACGTAAAGAATGTTGTTAACATACGAAAGGGATACAGGCAAGTGATTGTAACGTCCTGACAAGGCAAAACTAAAATAGATGACACCGAGAAGTCGGGTATTTCTTTGGCTAGGAAGAAATCTATAAAAAAAATTATTATATATGTTTTGTCAATAAATTTGAAGAGAGATTTTACAGTCAATGCAAAACCGATTAAAACCAACAATCTCCCACACACACACACAACCACACACCCATATATATATATATATATATATATATATATATATATATATATATATATATATATATATGATTCATAATCATAATAGTGTCATAATATTATTTATAATATTTACATAATGTTTTCATAAAAAAAATTACAAATACTATTTGCATTATAAAAAAAAATCCATATCGGTTATATTTTATCTCATGAATATTATTATATCCACCTCTTCAGAAGAAAAGTTTTTTAAGAAACGGAATTAATCCATCCATCCAGATATACCGTGATAAAAATGAGAAAAGGAACATAACAATTCCCAATGCCTCCGGCTCATGAGTCTCCAGAAGTAGGTTAGGCCATTACAACCCTCTCTCCATCACTGCCGACAAAGAAAATTTTGTCGGCAATAAATAACCAATTGAGGTTGATATGCCGTAAAACAAAATAAACCAAACCAAACTAAACCAAAGAATACATATTCTATTCATACGAATCTATCCTAAACATGTTGTCGGCATTAAATAACCCATTGAGGTTGATATGCCGTAAAACAAAATAAACCAAACCAAACTAAACCAAAGAATACATATTCTATTCATACAAATCTATCCTAAAAAAATCTTGTCGGCATTAAATAACCCATTGATGTTGATATGCCGTAAAACAAAATAAACCAAACCAAACTAAACCAAAGAATACATATTCTATTCATACAAATCTATCCTAAAAAAATCTTGTCGGCATTAAATAACCCATTGAGGTTGATATGCCGTAAAACAAAATAAACCAAACCAAACTAAACCAAAGAATACATATTCTATTCATACAAATCTATCCTAAAAAAATCTTGTCGGCATTAAATAACCCATTGAGGTTGATATAAAACAAAATAAAACCAAACCAAAAAACCAAAAATAAACTATTCAAACCAAATCTATCCTAAAAAAAAACCAAAGAATACATATTCTATTCAAACAAATCTATCCTAAACCAAAAAAAATCTTGTCGGCATCTTTAAATAACCCATTGAGGTTGATATGCCGTAAAACAAAATAAACCAAACCAAACTAAACCAAAGAATACATATTCTATTCATACAAATCTATCCTAAAAAAATCTTGTCGGCATTAAATAACCCATTGAGGTTGATATGCCGTAAAACAAAATAAACCAAACCAAACTAAACCAAAGAATACATATTCTATTCATACAAATCTATCTAAAAAAAAATCTTGTCGGCATTAAAAACCCATTGAGGTTGATATGCCGTAAAACAAAATAAACCAAACCAAACTAAACCAAAAGAATACATATTCTATTCATACAAATCTATCCTAAAAAAATCTTGTCGGCATTAAATAACCCATTGAGGTTGATATGCCGTAAAACAAAATAAACCAAACCAAACTAAACCAAAGAATACATATTCTATTCATACAAATCTATCCTAAAAAAATCTTGTCGGCATTAAATAACCTATTGAGGTTGATATGCCGTAAAACAAAATAAACCAAACCAAACTAAACCAAAGAATACATATTCTATTCATACAAATCTATCCTAAAAAATTCTTGTCTGCATTAAATAACCCATTGATGTTGATATGCCGTAAAACAAAATAAACCAAACCAATCTAAACCAAAGAATACATATTCTATTCATACAAATCTATCCTAAAAAAAATCTTGTCGGCATTAAATAACCCATTCAGCTTGATATGCTGTAAAACAAAATAAACCAAACCAATCTAAACCAAAGAATACATATTCTATTCATACAAATCTATCCTAAAAAAAATCTTGTCGGCATTAAATAACCCATTGAGGTTGATATGCCGTAAAACAAAATAAACCAAACCAAACTAAACCAAAGAATACATATTCTATTCATACAAATCTATCCTAAAAAATCTTGTCGGCATTAAATAACCCATTGAGGTTGATATGCCGTAAAACAAAATAAACCAAACCAAACTAAACCAAAGAATACATATTCTATTCATACAAATCTATCCTAAAAAATCTTGTCGGCATTAAATAACCCATTGAGGTTGATATGCCGTAAAACAAAAATAAACCAAACCAAACTAAACCAAAGAATACATATTCTATTCATACAAATCTATCCTAAAAAATCTTGTCGGCATTAAATAACCCATTGAGGTTGATATGCCGTAAAAAACAAAATAAACCAAACCAAATCTAAACCAAAGAATACATATTCTATTCATACAAATCTATCCTAAAAAAATCTTGTCGGCATTAAATAACCCATTGAGGTTGATATGCCGTAAAACAAAAATAAACCAAACCAAACTAAACCAAAGAATACATATTCTATTCATACAAATCTATCCTAAAAAATCTTGTCGGCATTAAATAACCCATTGAGGTTGATATGCCGTAAAACAAAATAAACCAAACCAAACTAAACCAAAGAATACATATTCTATTCATACAAATCTATCCTAAAAAATCTTGTCGGCATTAAATAACCCATTGAGGTTGATATGCCGTAAAAAAAAAATAAACCAAACCAAACTAAACCAAAGAATACATATTCTATTCATACAAATCTATCCTAAAAAAATCTTGTCGGCATTAAATAACCCATTGAGGTTGATATGCCGTAAAACAAAAATAAACCAAACCAATCTAAACCAAAGAATACATATTCTATTCATACAAATCTATCCTAAAAAAAATCTTGTCGGCATTAAATAACCCATTGAGGTTGATATGCCGTAAAAACAAAATAAACCAAACCAAACTAAACCAAAGAATACATATTCTATTCATACAAATCTATCCTAAAAAAATCTTGTCGGCATTAAATAACCCATTGAGGTTGATATGCCGTAAAACAAAATAAACCAAACCAATCTAAACCAAAGAATACATATTCTATTCATATAAATCTATCCTAAAAAAATCTTGTCGGCATTAAATAACCCATTGAGGTTGATATGCCGTAAACAAAATAAACCAAACCAATCTAAACCAAAGAATACATATTCTATTCATACAAATCTATCCTAAAAAATCTTGTCGGCATTAAATAACCCATTGAGGTTGATATGCCGTAAAAACAAAATAAACCAAACCAAACTAAACCAAAGAATACATATTCTATTCATACAAATCTATCCTAAAAAATCTTGTCGGCATTAAATAACCCATTGAGGTTGATATGCCGTAAAACAAAAATAAACCAAACCAAACTAAACCAAAGAATACATATTCTATTCATACAAATCTATCCTAAAAAAAAATCTTGTCGGCATTAAATAACCCATTGAGGTTGATATGCCGTAAAAAAAAAATAAACCAAACCAATCTAAACCAAAGAATACATATTCTATTCATACAAATCTATCCTAAAAAAAAATCTTGTCGGCATTAAATAACCCATTGAGGTTGATATGCCGTAAAAACAAAATAAACCAAACCAATCTAAACCAAAGAATACATATTCTATTCATACAAATCTATCCTAAAAAATCTTGTCGGCATTAAATAACCCATTGAGGTTGATATGCCGTAAAACAAAAATAAACCAAACCAAACTAAACCAAAGAATACATATTCTATTCATACAAATCTATCCTAAAAAATCTTGTCGGCATTAAATAACCCATTGAGGTTGATATGCCGTAAAAACAAAATAAACCAAACCAATCTAAACCAAAGAATACATATTCTATTCATACAAATCTATCCTAAAAAAATCTTGTCGGCATTAAATAACCCATTGAGGTTGATATGCCGTAAAACAAAATAAACCAAACCAATCTAAACCAAAAGAATACATATTCTATTCATACAAATCTATCCTAAAAAAAATCTTGTCGGCATTAAATAACCCATTGAGGTTGATATGCCGTAAAACAAAATAAACCAAACCAATCTAAACCAAAGAATACATATTCTATTCATACAAATCTATCCTAAAAAATCTTGTCGGCATTAAATAACCCATTGAGGTTGATATGCCGTAAAACAAAATAAACCAAACCAAACTAAAACCAAAGAATACATATTCTATTCATACAAATCTATCCTAAAAAAAATCTTGTCGGCATTAAATAACCCATTGAGGTTGATATGCCGTAAAACAAAAATAAACCAAACCAATCTAAACCAAAGAATACATATTCTATTCATACAAATCTATCCTAAAAAAATCTTGTCGGCATTAAATAACCCATTGAGGTTGATATGCCGTAAAACAAAATAAACCAAACCAATCTAAACCAAAGAATACATATTCTATTCATACAAATCTATCCTAAAAAATCTTGTCGGCATTAAATAACCCATTGAGGTTGATATGCCGTAAAACAAAATAAACCAAACCAAACTAAAACCAAAGAATACATATTCTATTCATACAAATCTATCCTAAAAAATCTTGTCGGCATTAAATAACCCATTGAGGTTGATATGCCGTAAAACAAAATAAACCAAACCAAACTAAACCAAAGAATACATATTCTATTCATACAAATCTATCCTAAAAAATCTTGTCGGCATTAAATAACCCATTGAGGTTGATATGCCGTAAAACAAAATAAACCAAACCAAACTAAACCAAAGAATACATATTCTATTCATACAAATCTATCTAAAAAAAATCTTGTCGGCATTAAATAACCCATTGAGGTTGATATGCCGTAAAACAAAAAAACCAAAAATAAACCAAAAACCAATTCTATTCATACAAACCTAAAAAATCTTGAATAAATAAACATTATTCTAAAAACAAAATCAAATCCTAAAAAAAATACATATTCTATTCATCAAATCTATTAAAAAACCCATTTAACCCATTGAGGTTGATATGCCGTAAAACAAAATAAACCAAACCAATCTAAACCAAAGAATACATATTCTATTCATACAAATCTATCCTAAAAAAATCTTGTCGGCATTAAATAACCCATTGATGTTGATATGCCGTAAAACAAAATAAACCAAACCAAACTAAACCAAAGAATACATATTCTATTCATACAAATCTATCCTAAAAAAATCTTGTCGGCATTAAATAACCCATTGAGGTTGATATGCCGTAAAACAAAATAAACCAAACCAAACTAAACCAAAGAATACATATTCTATTCATACAAATCTATCCTAAAAAAATCTTGTCGGCATTAAATAACCCATTGAGGTTGATATGCCGTAAAACAAAATAAACCAAACCAATCTAAACCAAAGAATACATATTCTATTCATACAAATCTATCCTAAAAATATCTTGTAGGCATTAAATAACCCATTGAGGTTGATATGCCGTAAAACAAAATAAACCAAACTAATCTAAACCAAAGAATACATATTCTATTCATACAAATCTATCCTAAAAAAAATCTTGTCGGCATTAAATAACCCATTGAGGTTGATATGCCAAAAAAACAAAATAAACCAAACCAATCTAAACCAAAGAATACATATTCTATTCATACAAATCTATCCTAAAAAAATCTTGTCGGCATTAAATAACCCATTGAGTTTCATATGCCGTAAAACAAAATAAACCAAACCAAACTAAACCAAAGAATACATATTCTATTCATACAAATCTATCCTAAAAAATCTTGTCGGCATTAAATAACCCATTGAGGTTGATATGCCGTAAAACAAAATAAACCAAACCAATCTAAACCAAAGAATACATATTCTATTCATACAAATCTATCCTAAAAAATCTTGTCGGCATTAAATAACCCATTGAGGTTGATATTAAAACAAAATAAACCAAACCAACTAAACCAAAGAATACATATTCTATTCATACAAATCTATCCTAAAAAAAATCTTGTCGGCATTAAATAACCCATTGAGGTTGATATGCCGTAAAACAAAATAAACCAAACCAAACTAAACCAAAGAATACATATTCTATTCATACAAATCTATCTAAAAAAATCTTGTCGGCATTAAATAACCCATTGAGGTTGATATGCCGTAAAACAAAATAAACCAAACCAATCTAAACCAAAGAATACATATTCTATTCATACAAATCTATCCTAAAAAAATCTTGTCGGCATTAAATAACCCATTGAGGTTGATATGCCGTAAAACAAAATAAACCAAACCAATCTAAACCAAAGAATACATATTCTATTCATACAAATCTATCCTAAAAAAATCTTGTCGGCATTAAATAACCCATTGAGGTTGATATGCCGTAAAACAAAATAAACCAAACCAAACTAAACCAAAGAATACATATTCTATTCATACAAATCTATCCTAAAAAAATCTTGTCGGCATTAAATAACCCATTGAGGTTGATATGCCGTAAAACAAAATAAACCAAACCAATCTAAACCAAAGAATACATATTCTATTCATACAAATCTATCCTAAAAAAAATCTTGTCGGCATTAAATAAACCCATTGAGGTTGATATCATAAAAAACAAAATAAACCAAACCAAACTAAACCAAAGAATACATATTCTATTCATACAAATCTATCCTAAAAAATCTTGTCGGCATTAAATAACCCATTGATGTTGATATGCCGTAAAACAAAATAAACCAAACCAAACTAAACCAAAGAATACATATTCTATTCATACAAATCTATCCTAAAAAAATTTGTCGGCATTAAATAACCCATTGAGGTTGATATGCCGTAAAACAAAATAAACCAAACCAATCTAAACCAAAGAATACATATTCTATTCATACAAATCTATCCTAAAAAAATCTTGTCGGCATTAAATAACCCATTGATGTTGATATGCCGTAAAACAAAATAAACCAAACCAAACTAAACCAAAGAATACATATTCTATTCATACAAATCTATCCTAAAAAATCTTGTCGGCATTAAATAACCCATTGAGGTTGATATGCCGTAAAAACAAAATAAACCAAACCAATCTAAACCAAAGAATACATATTCTATTCATACAAATCTATCCTAAAAAAATCTTGTCGGCATTAAATAACCCATTGAGGTTGATATGCCGTAAAACAAAATAAACCAAACCAAACTAAACCAAAGAATACATATTCTATTCATACAAATCTATCCTAAAAAATCTTGAGGTTGATAAAAAATCTTGTCGGCATTAAATAACCCATTGAGGTTGATATGAGGTTGAAAAAACAAAATAAACCAAACCAAACTAAACCAAAGAATACATATTCTATTCATACAAATCTATCCTAAAAAAATCTTGTCGGCATTAAATAACCCATTGAGGTTGATATGCCGTAAAAACAAAATAAACCAAACCAATCTAAACCAAAGAATACATATTCTATTCATACAAATCTATCCTAAAAAAATCTTGTCGGCATTAAATAACCCATTGAGGTTGATATGCCGTAAAAACAAAATAAACCAAACCAAACTAAACCAAAGAATACATATTCTATTCATACAAATCTATCCTAAAAAAAATCTTGTCGGCATTAAATAACCCATTGAGGTTGATATGCCGTAAAAACAAAATAAACCAAACCAAACTAAACCAAAGAATACATATTCTATTCATACAAATCTATCCTAAAAAAAATCTTGTCGGCATTAAATAACCCATTGAGGTTGATATGCCGTAAAACAAAATAAACCAAACCAAACTAAACCAAAGAATACATATTCTATTCATACAAATCTATCCTAAAAAAATCTTGTCGGCATTAAATAACCCATTGAGGTTGATATGCCGTAAAACAAAATAAACCAAACCAATCTAAACCAAAGAATACATATTCTATTCATACAAATCTATCCTAAAAAATCTTGTCGGCATTAAATAACCCATTGAGGTTGATATGCCGTAAAACAAAATAAACCAAACCAAACTAAACCAAAGAATACATATTCTATTCATACAAATCTATCCTAAAAAAATCTTGTCGGCATTAAATAACCCATTGAGGTTGATATGCCGTAAAACAAAATAAACCAAACCAAACTAAACCAAAGAATACATATTCTATTCATACAAATCTATCCTAAAAAAATCTTGTCGGCATTAAATAACCCATTGAGGTTGATATGCCGTAAAACAAAATAAACCAAACCAATCTAAACCAAAGAATACATATTCTATTCATACAAATCTATCAAAAAAAATCTTGTCGGCATTAAATAACCCATTGAGGTTGATATGCCAAAAAAAAATTAAAAACCAAAAATAAACCAAACCAAACTAAACCAAAGAATACATATTCTATTCATACAAATCTATCCTAAAAAAATCTTGTCGGCATTAAATAACCCATTGAGGTTGATATGCCGTAAAACAAAATAAACCAAACCAACTAAACCAAATTCTATTCAAACTAATCAAAAAAAAAAAGCATTAAATAACCCATTGAGGTTGATATTAAAACAAAATAAACCAAACCAAACTAAACCAAAGAATACATATTCTATTCAACAAAAATCCTAAAAAAATCTTGTCGGCATTAAATAACCCATTGACGTTGATATGCCGTAAAACAAAATAAACCAAACCAATCTAAACCAAAGAATACATATTCTATTCATACAAATCTATCCTAAAAAAATCTTGTCGGCATTAAATAACCCATTGAGGTTGATATGCCGTAAAACAAAATAAACCAAACCAAACTAAACCAAAAAGAATACATATTCTATTCATACAAATCTATCTAAAAAAAATCTTTGTCGGCATTAAATAACCCATTGAGGTTGATATGCCGTAAAACAAAATAAACCAAACCAAACTAAACCAAAGAATACATATTCTATTCATACAAATCTATCCTAAAAAATCTTGTCGGCATTAAATAACCCATTGAGGTTGATATGCCGTAAAAAACAAAATAAACCAAACCAAATCTCCTAAAAAACCAAAGAATACATATTCTATTCATAAACAAACCAAATCTATCCTATTCATACAAATCTAAAAAAATCTTGTCGGCATTAAATAACCCATTGAGGTTGATATGCCGTAAAACAAAAATAAACCAAACCAAACTAAACCAAAGAATACATATTCTATTCATACAAATCTATCCTAAAAAATCTTGTCGGCATTAAATAACCCATTGAGGTTGATATGCCGTAAAACAAAAATAAACCAAACCAAACTAAACCAAAGAATACATATTCTATTCATACAAATCTATCCTAAAAAATCTTGTCGGCATTAAATAACCCATTGAGGTTGATATGCCGTAAAACAAAATAAACCAAACCAAACTAAACCAAAGAATACATATTCTATTCATACAAATCTATCCTAAAAAATCTTGTCGGCATTAAATAACCCATTGAGGTTGATATGCCGTAAAACAAAATAAACCAAACCAAACTAAACCAAAGAATACATATTCTATTCATACAAATCTATCCTAAAAAAAAAATCTTGTCGGCATTAAATAACCCATTGAGGTTGATATGCCGTAAAACAAAATAAACCAAACCAAACTAAACCAAAGAATACATATTCTATTCATACAAATCTATCCTAAAAAATCTTGTCGGCATTAAATAACCCATTGAGGTTGATATGCCGTAAAACAAAATAAACCAAACCAAACTAAACCAAAGAATACATATTCTATTCATACAAATCTATCCTAAAAAATCTTGTCGGCATTAAATAACCCATTGAGGTTGATATGCCGTAAAACAAAATAAACCAAACCAAACTAAACCAAAGAATACATATTCTATTCATACAAATCTATCCTAAAAAAATCTTGTCGGCATTAAATAACCCATTGAGGTTGATATGCCGTAAAACAAAATAAACCAAACCAAACTAAACCAAAGAATACATATTCTATTCATACAAATCTATCCTAAAAAAATCTTGTCGGCATTAAATAACCCATTGAGGTTGATATGCCGTAAAACAAAATAAACCAAACCAAACTAAACCAAAGAATACATATTCTATTCATACAAATCTATCCTAAAAATCTTGTCGGCATTAAATAACTCATTGAGGTTGATATGCCGTAAAACAAAATAAACCAAACCAATCTAAACCAAAGAATACATATTCTATTCATACAAATCTATCCTAAAAAAATCTTGTCGGCATTAAATAACCCATTGAGGTTGATATGCCGTAAAACAAAATAAACCAAACCAAACTAAACCAAAGAATACATATTCTATTCATACAAATCTATCCTAAAAAAATCTTGTCGGCATTAAATAACCCATTGAGGTTGATATCGTAAAACAAAAATAAAAAAATAAACCAAAGAATAAATTCTATTCATACAAATCTATCCTAAAAAAATCTTGTCGGCATTAAAAACCATTGAAATGCCTAAAAAAAACAAAATAAACCAAATATTCTATTCATACAATTCTATTCTAAAAAAATCCTAAAAAATCTTTTAAAAAAAATTAAATAACCCATTGAGGTTGATATGCCGTAAAACAAAATAAACCAAACCAATCTAAACCAAAGAATACATATTCTATTCATACAAATCTATCCTAAAAAATCTTGTCGGCATTAAATAACCCATTGATGTTGAT
>CAHIKZ030004476.1:2372500-2377500 GCA_903632075.3 Acanthosepion pharaonis
GGAAAACATTTGCCAACTGATTTACAGTAATGCCTGAAATCACATTAGTTATTTTAACTATACTTAAAACTAGGTACATTAAACTTTAAAACATTTTTTACAGATTATTTCTCTCGCAAATACAAATAAAGTTATAATTTTTTAAAGTGCACACGAACTTTATGTACACCCTGTATACTATTAATCCGCATATACTATTGCCATATCTGTTCTGGAACTCCGTGGAAGGACATCGGATATGCTGTAACCTGGAAAGTGGCGGGCTCCGACAGTCGTACTTGCCCAAGACAAGCTACATATGAAGGTAGACTTCTCCCGTATTCAAACCATATATAAGGGGTGAATTGGTCTGGTGCTTAACTATGTAATGATCCTTCGACCATAGTCGGTCATGGGAATAATGATTATGGTACTTAAAACGCGTGTAGAGGAGAGAATCGAAATAAACGCCAAAGAAACATAATCAATACAGAAAGACATAAATCTATCATCCCCCAAGAGATTCTTTCATAATGAATTACGAAAGCCGAAAGCGATTTGAAGAGATTAGATAATTCGTGGTAAAACACTTGCCAGAATCCAGAATATGATCCGAACAGTAAGGCAAATAGAAGTCTTAGAGAAAGAACTCTTGTTAATCGCCACCCAAAAATGCAAAAATGAAAAATTGGTGTCCAAATATCATTTATTTTTAAATACCTACTACACACATACAGTAACCACTCGATTAATATGGCTAACGTGTTCATTAAAAGATACACAATAGTCGAAAACGCATTAATCGAATATAATGACTTAATAAGAAATTATGTAGTTTGTACCTCAAATTTTAGTCTCATTCGCATTAATTACTAATTTGTGTACTTTTTAATTAAAATATAGGTACATATAAGAGGATAAATTTTAAAAAGTTATGAATTAATGTTTATTAATCTGGATTTTTAGGAAAAAATTATTTGGTGGGGTTTGGCGCATGGTATTCTTCTATTCTTCATATAATGGGCCGTACTGAGAAATTACCCTTTCAAATTTTCCAACCATATAATAACCATTAGTATTTTAACCTGAAAACTTTATTTAGAATCTTTCCATAGTAAATGCATACATCTTTTATATTTCCATATTTTAATGACTATTTGATCTACAACCCTTTAATTTGAATTTCTCCTTTCCGCTCCTATGACTTTTCTCGTCTCTCAAACTACAAAAAAAAAAATAGGATTCGTCAATTTGATTTTTAATCTACTCTAGTTGTATTTTAATCTCATTTAGGTGATTTTTGGAGTTCACATTTGGAATATTGTTTTAACTACAATTTTAGTACCGTACGTTCTTTTCATAAAGCATCAATTTGGATTTTTATTCATGCCAGTCGCGTTGAAGCTAAATCTGAAAAATAATCACGCGAATTTCTTTGATTTAATGGTAATTATAAAACGCCTTTTGCTGCTACACATCCAGACGCCACATACTCGGGGTGGAAGGAAAAGTCTAAAAATAAGTACATTCCACTATGCAGGAATCCATTGATTAGTGTGGCTATTGTGTACATTAAAAATATGCACTAATCAAAAACGCATTAATCGAATATAATAACTTAATAAGAAATTATGTAATTTGTACCTCAAATTTTAGTCTCACTCACAATTAATTGCTAATTTGTGTACTTTTTAATTAAAATATAGGTACATATAAGAAGATAAAATGAAAAAGTTATGAATAAATGTTTATTCATCTGGATTGTTATGAAAAAACTTATTTAGTGTTGTTTGGCGCATGGTATTCTTCTGTTATTCATACAATTAGCTTAGAAATTCAAGTACTATTCGGGATTTGTCTGACTGTAAGTCCTACGTGGCCAAGCGCTTAGGCACGTCAAGTACTTTGACAGGACTACATAGTGTATGCTGGTTGGAATCCTGCTGGAGGGGACATTTTTGTAACAAGATTTATCGAATATTCAGACCGGTAGATGTAGTTGGATACAAAATACCGTTTAATTAAAAAAAAATCGAGCTTATACTCGAAAATGCCTATATATAAAAAATTACGTTTAAATAATATATATATATATATATATATATATATATATATATATATATATATATATATATATATATATATATATGGCCTATGTTGTATGTACATGCGTGTGCATCAACAATTAAAGATTTCTCATTCATCGAAGGTTTTCATATGGAAAATAAATCCTGTCCTCATCTGGCTTTCATATTTTTGGAAAGTGGTTTTGAAATTAAAAACTGTTTTTGTGTCGTTCAATAAAAATTCCGGATATGAGCGTTTTAGAATTGGACAGAATACAGCAACTAATTCTAAATATGGAATTTTATTAAATAAAAGAAGCATTTCAAGAAAATATATATTTAGGCATTTTAAAAATCGTATTCTTAGAAATAAAAACCTAAAATTCCCGTCAAAAGCCTTCGAATGTTTAGCTAACATTTGCAATATGCAATTCAGCCAAAGGTTGTGAGGATTAAAGAATATGATTAAGAAGATTATGTTGGGCCAGGATTTCCTGTGGAAAGCGTGTGATAACCTCCAAATGTTAATTGGATAAGATTTGTTTAGATATTATTCAACTGTGAGAACAAAAAAAGATCCAATCGATTATTTTTTTTTATTATTATTATTTCAACTTTGTTTTATGAAATTAACTGAGATGAATGAAAATGAATGCTAATATTTGTAAGATTATGGAAACTTCTCGTATAGAGAGATTTACATAGAAAGTAGTAGTAAAATTGACGAAAGGTATAACAACCGTCCTGTCGACTGCGCCTAGACTATGCTAAGTCCAGTCCTTGCATATTGGTAATGGTAATATTAGCCGTGTCCTTACAAAGCAAAATTTGTCATTCATTGACCGAGCAGCCAGTACTGATTTCGGTTGATATCTATAATATTTTTCTCCGGAAAAAAGCTTTTCAGATAAACAGATTACTCACAGTCCCAGTATCTATTATCGCTCTTTCCAGTACTGACGGCTTTCCTTCTTAACCTTTTATTTTATTTTATTTTTAAGCGTTTCACCCCCAAGCAAGGAGAGAAGCCACTAGGACGAAAGGAGTTACAGAAGATCAGATAGAAGTGATAGAAGAAAGGATGAGGAGAAGGGTAGTGGATAGATCAAGGCAAATGGATATGTCGATTGACATTACATTTGAATAGCTGGAGTTTATAGCTCTCAGGGAAACTGGAATATGGAAGAGAGTTCCACAGGCGAGAGGTGCGAGACATGAAGCTATTGGAGTAGAAGAGACGGCTACATTTAGGAGTTTCGACAGTGAAGGGGTGAGAGCGGGATGCCAGCCTCGTAGAGGCTCATCGGAGCAATTGCCATGAAAGTATTTGTAAAACAGACAGAGAGAGGCGACGGCGTGTCTGGGAGAAAGTGACTGTAGACGAGATGCCAGAGCAGGGACAATTATATTGCATATCCGCCTCTGGAGCCTATCAAGAACCCCGAGGCAAACAGAAGGGGCCCCAAGACCATATATGGCATGCAAGGGCGAATTGTTGATTTGTAGATCTGGAGGATCGATTCCGGGGAGAAAAATTTCCTGGCGCGGCACAGGGAGCCAACTTTCCTTGCGGTAGACGAAGCAATTGACTCAATGTATTTGTTCCATCTCAGGTCAGCCATCAACGTGAGACCGAGCAGCCGCAGAGAGTTGCTCTCGAGAAGTTGAGCGTCAGACATTCTAATGGAGGGCAGGGAAGCATCTGTGTGGTGATTAATAGAGAGCAGTTTTGTTTTTGAAGCATTAAAGTTGACCAGCCAAATCCTGTCCCAGTTCACAACCGATTGGAGGTCCTTTTCGAGACGCACGGCCAGGTTAGTTTTGTCAGTGACGCTTGATTTGTTTTTGAAGCAGGAATAAATCGTGGTGTCATCCGCGTAGATGCCAACTTGGGAATTTATGGCGTCAGGAAGGTCATTTATGTAGATAAGGAATCGAGTGGGGCTTAGGATGGAGCCTTGAGGAACACCTGCTTTCGTGGGATATGAACTGGAGGAGAATCCGTTGAGAACGACCTGTTAACATCTTGATTATGTCATTATTCTGTTTTCGAATTACATGTGCTGCCCGTTTTAATTGTTGCAGCTGTTGATAGTCCGCAAATAATGTGGTTTCTGCTATTTGGTATTGTTCTTTGTGAATCTGTAGCGCCAGTTCAAAAGGTTCAAAGAGGGGTGATCTCTGTCAAATCTCTCAAGCTTCATTCGATCAAAGCCTTTTTTCCCTATTGATCTTAGGAAGCAGTTGTAGACAGCTGACAATTTTGAACGCTGTTGGTGCCATACGTGTCTCGATCTGACATGAGTTTTCAAATTGATTTGCTACATCATATATATATATATATATATATATATATATATATATATATATAAACATCTTCGCAAACAAATTTATTAAAGTTACATTAACCTACGAACCACTTGATGAATGTTATGATCTTTGTTTTTAATAACTTCAAGTTGTACAAGCTCTTTTTTTTATTTTGCTAGTACTTTCGGCTGTACATTCATCCATCCTCAAGCATGGAAATTATTTTCTTTTTTTTAGCAGATCCAGGTAATTGTTCGATAGACCAACAGAATAATGAATTAATGCGTTGGTTTGTGGACTTCGGAAATTAGCAGTTGTGTGTTCAATCCTTACAAACTTGGAATCTTTGTAACGAGGCAAGCAAAAAACTGTGCCATACTAAATAAGAACTACACAAAATATCCCTAGACAAGTTTAGGGGAAATTGTTCTGGTGTCCTCCCTCTAATGAGTCTATTGTGACCTCTTCCACTTACTATAAAATTAGTAGGAAAGTAAGCCTTGGGGGAACGGTAGTATAGATTGAACGCTGGTCAACTGACATACACTCCCATGTCGTGTAAGACTCTTCTGTTGTATTTACTGTTCAATACACGATTTATCTTCAACCTCTTGTTATGTTATTTCTTAACCATTACTTGGTCAC
>CAHIKZ030004476.1:2382500-2470000 GCA_903632075.3 Acanthosepion pharaonis
GGTCTTCTTCCGGATCTGTCTATATTTCTGAAATGAGGTATTGGAATTATTTACACTATTTACATTGTTCGAGCTGTTGTCTTCATCTTTATTGCCATATTCACGACGTTCCGACCTTTGTACGCTCCGGTCTTCTTCCGTATCTGTCTATATTTCTGAGATGAGGTATTGTAATTATTTACACTATTTACGTTGTTCGGACTGTTGTCCTCATCTTTGTTGCCATATACACGACAACACATGGCCCAGCGGATAAAGGTGTTAGTTGAATCCAGTGACTTCAACCAAAGAGTTGTAAATTTAATACCTGGCTACAGCAGAAGCTAATAAAAACTAGGAGAGTTGAGTTAATGGAAGATAACTGATATTGAGATATCCGGAAGATGCATGACATGGGGTAGTAGAACAATCTGCCCCGATGAATGAAATAAAGGGTTCCATGCGAAATTCCAGTCACCTGAAGATGGCCGGGGCGGACAAGAGACGAGACGTTATGAATATAGTCACAGAGATTAGCAAAATAGTCCGAATACTGTAAATGAGCACTATTTTATTACCACCAGCACTGAATGTGCGATATCTAATATTAACACACACAAAAAGCATACATATGCATATATGTACCGATAGATAGATAGATAGATAGATAGAGAGAGAGAGAGAGAGAGAGAGAGAGAGATAGATAGATAGATAGATAGATGTGTGTGTGTATATATATATTCATAATTATATTTTAGTCATATCTACTGATACTTATATTTATGATTATAAACTTGATATTTAGCGGATATTTAGTTATATTTCAGTTGCTATACTGTTTTTGTTTTTTTTTTGTTTTTTTTTTTTGTTTTGTTTTCATAAACTGGGAAATCAATAGCAACCGGCTTAGATTGAGAAATCCTCCTGAAGAAAGATTGTGACTCCGACAGGAATCGAACGTCTATCCCTTTTTTTCTTCAGAGAATAGGTTCTATAATGAAAGAAAGGAATACATGTTCGAATCCTGCCGTAGGCACAATCATTCTTTAATACTACTACTACTACTTTAGTGTCTATCTGTCTGTCTGTTCTTCTTGATATATATATATATATATATATATATATATATATATATATATTAAAATGAATCATTCGTACAAAAAGTAGATTAGTGAAGTTAATGACATAAAATGGGGAAATCCCTTCGCTAACAAAATTTTATAGTTGCCTTAACCTACAAAACACTCGATGAATGTTATGATCCTTGTTTTTAGTAATTGTAAGATGCAGAAGGTAATTTTTTTTAATACGCAAATACTTTCAACTGTACATTCATGGAAATTATTTTGTTCTTAGTAAAATCCTGGTAGCATCTGAGATGAAAAAATTAAATGCGAATCGAAATATGTGTTTTTTTAAATGTGTTATTCTTAACAGATACAATCTTTTGAAGCGTACAGTCGCAACGCTTAGGTTGAATTTATTGAAAATTTAAGAGATGGCGTCTGTTACTAATATGGCAATTTGAGAATTTTTTTTTGGTGTAGGATTTTATCAGTCAATGTGGCATGAACTAAATTGTTCAATAGATAGAGTAATGTCTCAGTTGTTATCCCGAAAAGTTGCACGCCTGATCAGTTCTTTTAAATAAAATATATGGCGCAGTTCAATATATATTACAATGGATCATTCATACAAAAAGTAAATTAGTAAAGTTAATGATATATTATATATATATATATATATATATATATATATATATATATATATATATATATATATTGCATATGTTTTTGGCAGCATGATCAAATGTTTTAAAATGTTTGTAATAGTTTAAAATATGTAGGTTTTAAGTAATAGTTTTAAATGATGCGCGTGCGACTAGCAAAACTCAAGGAGACTGCCCTCAATAGTTGCAGTTCCCGTCAGTCCAGAAGAGTTAAAAGAGATCCCGAAGTCGTCTGGAGGCCGTGGGTGAAGCCACTGATTAAATGTACACTTTAGCATTTGAAGATGTTTTTTGTTGTAATTTTGGTAAATATATCCGTTAAAAAGAGATGTCAGTGTTATTTCCACTTTTTCGTATTTTATACGAAAATTTATCCATCGCACCATATATATATATATATATATATATATATTATAAATTAATTGATTTAAAATGCATGTCAGATTTCATTGAAAAATACATCCCTATCCCTACCCCTACCAAAACTTAGCTAATAACTGATACATCAAAATACAGAGATAATGAACATGCAAACACCCCTTGTCTGGATGAATGGATTTCTCTGTATCCTTGGAAACGTGAATTAGGATTTTAGCTGTGTCTTTAAAACCCAGTAATTTTAAGTTACTCCAAAATTCGCTTGAGGATGAAATGGAACTAATGTCTTTAATTTAATTACAAAATTAAATTCGGAGCTTTTAGCTTCCATTTTTGAAACATGGTTAGAAATGTGTAGCGAAAAAAAACATATTTTAAATCAATTAATTTATAATATTAATGCTCTGTAAATTTACATTGAGCACTATTTTGTAAAAATAAAAATATCTATAAGAACACAGGATTATATATCTTACTGTTCTTTCTTTTTTATATATATATATATATATATATATATATATATATATATATATATATATATTGATGCATAAAAACGAGCAATCAGTGGAAATAAAAACGCTTTGAGGGAATTAATGGAAAAATTAACTGGAAATACAACTAGTGAAAGGTCAACTATCATTTGACCTTTTAACAGATGTTAGAAATTATTGAAGAAAAAGAAAAAGAAAAGATAAAAAACTGTACCAATCCGGTGAAATTTTTTCTTGCTCAATTACAAGGCTTCGAGATTGGCAAGCAAGTTCATCGACTGCGATAATTCTTGCCTGCGCTTCTCTGTCGCCAGGTGTCCTTTGAAGATAATTAAATTTGAAAGTCTTCGAATTTAAGTGCTTTCAAATTGCATTCAACAGAAAATACAGTGGCTACTTGACTCAAAAGCAACACGTTAGCAAATTGGACAGTAATTAGAGACGAGGCGTTGTGATAAAATTATAATGGAGACATTACTTTTTTTAGTAGTATAATTAACTAACACGAGGCTGGAGAGCCGCTCAATGTAGGGCGTTACTATAAAAATAGTAACGATAAATGACGCATATGACATGAATGAAAGAGGCAGTGGACATTAGGAGGATAAGGAGAATAGATAACGACTGACACTTAAAGAGGTAAAGAATGTAGTGTCCAGGGGACTAACTCCGCAGGAGTCTGTTTCAAAAGATGGCAGTTCTTAACAAAACGCCGCCTTTATTTTGAATTATATACACGTAAGGAGTATTTAATCTTCATTTGATATATATATATATATATACATACATATATATATATATATATATATATATATATTAAGCATTTCACCCTACGCAAGGCTGGAGTGCCACTAGCACGCAAGGGATTACGGAGAGTGAGAACAAAAAGTAAGAATCGGTGTTTGAGGAAAGGATAAAGAGAAGGGTGGGAGTCAGTATCAAGGCATCAGAAGATGTCGATTGACATTACATTTGAATATTTGAAAATTATATCTAGCAGGGAAGGGAGTTCCACTGTCGGGAAGTGCGAGAGAAGAAGCTATTGAAGTAGAAGAGACGGTTATATTTAACTGTTTCGACAGTAAACTGGTGGGACCGAGATGCCAACCTAGTAGCACGCTTAAATTCATGCAGATTGGCTACCAGTGCAAGTAGCTCATCAGAGCAGTTGCCATGAAAATATTAGTAGAAAAAGACAGAGGGAAGCCACATCATGACTGTGAGAATACGATTTTAGTCGATATGCCAGGTCAGGACCTATCAGCCTGCATATCCGTCTTTGGATTATCATGTTTTTGTTAGAAATTATGGTATTAAATACTTCACTGTTTTTATATTAGATCCCGCCAAATACAAAGAGCCTCTTGAGCCTCTAATTATAGAGGGTTTAATAATCTCAGACCTAACATAGCAGTTCGACATCGCTTTTCCTTACAAATAATATCAGGAGACATAAATCTATCATATTTAACATGACATTTTCTACAACACTGGGTTTACGGATATACAACGTTTTACAACCGCTTCTCATACGATCACAGAAGTTAAGCAATGTCGAGCCTTGTCAGTATCTAGATAGGTAATCACTTGGTTTGGTTTGGTTTATTTTTTTTTAACGGGATATCAACCACAATGGGTTATTTAATGCCGACAGCATTTTTAGGATGGATTCGTATGAAGAGAATATGTATTCTTTGGTTTAGATTGGTTTGGTTTATTTTGTTTAACCGCATATCAACCTCAATGGGTTATTTAATGCCGATAATATTTTTAGGATAGATCGTATGAATAGAATTCTTTGGTTTGTTTTATTTTATTGGGTTATTTAATTTGGTTAGACTATGTATTCTTTGGTTTAGATTGGTTTGGTTTATTTTGTTTTACGGCATATCAACCTAATGGGTTATGCTATGCCGATAACATTTTTAGGATAGATTTGTATGAATAGAATATGTATTCTTTGGTTTATTTTGGTTTGGTTTATTTTGTTTTACCGCATATCAACCTCAATGGGTTATTTAATGCCGACAACATTTTTAGGATAGATTCGTATGAATAGAATATGTATTCTTTGGTTTAGATTGGTTTGGTTTTTTTCGTTTTAAGGCATATCAACCTCAATGGATTATTTAATGCTGACAATTTTTTTTATTGCTGGTAATATTTTGTTTTGTCAAAAATCTGTTTCTGGTAATATATTTTCTTCAAAATTGTATTGCT
Organism: Acanthosepion pharaonis; assembly: GCA_903632075.3. Taxonomy (NCBI): domain Eukaryota; kingdom Metazoa; phylum Mollusca; class Cephalopoda; order Sepiida; family Sepiidae; genus Acanthosepion; species Acanthosepion pharaonis. Next base: position 2,387,298 of record CAHIKZ030004476.1, read on the forward strand.
GGTAATAATTTTTTTAAAAAAACCTATTGCTGGTAATACTTAACTATTTGCCCACATCTGAGACCCTAACAGGTGCTACCACCCCGAATCAGAGTGGACCTGGGAACACCAGCAATTAAGAGGTGGTTCCACGCTCCTCAAAACCTCATGATCAGAGGCCTTGCTGCTGGACGTAGTTTAACGTCTTACCCAGGACGCAGTAATTGCTTGGAAATACCAGGTGGTGTAAGCTTTGGTGTGCGGGTGGTATAATGGATAACGCTTCGGAAGTGGAAACTGGAAAGCCGAGGTCAAATTCTAGTCGGGTTTGTTATATTCATATACGCATATATCCTTGGGAAATCTATGAATCCACATCTTCTCCCTGCAGCTATGGATTAATTAGTAAGACTCTTAACAGTAACTTATTGATAAAAAAAATTCCTATGAAAACATCTCTGGCTTTAAATGACCTGAAAAGCGTTAATAAGAACAATCAATTACTAAATCTCCAATCTCGGCCAGTGGGTGTGGGCGACATCATCCGAAACTTGGACCTTACAATCTCGGCTACGATATCTAAGAGACTCTTCTCTTCGCCAATCAAAAGGTAGTTCTACGCTGCTCAAATCACCCGATTAGACAGCTTGCTGTCGGATGTAGTTTATCGTCATACCCAGGACAGAGGTTGAAATTAATAAAATATTTTTATTATGGTTTCTCAATTCTATTAATTGTTATCGTTTTTCCAGAACTGATGGGGAAGGGCTTCTTCCAAACCTTTTGTTTCAATTAGCGTGAAACATCAGCATCTTCATCACGCGATTATTTACTCTCAGGTTATATTTTAGATGTTGCTGCTGTTGTATGGATGCAAGTGATGTGGTTTCTGTTAGTTGGTATAGTTCTTGACGTTTCTAACTCTCCAGTTCACGAGGTGCAAGAACAAATGGCTCTAACTAAGACCTACAGGTCCCGTTCCCTAGAAGCCATTTTAAATAACTGATCTGCGAAGGCGGTGGCATACAACTGATATTTAGATATTTCAGAACGAGTTTGCGCTAAGCCTGACTCCCATATGAAAGTTTCGTTTTATTCATACAGGTCATTAATGTAATGTTTACGACACACCATCCCATGATTTTAGATGCGACCCTTTTTTAATCATTTCGCCTTAAGCAAGGCAATAAAACCACTAAGATGCATGGGATTACTGAGTGTGGAAGAATAGGAAATAAACAAAAATAGAGAGGGCAATAAAAGATCAGGAATTAAGAACAGAAAAGATATCGATTGACATTGTATTTAATCTTTTGAAGGTCAAAGTTGATTGGGAAACAAGAAGCTAGAAGAAAGTTCCACAATCATGAAGTGCAAGGGAGGTAACTGTTAGCATAGAACCTACGGTTACATATAGTCATTTCAACTGTAAAAAGCTACTGATGTGGTAATGCGCTTAAATTCGTAAAATCGAGGTGCCAAATCTCATCAAATAAGTTACCGTGAATATATATATATATATATATATATATATATATATATATATATATATAATTTATTCGAAAATTATAACATAAATATGTTATGAAATCACTAGAAAAATAGCCATTTTCTTTCAACACTTCTGGTGTCTTATCAAGTGATGGTGTTGAATGTAGACTAAAGGGTTTTAAAGGATTCAAACCGACCAAACACTCGTATATAGGGGAAACGCTGTTACATAAGCTGAAAAATACAGGTATATGTAAATTCAAAAAAATTGATGCTTTAATGTTAAGGTTAGACAAAAATAGAAATCATTCTAACTAATTAATATTAAATTTTACTATAAAATTGCAAATTAAAAATTACCACTTTTAGATTTTAAATTTAAACTTTATTAAGTTTAAAATATTATAAAATTATTTAAAGAAGAAACTGAGGAAAAATACATATATTTTGTTATTTATTTTGTTTTAATTGTAAGTTTTTGGATTTAAATTAAAACAAAATAATTAACAAAATATGTATTTTTTCCTCAGTTTCTTCTTTAAATAATATTATGATATATTAAACTTAATACTGTTTAAATTTAAAATTGGTAATTTCCTGAAGATTTTTTTCAGAGAAGGATTTTATAAATTTTAATCGACAAGAGTACTGGCTGCCCAGGCATTGAATGACAAATGTTTCCTTATAAGGAAACGGCTGATATTACCATTAGCACTACCATTCATCTTTCGCGACCAATAACCTTTACGCTATCAGCACAGGCATAGTTTTTGTGTAAAGTATATAAATTGATATAATAAGTAATAATGCAATAGAAACATGATCTTCATAATGCTTTCAATGAAAAGGTCATTAACGAAAGACCTTTGCGAGAAGCAAAGATCGATGACCATGAAAATGCGTGGGAATAATAGCTAAGGATGCCATCCATTTCGCAGGAAACCATTTCTAAAAACTATACATGGTATTTAGAATCTGCATATCGAAAATAGAACCAATTCCTTAAAGAGAAAAAATTCTTCTTTGGAAATATATCATGTTAAACAACTCTGAATCCAAACACGAAATATAACAAGATCATATATATATATATATATATATATATATATATATATATATATATATATATATATATATATATATATATATGTGTGTGTGTGTGTGTAAAGAAATATATTTTTAAGTTGTGCTATATTTATGGGATAGAAAGTATGTAAAAATAAACGTGAACATTGAAGTCAACCCTCAGAGCCGACAGGCTGTTTCAAGCTAGAGGCAATCGTCAGGCCACGACGATATATATATATATATATATATATATATATATATATATATATATATATATATATATATATATATATATATATATATTCTCAGAGTTAACCTGAGACAATATTTATAAATGTAAAAGACAATAGGAAAAACTGTATTATTAGCTGACGCGTTACGTCGAATGTGGACTTTTTCAATGCCAAAAAAACTTGAAATGTTCACATTGAACGAAACGGGTCGAATAATATTAGTTTTCCTATTCTCTTTACATATATATATATATATATATATATATATATATATATATATATATATATATATATATATATATATATAATTTAAATGATTTTCAGATGATATATGTTACCTTCCGCATACCGACTCGTCCGTCCACTCGTCAGGGGATGTCAGTAATTGGGTATAGAACAAATAGATAGGAAACGTTTCTAAATCTAACATGTTTCAATTTTATTAAAGTATCAAAAGAGAATGTGATATAGAGAAAGAAAGAGATCCTAGTATTTTTATTTCTATTTTTATTTTCTTCATTGGTTAAGCAGACTTCACGTGCATTTGGTTTGTTAAGCAGCCTTAGTATATGTTTTGACATTCTGAACTTGTGAAGACATGACGCGTCCTTTTGAAGTTCAAAAGAAATAACGGATGCCAAGCCTAACTAAAAAAAAAAAAATTCGTAAATATTGTTAATGTATGTATATGTATTATAATTAGTATCTGTTAATATTTGGTGCATCCAAATACATCAGGCATGATGAACATCATTTGAATAAGAACAGTACGATCAAACTCTCGGTCCCAATGACACAATGCTGGCACATCGACGGATTCCGATTAGGTCCGTCTATCGAATTTCTATAACAAGGCTTAGGTGAAACTGTGTGGGGGTTTTCAGGCTTCTTCCAAGAGTGCCGATCACCTCCCTAAGCTGATAACATCAAGGATCGGCTCCCTGACAAATCTGACTATTTTGAGATTCGCAACCTGGTTACATGTTCAGAAAACAAACGTAAGCGCGTCAATATTAATACTAAACAGTTAGTATTAGAGAGTCTACAATTAACTGCGGCGCGGAATCTGGACGAACCAGGCCGAGGTGGGTGTACATACATAGATACATACATAAACTCACACACACAAACACAAACACACACACACACACACATATATATATATATATATATTTGGTTGGATAGATGTGAGTTTGTGACCCTGGGTTTCACGCTTTAGCGATCGTCAGACAAACTCACATCTATCCAACCAAATATGTTAGCTCTATCGCTTTCTAATAAGTACCGCGCATATAATATATAAATAATTATACATATATATATTTATTTATATTTATACTTTTACATATATATATATATATATATATATATATATATATATATATATATATATATATATATATATATATATATATATATATATATAATTAAAATAATAATAAAAAAGCAGTAATATTTATAATCCGCTGTTAGTGAGAGAGAGAGAGATTATTAAATGGAAAAAGTCCAACAATTATTTTAATATATTTTCTATTTATACATTAATTTTATGGATACAAATATTTAAATGAAAGCTCTGTTTATAATAAACAGTATTAACCACATTTACCGGTCTGAATTTCCGAGAAATTTTCATAGAAAGTATTTGTCCTCCGACAGGAATCGAACCTGTATCCTACACAAATAATTTGACTTTGCTAACCAGACGCTTCCTCTATAGCTTTATGACGATTATTTGTAGGATACAGGTTCCATTCCAGTCGGAGGACACATACTTTCTATGAAATTTCTCATATATTCAGGCCCGCAAATATAGTTAATACTGTTTATTATAAACAGAGATTACTTAAATATTTGTATCCATGAAAATTACGTATGAACAGAAAATATATGTAGATAGATAGATAGATAGATAGATAGATAGATAGATAGTAGTAGTAGTAGTAGTAATCTTATAAGTATAAGAAATTATACTCGTCCGGAAAACCTTCGGTGTCTTGATTTACAAATAATTAAACCAATACCAAAGGGAGAAAAAAGATATAAAAAAGAAAGAACCAAGAACATGTACGTTAACAGAAAATAATCATCTAGCATGCAAGTCCAAAGCATAAAGGAAAAAAAACGATACGTGTAAGCAAAATAACTAAATAAAGAACTCAATACAGTAAGTAGAGCAGACTTAGTTAAACCTAGAGAGCCAGAAAAACCTACCAAGGTTTCACCTAAGCGCATCGTCAGGGAAGGCTGGCTAAAAAAAGTAACAAAAGAACGGAATACTTATAGTCAAAAAACCTAACCACGTGATATATATATATATATATATATATATATATGTGTGTGTGTGTGTGTGTGTGTGTGTGTAAGTTAGTATGTTTATATTTGTTGCTGCTTCAGCCGTTATATCTCCGGTCTTCTTCATTCACTAGCGAAATCTTTAATCTTCTAGGATATACTCTCTAAAAAAACCCGGATTTTCGAATTTCCGATCTCGGGTTCTTCTCACCTCCTCTGTGGCTGCTACTGCAACCTTGATGTCAAGCTTGTAATCCTCCGTCGCCGCTGCTTCTGTTTCTTTTGTATTGCCTTATTTTGCAACTAAAATCTTTTTGCTGTTCCTCAGTATTGTTAATTGTTGTCATTTGGAGGAATAGTTCATCATAATTACAGCCCCTGTGTCGGGTCGTACGGAAGTACTCCGTCAAAATATATTACCGAGCAACCTTAAAAAAAAAAACTAGTGTTCCGTCTACATGAGCAGCAGATTGAATAATAAGTCCCGTTTAAAATTCCCTGAATTTAAATCAGATCTACAGAGTCCTGAAGAAAATCATAGGCCAAAAGGGTCGAAACCTCATGATAGTAACAACTAAAATAATGCTATCACCTCTACGCTAAATCCTTTCATTAGAATTGATTATTTTATTATTATGGCTTATCGATCTTTTGCAGGTTATTTAATGCCATATTTTTTTCTTTAGATTTTAAGAATTTTTTGGAGATAATAGTAATATCTATCTGTCTATATTTCTGAGATGAGGTATTATGTACACTATTTACATTATTCGGACTATTGTCCTCATCTTTGTCGCCATATTTATCAAAACGTTTCGGCCTTTCAGTATCTATCTATATTTTTGAGATGAGGTATTATGTACACTATTTAAATTATTCGAACTATTGTCCTCATCTTTGTTGCCATATTTATTAAAATATTTTGGCCTTTCAGTATCTGCCTATATTTCTGAGATGAGGTATTATGTATACTATTTACATTATTCGGACTATTGTCCTCATCTTTGTCGCCATATTTATTAAAATATTTTGGCCTTTCAGTATCTGTCTATATTTCTGAGATGAGGTGTTATGTACATTATTTACATGATTCGGACTATTGACCTCATCTTTGTCGCCATATTTATTACAACGTTTCAGTATCTGTCTATATTTCTGAGATAAGGTATTATGTACATTATTTACATTATTCGGACTATTGTCCTCATCTTTGTCGCCATATTTATCAGAACGTTTCGGCCTTTCAGTATCTGTCCATACTTTTGAGATGATGTATTATGTACACTATTTACATTATTCGAACTATTGTCCTCATCTTTGTCGCCATATTTGTTAAAATATTTTGACCTTTCAGTATCTGTCTATATTTCTGAGATGAGGTATTATGTATACTATTTACATTATTATGTAAATAATGTAGTAATATCTACTTTTACAAATTCTATTTCTTAACCCATAGCTGGACAAGAAGTGGTGGATTCATACCTTTCCTAAGTGTATTTGCGCGTAATATAATTCATCTCTCTGTTTTCCAGTTCCAAGCCGTTATGTCACTAGCATACCCAAGCTTATAGCACCTGGTATTCACAAGCAGGTCACCCTTCTAAGTACTGATAAGGGTCAACGTTGCTCCTCTCGATCAACTATCAGCAACTCCTCCTTCCGCGTACGTAGAAATCATTCGGTGATAACTAATCACGTTATATCTGGGTGTGGCAACTGTATGATAGGAATGCCGCGTACATACATTGGACACTGTCGGATATTCAACCTGACTCGCAAAGTGAGTCGATCGGTACAGAAACTACCACATGTTGTAAAGAATAATGCGACTACCACTGACTGGAATTTCAGCTGTAAGACAAACCACCGGCATATCCAAGTTTAGAAGCCCTGGTATTCCCAAGCGGTCACCCATCTAGATAATGCCAAGCCTCGACGTTTCTTAACTTCAATGATCGTACGAGAACCGATGAAACAATTTGATTTAGGCGTAGCTATGCCGAAATTTACAGAAGCAGTGTCAAAATGAAACCTATCGCCCGCTTCATATTCTTCCTCAGTCATTTGAACAGGTTTAGAGGTTTATCCATTGCTTTCTGTTTAGGATTGGGGTTCCGATACCTTCTAAAGGTTTAATTCAACTATATGCTTCTAATGTCTCCAGCTAAAACTCTGAACTTTTATTTACTATTTATTTATTTTTCCTCAATAGGCGTAGACAGGTTCGCCTATCGCCTGGTTCATACCCGGGGTTTTGAAAGGAGTGGATGTTTATTCATTGATACCTACTTAGGATTGGGTTTCTGGTTCATTCTAAAGGCTACTTCAACTTTCTACTTCTAACGTCTCCACCTAAAACCTTTATTTACTATTTATTTATTTTTCCTCAATAGAGGTATATATGTTCGCCTATCGCCTGTTTTACACACGTCTCCGGTCTTTTGAACAGGAGGACATGTTTACCCATTGGATCCTGATTAGGACCGAGTTTCCGGTTCCTTCTAAAGTCGTTTTATTTTCTTTCACTCCCAGTAACACCTTGCGTCTTAGTGGCATTATCGCCTTGCTTGTGGTGAATTGATTAAATAAATAAGAAAAAGTAACCATGTTTTATGTAACCACACATTTATACGTGAATGTTAAAAGGTTACTGGGTGTGGAAATTTTCTTTGAAGTGCTGGATGTTTGTAAAATGTTTTTAGATGAATATGGATGGAACATAAAAAAATGTACTTTTTATAGTTTGCGGTATAGAAAAAATGTTAAGAGGTCTTTGAATGAATGCTAATGGGGAAAAATGTCTTACGAGTAAAGCAGGTTGTTCTTGCATCTAGTGAGTGACTAATTGACATTAATCGTCTCGAAGAAGGAATTACTTGCGATCAAGTTCAACGTGTTGATGCGAAGCGTCTTATGCACGGAGCCTTGTGACCGTTTTCTCTTGTTTTAAACTATAGGAAATAATTCTTTTGTATTCTCTATTTATTGTACAGAAAATGACCACAGGGACTGTTTATTTTTGTTTTTTGTTATTGTTTTTTTTTTAATTAGTCCTAAATTAGTGGTTACATATTACTTATATTATTTTCTCTAAAATTTGTATGGGTGAGCCTCTTCTAGTTGACGTGAGCTGATCCCCTTTAAGACTTACTGTAAACATATGGTTGAAAAAGACTGATGGAATTTGGAGGCACAATATATATTCGGCTCAGTCTGAACACACACACACACATACACACATAGAGGCATGCACACACACGCACATATATATATATATGACCAGAATATTTGAAATTTATTCAATAGTCTAAAAGAGAATTTGCTGCCTAAACACACACACACACTTACACACACACACACACACACACACATATATATATATATAGGAGTACACACACACACACACACACACATATATATATATATATATATATATATATATATATATATATATATATATATATATATAGAGAGAGAGAGAGAGAGAGAGAGAGAGAGAGAGGGGAGGCACGGTGGAGTTATGGATTGCGGCTTGGACTGAGGAATCGGAGAGCCGAGTTCGAATTCCATTACATTCAGTTGGCAAAGGTGTGAATCCTCTTCTTCCTCCAGCTATGGGTAAATAGACGGACAGAGTGGGTTCTATAGCCTTGGATGGCAACTGGTCTAGGAGGACAACTCTGAATTCAAAACCTGAGGAGGGTTGTTTGGAGACCTTGTGGCACTTAGTGCACCAGGTCTCTGTAATCGGCCCTTCAAAAAGTGTGAATGGTCCTGCACGAAACCTTCACCACTGTAATCAAATCTCATGTGGTGTTGTCGGGCTGTCGGTTTCCTGGGAACTGATCTGCTTGACCCTCTTACGTCGGATTCGACGGGAGAGTCAAGTACATATATATATATATTTGGTTGGATAGAAACTCACATCTATCCAACCAAATATGTTAGCTCTATCTCTGATATTGATCGCTTTCTAATAAGTACCGCGCATATAATATATAAATAATTATACATATATATATTTATTTATATTTATATACACTTTCACAAACACACACACACACACACACACACACACACACATATATATATATATATATATATATATATATATATATATATATACGATGAAAATGAATGCGGTGCGCTTCCAACGTTCGTAACATTTAATTAAAAAAGAAGGATCAATACAATGTAGAGTAATATTTATTTTACGATATTAACGCAAAAAACATGTCAGAATCGCTACACAATTTCAGCTGTGTTTCAGCGTAGAACAATGCGTCTCCCCAGGCTGTTGTAAATTAGAGGCCTAAGGAGACGCATTGTTATTCCTTGAAATATGAATGCACTGGTGTAGCGATTCTTATTTTTTTTAATACACACACACACACACACATATATATATATATATATATATATATATATATATATATATATATATGCAGATTAATAGTCCAACGTGTTTAGTTATATACACATATATGTAAATTACACAAGCTGCTATATATAAATATATATGGATGTGCATTTGCCCCGGTGTGTGTGTATGTGTTTATAAGTGTGTGTGTGTCTTTGTGTACAGCATTGAATGAGTACATATATATAAAACTTTAACACCGATCAAAGATTTATTGCTAAAAATAGAACTATAAGAATTCCACTTTTTTTTAACCGATGAATAAATCTAAATCTCCATCTATTTGAAAAGGACCAGTCAGTTATGCGCAGCCTCGTTTTCGTTTTACATTGTAAAGAACCTTTCATCTTTCATTCTTGCAAGAGAAAAATATGGCTGACAGTCTCGTTACAAATATGCATCCTCTTATACAGAGCTTGTTATGGAAATAATACAATAATAATAATACAATAATGATTTCACGGAGGAGACAGCAATGAAGTGCAGAGTATGTTTATGACGTCACATGCGTCTTTTTAACTTTTTTTTTCTTTTGTCATTCGCAAACGACGTCATTGTCCTTCACTGTTCATGTCTTCTCTCTTTCGACGAGCTACACATGAAATTAAATTAAGCTAAGAAAATAAAAGGATTGATGTAATACGAGAAATGATATTGATACCAAAAACTGTTTTCTTCGTGTAACTGTTTTCTTCTTCCTCTTTATTATAACAGGTTGTCTTTTGTAAGGTCACTGTGCATTTTCTTCTTTTTATGAGTCATGACCTTTTAGGACGTAGGCGATCATGGCTCTCCATCTCCATCTATCCCTTGCAGCTCTCAACAAGTTCCTTCCCTCGGCTTCCTCCCCCAGACCACATACTGTCATCCACTTGTTTAAGTCCGCCAGATATGTTACGCGTTGTTTTTCCTTGTCTCTCTTTCCCTCTATTCGACCCGTGAGTATCAGATTCTCCATTCCCTCCTTCTTTCTTTCTTTTTATGTACCATGTCTTTTCGGGACGTAGGCGATGATAGCTCTCCACCTCCCTCCATCCCTTGCTGCTCTCAACAAGTTCCTTCCCTCTGCTTCCTCCCCTAGACCATGTTGTGTCATCCACTTGCTTAAGCCCACCGGGTATGTCACGCGTTGTTTTTCCTTCGTCTCTCTTTCCCTCTATTCGACCCGTGAGTATCATATTCTCCAGTCCCTCCTTCCTCATTATGTTTCTCAGAAACTTCTGCTACCTCTTCATGATGTTAAGTATAAGCCTCCTCCTTCTTTGCAACCTCTCTAAGATCTCATCGTTGCTCACACGCTCGGTCCATGATATCCTCAGCACCCTTCTGTAGAACCACATCTCTATCGCTTCGAGTCTCTTCATCATTTTTGAGGAAATCATCCAACATTCACTGCCGTAAAGAAGGACAGATGTCACGTAACAGTTCAGTATTCTTTTCTTTGTTACCAAATACATCCTCCTGTCTCGCAATACTCTGCCCAGTTTTTTGGAATGTGTCCTTGGCCATCCCAATACGTCCACGGATCTCAGTGTCGCACTTACCGTCCTCTGTCAAGACGCTTCCCAGATATTTAAACTTCCGCGTCTGCTTGATTCTTATGTTCCGGACCTGCAAATCGCAATTCGGACTCATCCTCTTGCTGATGACCATACAGTCTGTCTTGTAGTTTATACTTGGACCTTTCTTCTCACTCTCCATCGCTACCTTCTGTAGGAGATTTTGTCATTTCTTTTCCGTGTCTGCTATCAGTACTGTGTCATCTGCGTATCTTATGTTGTTAAGATTGTGGCCGCCAATGCTGAATCCCGGTAGGGTTTCCAATTCTCTCAGAATTGCCTCGTTGTACAGGTTGAATAGGGACGCATCCTTGTCTTATGACCCTTTCTACTGTGACACTATTCCTTTAACAATTTCATTTTATCATAGAAATTCCACGAGTACGCAGCAGATTACAGGGAGTGAAAGTGAAAACTGAGATGATTGAGGAAAGGACGAAAGATGAACGGGGCCCAAGAAGACAGAAGATGGCGATTAACGTTGCATTTAAATTTTTGAAAATTGTCGATAGTAGGTCGTATTAGGTATGACGATAAACTACATCCGATAGCAAGGCCTCTGACCAGAAGCTTTTGAGAAACCACTCCTTATTTTCTGTTTTTCACGGGTCCAACCTGACCCGGGGTAGTAGCACTTGCTAGGGTCCCAGCTATTGACAAGTAGCTAACCCCCAAACTGGGGTCAAAACACTATGAAAATGTATAAATACATTTTTATGGTGAAGGTACCAGCAATAAATTTTCATTGAAAAAGATTACCAGCAATACGTTTACGTACATTTTTTTAAAAATATTACTAGCAATACATTTTTGTGAGGAAAATATATTACCAGCACTACATTTCATAAAAGAGATATTTTTAAGCATTTCACCCCAAGCTAGGCGGGAGAGCCACTAGTATGCAAGGGGTTACAGAGAGTGGGGGCCAGAGTAAAGGGGCGTGATAGAGGAAAGGATGAAGAGAAGGACAGGGAATAGATCAAGGCATCTGGTGATGTCGATTGACATTGCATTTGAATAGTTGGAGTTATAGCTATCAGGGAAACGAATAACAGGAAGGGAATTCCGCAGACGGGAAGTGCTAGACATGTAGCTATTGGAGTAGAAGAGACGGTTACATTTAACTGTTTCGACAGTGAAAGGGTGGGACTGTGATGCCAACCTCAGCAATACAAAATGATAAAATAAGAAAAGTCGCCAGCAATTTATTTTTGAAAAAAATACCAGCAATAAACTTTTGTGAAATAAAATTACTAATACTCATATGATAATTAAATAAGGCCATGAAATGCCCCATAAAGAGTTGATATGCTATTAAACAAACAAAATAGTAGTTATCAAAGAAGCAGTGAAACGGAAGAGAGTTCCACAGGTGGAAAGTGCGAGAAAAGAAACTGTTGGTGCAGATGTAACGGTTGCATTTAGCTATTTCAACATTAAAAAGGTCTGACCTTGATGCCAAGATAGTAGCCGGTTTAAATTCATGTATTCGGAGCACCAGGGAAAAAAATCTTGTCAGAAAATGTTTGTAGAAAGAAACAGAGGGAAGCCACGTCACTTCAGTGAGAAAATGACTGAAGTCGAGATGCCGAGTCAAGATCGAGCAAGTTACAGTCCCATCTTTGGATTTTATCAAGAATTTCCATATATACAGCAGGAGCACCAGACCAGCTATGGCATAATTATTCAGTGCATGAAGAATGTTAAATTTGTAAATGCGCAAGATGGATTATGATGAGAAAATCCGTTTACCACGTCACAGTGACCCTGCGCAGTAGATGAAGCTACAGATTCAATATTATCACCCCACTTCAGGTGAGTGGAAAACAAGGGGGCCTCACTAAGGGTAGACTGTTCTAATTCCACGTGCCGTGTTTAATGGATATCAGTTATCAGTTATCTCCTGTTAATTCACCTCTTCAAGTTCTCCACCGCCTTAACCAGATATTGAACTCACAACTCTTTGTGTCCTGTCACTGGATCTAAGCAACGCCTTTATCCAGTGTGACATGTGTCCTTAAAGACACAAAAAACATAAAAGGTTCAGTTCGACATTCCAACCACCTGAAGAAAGCCGAAGCGTACAACGGCCGAAACGTTGTGATAAATATGGCAACAAAGATGAGGACTATAGTCTGAATAATGTAAATAGTGTACATAATACCTCATTTCAGAAATATAGACATATACTGAAGGGCCGAAACTTTGTAATAAATATGGCGGCAAAGATGAGGACAATAGTCCGAATAATGTAAATAGTGTACATAATACCTTATCTCAGAAATATAGACAGATACTGAAAGGCCTAAACGTTGTAATAAATATGCCGACAAAAGTGAGAACAATAGTCCGAATAATGTAAATAGTGTACATAATACCTCATCTTAGAAATATAGACGAATACTAACTATCTAATTCATTTGAGGAGCAAGTGGGAGAAAATATCAGCTGGATTTAATCGACTTACAATGCGACGAATTTTTTAAATCAAAATTTAATTCCGAATTTACTGCTGACTTCTACAAGAAATATTTTTTGTCAAGTGGTAAATAAAAGCCAACTGACTAATTCGAAAATGATGGCATCATTATTTGGAAGGACATATTCTTGTCATTAACAAATATTTTACCTCATGTGGAGAAGTTATCAAACAATAAGCAGAAACAAGTGTCTCATTAAATAATTTTTCCGTTTTCTGTATTTCGTTTGTACTAAGAAATTTACATCTTTTGTTGATTGTGTTAGTTGTTGTCCTGTTCTTCCTGCAGTAAAATAAGGAAATTTGTTTAAATAATATAACATTAATTTCGTTGATTTTTTTCTTTAAACCTTCAAACCAAGTAAGCCTTCCGAAAGTAGCGGTCTGAAGCAGAGAAAATTTATTATAGGATATTTGATATCATGGCCCTCTTCCAAGATACTGCATAACTTTCTGGCCCTCTCACTTCAAAAGGTTACCGAGCCCTGGTTTAAATCATAACATTCGATTATACAGTTTTGAATCTGACCCACGAAACGCTTAAAAAAAAGTAACTTCGTTGTTTTTTTCTTTAAACTTTCAAACCAAGTCAGCCTTCGGAATGTAGCGGTTTGAAGCAGAGACAATTTATTATAGGATATTTGATATCATGGCCCTCTTCCAAGATACTGCATAACTTTCTGGCCCGCTCTCTGCAAAATGTTGCCGACCCCTCCTCTAATGGTAGAAAAGTGTGATCTGAAAACGAGTAACCGTTCATTACATATGTGTGTGGGTGTATGATGTGTAAATTCATTTTCTTCTGAATATAAAACCGTTCCGTTTTAAAGAAGTTGAAAACGGCATTTATTCACATAACATTTTATGTTTTACCGATTAACAGTTTGTTTCAAAATGTCATTTTCAAAGTTGTCGTTTGTCTTTCCGAGAAGATACCAGGGTCGAGAATCATTTCTTACGATCTTTAGAGGGATCTGTCTGTATTTCTGTGATGAGGCATTATGTACACTATTTACCTTGTTCGGACAATCGTCCTCATCTTTGTTGCCATATTTATCACAACGTTGTACGCTCCGGCCTTCCTCAGGTAGTTGGAATGTCGAACTAAACCCTTTATTTCACTTGCTAGGGTAGACTCTTCTACTTCCACGTGCCATGTCTAATGGATGACAGTCATCAGTTTTCTCTTTTTAATTCCCCCTCTCCAAGTTCTCCACTGCCTTTACCAGATATTGAACTCAGACTCTTTGGGTCTCGTCACTAAATCTAACTAACGCCTTTATCCACTGCTCCATGTGTCCTTGAGAATTTAGAGAGATATTTTTGCCTTCAAGTAGTTACCATTCAAATATTAAAGATGTTTAAAAAACATTATGTTATTTATAACCCGATGGGAAATAAAATTGAAACGGAAGACAAGAATGATAGAATAGGATATAATAAAAAAAAAAGATAAAGAAATATACTGTTTTTTGATTACTTTATTTATTTTTTACGGCTTGTCAACACTTTTGTAGTTTATTTAAAGCCAGAGATTAGTTTCAGATCGTAAGAATTGTTTGGAGATAAAAAAAATTTCTTAGTGATACAAGTCTTCCTAATTAACACATTGACGGGAGGAGATGAAGTGGATTCATGCCTTTCCCATTAAAAAATTGTTTAAATGAATATAACCAACCCAACTGGAATTGGAAACCGGCTCTCTGATTACCAATTCTAAGCCGTTATCCATTACCCGATCCGCATATCCAAGCTTAAAGTAACAGGTATTCATAAGCGGCCATCCAACAAAGTAGTGACCAGACGTTGCTTAACTTCGATGATCGTACGGGAACTGGTGTTTCAATGTGATAGGGCCATGAGCCTCAGGCATCGGTTCATAAACGGAAGGCAACCGAACGTAATATTACGCGGCATTTTACCGAATATTAATATCCTTATTTCTCTTTCGGAGGAAACTGGAGCATCAATGCTGCAGCTTTGAGTCGGACATAGGAAATGGAAAGATACTTTACTCTAACTTCCAATCACAACTATTTGAATCCAGCCAGGTGAAGAGGGGAGAATTGCAGATGACTTCGCACCACCCCCAAGGGCGATACTCATGGATATACCATTTTTTTTTTATGATCCTATAAGCTGGTTATCAATAAACATAATATCACATCAACATTTTTCGCAGTTTTATATTAATACCTTTAATAACGAAAATATAAATTGCAAACTATATAATAACCATATATGTACACAACCGCACACACGCACGCACACACACACACACATATATATATATATATATATATATATATATATATATAAGAAAAATCCAAATAATATATTTTATATATATATATATATATATATATATATATATATATATATATATAAGGTAAATTTTATGAATCACAACAGACATTTTGTGTCAGTTAATTTTATTGATCGACTTTTCCCAATTGCTAATAATCCTTCTCAGATAATGAGAAAAATTTCGTCAGAATTTGTCCCAAAATTCATTTCTTTGTTTAGAGCAGTGCTTGGAGGGAAGGTGTGTAGAGTGTGACCGTCTCAGCATACAACTGAGATTCTATCACTGACCATGATTTGTGCAGCAGTTTTTAACCAAGTACAACATTCCCTAGGTCCGAAAATCGCCATATTCCCTAGATCATTATTTCAAATAACATTAATCATCATTCTTCTTTGCCACCCCTGAAAATTAACCGTATAATATGAAAAGAAACATTATTAGAATCGACGACACAAGATTTATAGCCAGAGTGATGGCGTCGCTATGGGCAACCCTCTTGGCCCTTTATGCTTAAACTTTTACGTGGTCAATTTAGAAAATATATTTAACCTACCGTTTATGCCAGATATATTGATAATGTTTTCGTCCAAACCAAATCCGTAAAAGACATCACAGAATTGTTTTTCTAATTCTGTTTCAAATGTCACTTATGAACTACATATTGATAAAAATATCCCCATTTATAGATATATATATATATATATTTTACAGTAAGGTTCACCTTTCCAAGGGCTGGGGACCATTGGAAGTAGAGGGTTATGTTAGAAGACAATTTGTGCGGATAAGAATGGAAAAAAACGGTTAACTCTAGCCTTGAAAAGGTTAAGATTGTAGTGATCGGGGAAACATCCTCTTGAGAGTCGGTTACACAGAGCAGTGGTTCACGGGAAGAAGCTGTTCGAGAAACATGAAGGAATACGGCAGGAATGTGGGTGGTTCACTACTATGTAACCGGCGTGGTATGTCCTTGCGGTGAAGGTTTGAATTGGCGAGACCAGGCAATGTAGTTCGGCCTTGCACTTTCCGTGGAAGTAGAAATAGAGCAGCGAGGGGCTTACCATATCCTAGCCTGTACGAGAGAGGTTGGAGTGTTGATCATAATTCATCTCCCACAAGGGCTCGGAGAGGCTTTTGAACTCTGTAAAGGCTGCAGGGTGAGGTCTGGATAGCCACCGCCCAAATATGACAGCAGTACACCATTTCAAGCCTGATCTGGCTCTTGTAAAGGTAGAGGATAACAAGAGGAGTCAGGTTCGTACTGGAGCGCTACAGGGAGTCGACCATTTTATCGGCATCTTTAGGAATGGATTGTATTTGTGTTCTACTTGATCGGGTGCGAGTTTGTGTTTTGGATTCCGTGAATGAAATCCTGCACAAATAAATAAACAACGCCAGTAATTAAGATAGAAAAATAAGTGTATTAAACGTAAGAATACAGACCTGAAGTGAAGATTAGTAGTCCAGGAATGCGGGTTAGTAGAAAGTATATGTACAAGTTTCTGTTAGTAAAGCCGTTATTCTCTCTCTCTCTCTCTCTCTCTCTCTCTCTCTCTCTCTCTCTCTCTCTCTCTCTCTCTCTCTCTCTCTCTCTCTCTCTCTCTCTCTCTCTCTCTCTCTCTCTCTCTCTCTCTCTCTCTCTCTCTCTCTCTCTCTCTCTCTCTCTCTCTCTCTCTGTCTCTGGACTCTTGTATCTCTCCCAACCCTGTGTCAGTTTATATCTCCCAACCTATCTCCACGTATCTCAACAGCAGGTATTCTCTCTGTCAGTATAAGTATACTTTGGACGAGTCCATCATATGTAAAAAGGGGAGAGCCCCACAACAGTTTGAGATCCAATATTTACGGTACCTCCCCGAGAGGACATCCGTTCATCCTGACTGGTTCTGGGTTCGGTGGAATGTACATAGTTTGGTTTTCATGGTAGTGAATTTAACTTGCCAGTTTTTTATTTTTTAGAACGGATGAGAGATCCGTTGCTAATCTCTTGTTGACAATCACTAATCAGTGGATTGAAATTCCAACGCTACAATTTTGAACATAAACTTAATCTTATAAAAGGCAACGATTTGTTTTTGTTCTTTTTTGGGGTTTTTTTTTTTTTTTTTTTTTTATCTGAATACAGATCAGTTGCTAATTTTTTATTTACTATAAAGGTGATAATTCTACTTCTCCGTAAAAATGTCTGCTCGTTCAAATGCCTTCTAGACTACAACAGTAAATGTCCCGAAAAACGTAAAACCACTATCATTAATGATCTAATCCAAATAGCTAAGCTCATTTCTTCATGAAAAACAATTTTCTTTAAAGAATTAAATAATATAAAATATTTAACAATAATAGGTACCCTAATTACAAAGTTGACAAGCAAATCCAATTTTATTGAAAAAACAATTTAGCAATGACCATAGTCGTAAACGTAATATTGACAATAACGCTATTAACATATATTACAAATATCAAAGGCCCAATTACAAAAACGGCAAAATAGTAACAAAAATCATCATACATTAACAGTCAATAAAAATAAATGCATCAGATTTACTATTTGCTACACATCTTCAAAACTAGTAACTTAGTTAATAAAAATAATATATCCCAACCTTTCAACTCCCTATACAAGACCAACGTTGTGTATAAATGTGTTTACCCGCTTAGGGAATATCTCTTTGTAAATAAACAAACAGAAAATGTCTTATATACAGGGTGTTCCAGAAGTCTTGGGAACATTTCATGTCCTCATATCTGCTGAACTATGAATGATAGTAAGATGAAACTGGTACCTTTTTAAAGCTAAATTCATTTTTTACAATGCTAATGATTTTTTCATATTTTTTTCAGATCCAGTAATGGCGTCAACTCAACCAGAAAAGGGCATTTTGCGTCTTTGAATTTGCAAAAGCTGAATCATGGACACTTGTTCAATGTGCCTTTCTTTAAAAAAATTCCGAAAAGAGGCACCAGAAAGAAAGTCCATGTTGAGATGGTATGGTAAATTTATGAAGGATGGGTGTTTGTTCCCAGCTAAGCGAACGGGAATTTGGAACACCCTGAAGAGAATACGACTACACATGACAAACCAGGTTAACTCAACAGCTCTAAACCCTGTCACCTATCAAGAGAAGCTGAAGATGCATTTGAGTGTGGGACCATCATTGAACAACATTCCATGTAAAACTAAATTAAATTCTTTCAGAATAAGAATCATAGCGAGAACAATGTCAAAATTAGACAGGTACTCAACCAAACCAGAGTGCCAAATATAAAAACTCCACAAACCAAATCGAATAGGAAAAATAAACTTATGATCATTGAAGCAATACAGCATGCGCTAAAAACAAACAGTCATTTATATGAAAACATTCATAATTTAAGAATCCTCAAATATATATAAATAAATAAAGTAAACACAAATCACACCTTGTTTCCAACCCCACTACACTCACTAGTTCGACAAAACTCAGCATTTATTTCTACCCACGTTGATGATGACTTAAGAAAGTCGAAAATTGGACCATAATACTTCAAAATGAACTTTTAAAAATGTTCATTTATTTTTCAAACACCGTCAGTATATTGTGACCATGTTCATCCTTGATGTTATTGATTGATGGCTTTTCTTTTCTTTTTCATTGTTTGTGTTCCATTATTTTTAGTCTTTTTTACATTTGGATGAGGCTATTATACTTGTATTTTCTACATGTGTGTTGAAGATGGAATTTGGTTCGTCCAGCAACTATTCTTTTGACCCAGTGCAGCACTACTTCCTAAGGGGCATTTGATGTAGGCCTCCGTGTTGAGTCTGAGGCCCTGTGGGAAGATGATGGAGGCATAACGTCGAAATTACTAGTGATCACTCCAAACACCTTCGCACAGAAGACTTGTAGTGAAGTGAGACCAAAGGGGTGGTCAGGCTCGCCATTTGTAATCCCGTCATAACGCACGTGTTTGTGTTTTTCTTTTTCTTTTTTTTTGGGGGGGGTTCCATGCGCGAAGACGCAACTGATACAAGAGCACTTTCTCTTTTTTCAAGGACGCAATTTTTTGAAAATGACGGATTTGGTTGACATCGAAAAAGACGTGTGCTGGGATTTCTTGATGTTGGAGCACGATTTTTAATTGCAACATTTCCTTCTGCCCCACTTCTTGGATTTTAAAGTCTTTTTGATTATCAAACAATTTGTCTTTTCTAACATAAAATACCACAACTACAGATTCATCCAACTCATTATGCATCCTCTGTACTGTCCTCAGAATGACACCCCAAACACTCTGAAAATTTTCGTCTTGGAGCTTCCGGTGCGAATGCCAATCAGTACAGCATGTTGTTTCAAACTTTCTAACGGATTGAATTCCATCATGGTGCTCTTTTTCTCACAGACGGTGTCCAAGTGACCCTACTATATTGCACCCTATATATATATATATATATATATATATATATATATATATATGTGTGTGTGTGTGTGTGTGTGTGTGTGTGTGTGTGTGTGTGTGTGTATGATAACGAGAGAGTGGGAGAGAATTGTTATGTATTTGGGTAGAATTCCATTTTGAAACTTTTTTCCATTCAAAATGCCAAGAGACAACTGCCAAGTTTTTCATTGTATTTTTCTTGTATGCCAAAAAAGAGATTTCTTTTGAGTTTTTTGTTTTCTTTTTGAATGCTTACGGCTTATTTCAATTGGTCATTTTCAAGGAATTTTGTGGTTCTATTGTAAATGCTGAAAAGTTCATTTTAAATCGCGAATGAGGACAGACATTTCAGTTTTCTAAAGAATAAACAAAATAAATGATCATTTACACCTTGTAAAATTAAATTTAGAGAATGTTTCAAACAATCAAAGTATGATAAATTATTGAAATAAAAATGCCCAGAAAAGTGAAAGAAATAAAAAGAGGAAAAATAAGTGGGAAAAAAAGAAGATGAAGAATAGAAAGGAAGGGAAGGTAGTAAAAGCAAAGATGGAGTAGCGAAAGTCTTGATATGAGTAGTGGTCAGAGGGGAAAGGAAGAGAAAAGATGCCATATTTATTATTACCCAGTAGTAATCAGACAGTGGTTTAGACTTAAAAGAAACTTTCAGAAATTAAGGAAAAAATCAAATTATATAAAATAATAAGAGATAAACCCAATAATATGAAAGAGAGATAATTCAGAATTAAAGAGTATTAAAATAATCAATATATTAGAAAAGAATATTAAAATAAATATAAAAAAAAATAATATATGGGAGGGAATATAGATATGT
Source organism: Acanthosepion pharaonis (assembly GCA_903632075.3). Taxonomy (NCBI): domain Eukaryota; kingdom Metazoa; phylum Mollusca; class Cephalopoda; order Sepiida; family Sepiidae; genus Acanthosepion; species Acanthosepion pharaonis. Next base: position 2,408,381 of record CAHIKZ030004476.1, read on the forward strand.
TAGGATGAATATCATTAAACCCTGAATACAAATCAATATATTTCAAATTAAACTTATATTAATACCCGTCCACAAGGAAAAAAAAGTAATATTTGAAATTTGATATATAATATATATAAAAAACAAACTATAAGAGTAAGATAAAATGAAAATCAACTTTTAAAATTAGAAAAAAATGAATGAAAAGTGCCTTTGGAATAAGGGAATTAAAAGATGACTTTAGAATCAATAGATAACACGATATAATAAATAACAAATATATTAATTAATTAATTAATTATATATATATATATATATATATATATATATATATATATATATGGATATATATATATTTATATTGAACGTGCATTTAGCTTGACGTGCCTTAACCAATTTGTCTACAGAGGAGCGTTCGGTTAGCAAGGTCGATTCTACTGTCTTTAAACTTCAATCTTCCATAAATATCTCACGTACATTCATATCTGCTCGATACGTATCCAAATGTAAGCAAATGACGTCACACATTATGAAATGGACAAAGTACGACAATTATTTTAAGACATTTTTATGTTTATACATTCTTTATATAGATACAAATATTTAAGTAAAATGCTCTGTTTATAATAAACAGTATTAAACAATATTTACCGGCCTGAATGTCTGAGAAATTTTCACAGAAAATCAGAGGATCATCAGACTTTACTTCCAAACAAAAAAATCTTTTTTGTTTGGAAGTAAGTTTGATGATCCACAGTCCTTTTAAAAGAGCTGTGGTGAAATAATTTATTACATGGAACCTTAAAGTGGTCTGTTTTTATTTATATATATATATATATATATATATATATATATATATATATATATATATGGGGGGTAAATAGTAGGACAGACTGGGTTCTATAAACTTGCATGGCAACTGGTTTGGAGAAGAACAATTCTGAATTCAAAACCTGCGGATGGTTTTTTGGGGACCTTGTGGCACTTAGTGCACCAGGTCTCTGTATTCGGCCCTTCAAAAAGTGTGGATGGTACTGCACGAAACCTTCACCACTGTAATTAAATCTCATGTGCTGTTGTCGGGCTGTCGGTTTCCTGGGAACTGATCTGCTTGACCCTCATACGTCGAATTCGACGGGAGAGTCGATTATATATATAATTCTTTTCATACATACATATATATATATATATATATATATATATATATATATATATATATATATATATATATACACGTTTCATTAAATAATATAGACAAGTGTTGTCTATTTATTTTATGTAAAATTTGTTCGTAACATCTGATAAGTTTGATAACATTATCATTAAACGAAGAAAGAAATTCACAATATTGATCCATATTTTTTAATATAATCTAAGCTTGCGGCTTACTTAAGCCATTATCAAAGATGTAAATCACAAACATATTAAACAATATACGGACACGACAGTGATGATAGTCTGTCATTGTTTACATAGTTGATCACTACAACGATAAACACGCGCATATAAGACGCTAGAAGCGAAAATCGCACCGCATCTCATGACGTCACACATGACTACACGAGAGTGAATTGTAGAATGAAAGGAAGTTGTTGGTATAAACCAATGGCTTCTGTTACCAATTATAGACATAATAGAAGCCATTGGTTTATACCAACGTGTACAAAACCAAAATATGCTGCCTAAATACACACAATATATATATATATATATATATATATATATATATATATATATATATATATTTCGTTTGATGTATATTTCTATCAGTCCGATAATATGTTTTTTATCACACTCAGTTCACGTCTTTATAACCAATCTGTAACATATTTCTTTTTATTGTTGCAATTCAACCCACCTTTTTTTTTTGGTGTGGGGTCGCTATTAAAATGACCAAGTCACCCGAAACATGGAATTTCTCAGATGAAATCTTATTCGTCTTACACATGATATCACTTCGTACTTTTTCGGGAATCGTGTCTGTTATTGTGTATAAGAAAAGGACAAACACACAGATGAAAGGATTATTTTCCTACGCGCTATAAGAGAAAGAGGGAGGGAGAGAGACTGCGAGAGTTTGTGTGATGTAACAGAAAGAGATGTGAAAGAATATATCAATCTCTTTTTGAAACTGGCTTTCATCGAGAAAACAGTGGAGAAAAATAATGGCTTAATTAAATAATACCTGTTTGTTTTTTTTTGTTTGTTTTTTCTGTTTTGTTTTTTTCGTTTTTTATCAAGAAACCGGAAACTGAATGTTTAAAAAATAATTGAAAATGAAATCATTTTTATTTTTATTATTATTATTTGTTCCTCATTTTCCGATTCTTGTTTGACCTTTGTTAAGGGAAAGGATGAGACAGACGATTAAAAAATTATGACGAAAAAATCTTGAGATAAGTAAAATTTCATTTTGTTTGAATTTGTTGTAATTATTTTAAACTTTTTTTATTTTTATTTTTTGTAAAATTTCTTTTTTTTTATCACTGCAACGATTAAGAAGGAATGGACAAGCTGTTCGATTTTCACCTGAATTGAGAAAGGCATGAACCTCTTTCTTTCTGCGTGAAGCCATAATGGCTAAAAGCACGGGAAAAGGAAATGAACCAGGTTCAATTTTCTGCTGAAACTGCTTCCGGACTTCGCAATTAATGAATTTATGAAAGGCATGAACCCTTTCTTTCTGTGTGAAGCCGTAATGGCTAAAAGTAACGAAAAAGGAACTAACGAACGGAATTTAAGTTTGTGTTGAAGCTGTTTCTCGGGAATTACGAAAGGCATGAACCCTTTCTTTTTGAGTGCACCCGTAATGGCTACTGGCAACGAAATGAACTCCAATTTGTACTGAAGCTGCTTCTCTGGACTCCGCAATTAATGATTTTACGAAAAGCATGAACCCTTTCTTTCCGTGTGAAGCCATAATGGTTAGAGGCAACAAAAAAAAAACTAATGAAGCGAATTTAAGTTTGTGTTGAAGCTGCTTCTATGGACTTACGAAAGGCATGAACCCTTTCTTTTTGAGTACTACCGTAATGGCTACCGGCAAGGAACTGGACTCAAATTTGTGATGAGGCTGCTTCTCTGGCCTTCACAATTAATGAACTTATGAAAGGCATGAACCCTTTCTTTTCGAATGCAACCATAATGGCTACTGCCAACAAAATGAACTCCAATGTGTAATGAAGCTGCTTCTCTGGACTTCGCTATTAATGAATTTATGAAAGGCATGAACGCTTTCTTTTTGTGTGGGAGTATAATAGTTACAGACAAATAATAACTGCCTCCTTACCGACAGAATATAAAGAGAATATGTGTACCTGGGTCCCAGATGAGATTGTCTAAACTGAGTATGACCTATTTAAGCTCTGACTTGTTGTAATGCATTCTATCAGGTCATCCTATAAGTTATGTCTGGATTTTGAATAATAAAGAACGAGTCATCAAAATTTACGCATCTCTGTTGTTTCTATGGGTATCTATTACTTCCTTCCATCTGCTTACAAGCTTATTAATCCCACTAAGAAAGAATTCTTTCGTTTTCGAAGAGAACTCTGTTTCGACCTCCTCATAGCCTTTGAGAGTTAATCCATCCAAATGATTCTGTAAACGATGAAACAAATGGTACTTTGAAGGAACAAGGTCGGCAGAATACGATGGATGAGGAATTCTTTTCTAAGAAAGTTCTTCAATCTTCTGGGATGTGATTTTTGCAGTGTTGTGTCGTTCATTGTCTTGATGAAACACCACTACTTTTCGATTCACTAAAACAGGTATTTTTTTCTTCAAATCCGCGTTCAAACACTCTAATTGCTGACAGTAAACTTGATCTCTGATTGTTGCATTAGTTGGTAGTAACTAAAAGAGAATTATTCCTTCGCAATCCCACCAAACTGAGAAAAGAACCTTCAGCTCATGAAGTTCCCTTCTCGGTTGTGTTTGAGCCTTTTTCCCCATTACCAAGCCCCTGTCTTCGATGTTTATCATTTTGATAAAAAAAAATCCATTTTTCATCAGAAGCCACAACTCTATCCAAAAAAGGCGAGATGAGATTTCGAGAAGAGCAGATGTTCCCTCGGGATTCGAAATTGACATCAGACAATTCATGAGGCACCCATTTTCCAAGTTTAGGAACCATTCCAAGTTGTTGAAGATGACGAAGAAAGAGCTTCATTGCCAATTCTTCCACGGATACAGCAGGATTTTCTTCAGGTGATGCCAAAAGGAGCTCATCATTAAACTCAACTGAACCTCCTGCCCTGTCTGGTCTTCATCTTCAAACCTGAATTTTCCACTTCTGAATTTGACGAGCCATCTTCTGCTATTTCTTCCATTTATTCTTCTATATAAGTTGATTGAATATTTCGAGTCTCTTCGGCTAAAGAGTTCCTTTTTTAAAACTCATAAAGAATTATGTGCCTTAAATACTCCTTCGACACCACCATATTGATGCTATAATTTGAGTAATTAATTCAGTCAAATTATTCTGAAAAAAAGAAATTATATTAAGTTAAATGTTTCTAAATTCATACGATTATCAATCAGGATCATTTGACATTTTAAAATACTATAAACTTTGATTGAAACCAAATATATAATATTTCGGACGGAACTTATAGGATGATCTGATAGTTATTTTACTAGCAAATCTAATTAACCTTTCAATTGCTTGTTTTCACAGTTATGCATGGGTAAAAATTTCCAGTATTTTATTTCGTTCTTGGATTCGTCATGGAAAAAAATTATTTCCAATTTTAATTTTTAGTTTTGTACTTTTCAAGATTTGTTTATCCATTTGTTGTAGTTTCCATTTTTTTTATGTTTTTACTTCCTTGATTCGCCTTTACGACTGCTACTTCTTGACAGTAATTCGCTGGCTTACAACCATATCAATCTGAATCATCAGCAACGTCAATTCTGGTTAATATCTAGATGGGTGACCGTTTAGGAAAACCAGGTGCGGTAAGTTTCGGCATGGAGGTGGTTTAAATGGATGAAGGCTCAGAGTTGGAAATTGGAGAGCCGAGTTCCAATTCCAATCGGGTTCATTATATTCACTTACAAACAAATACTTTTTGCTAAGTTATGAATTCAGGTATTCTTTCTCCAGCTGTCGGTTAATAATTAGGACGTGTATCAGTAAAATCATTATTACCTCAAAAGAAATCATACAATCTAAAAATATTTTAACTGCTACAAATAACTTGGTAAGGTTTGAAACGCTGTAAAAAAAAGCAAAACAAAAAACAAATGAATCGGCTGACAATAATTCTTCCCTTCAAAAATGAAATACAGAATTATCAAAAGTGGTTGCAAACCGCAATGATAAACAAATGCCGAAACCATCTGATACCGAATATAAAACGTTCTAAAAAATACACCAGTCTATCCTTTTCTACATTAACTGCTTCACATTGCTTCAGCAATTCAGGGTAGACGACAAGCATTATATTAATACAGAGCTTAATGTTTCAGATTCTTTCTTTTTTTTTTTTTTTTTTTTTTTAGTATGGATTCGCTTTTTTCATTGTCGTTTCCGTTTTATATGATTCTAGAGGTCACACTATTTATCATTGCAGTTAATTCTAGTCTTCAATGACAAAAATAATTCCTGCAGGAATTCTTACTTCAATTTCTATTCCAATTCAGTGCTTTTTGTTGTTTTTAACAAAGCTCTTAGTACACCTACTATTACGAACATGATTCTAATACATGAGTAGGACTCTAATATATGAACCTGATTCTAATACATGAGTACGACTCCAATACATGAGCCTGATTCTAATACATGAGTACGACTCCAATATATGAACATGATTCTAATACATGAGTAAGACTCCAATACATGAACATGATTCTAATACATGAGTACGAATCTAATACATGAACATGATTCTAATACATGGTTACGATTCTAATACATGAGTACACTTCTAATCCATGATTAGGACTCTAATATATGAACCTGATTCTAATACATGAGTACGACTCTAATACATGAGTAGGACTCTAATATATGAATCTGATTCTAATACATGAGTAAGACTCTAATACATGAGACTGATTCTAATACATGAGTACGAATCTAATACATAAGTAGGACTCTAATATATGAACCTGATTCTAATACATGAGTACGACTCTAATACATGAACATGATTCTAATACATAAAAAGTACGAATCTAATACATGAGTATGATTCTAATACATGAGTACGACTCTGATACATGAGTAGGACTCTAATGTATGAACCTGATTCTAATACATGAGTAAGACTCCAATACATGAATATGATTCTATTACATGATCCTTGCCATGAAGTTGTGAAACATTATTCTCAGCTTCCAGCTGAGATTCATATATTTCTCTAATCTCTCAATTTACCTCAAATTCTCCGATTGTTTTGTGACTTTTCCAATTCATTTCACATTATTAGAAGCTGTATTATTATTATTGTTGTTATTTGATATAATCTTCAACAAGTTTAGTCCTCTCTATGATGATAAACTACATTCAGCAGCAAGCCTCTGATCGGGAGATTGACGTTTTTGAAGAGCATGGAACCACCTCTTAATTTGAATGGTGGTGGTAGTGCCTGCTAGGGTCCCAGTTCTGGGCAAATAGTGAAACCCCAAATATAGAAAACACTATAAACGTATAAAAATACATTTGTATACAAATAAATTACTAACAATACCAATAGGCTACATTTAGCTGAAGCCATAAAATTGTGTTCAAAATATTTAGATTTTGTCATTAAATAACCCATAGAGGTGTTGATATGCCGCTAAACAATATCAAACAACAATCGACGACTGTTGAAGGTCATATATCACCTCCTACCCACAGCTTATTTTGTTAGAAATTTATTTTAACATTTTAATAAGACTCAAAATTTTGAAACTGGATTTATGCGATCTCTTTTTTTTCTCGGGAATTGAAAACAAAATTATTAAACACTTATTTTATCAGATTGCTTATTTACAAGAATAATTGTACATTTACAGTTTTATAAAAATATGTGAACCAACTACAGTAAAACATTTATTATTTATCTTTTTATGAAGCATCAACTCTAAAAACATTTTTTTTTATTCGCAATTTTATAAAAATGATTTTGAACAAGATAACAAGAAAATTTAAATAAATCCATAACGAAAACTGTAATTATTAATTTTATAAAAGAAAATGCATTTCCCGGGCATTTCTTTCCTTTGCTTCAGGCACATGAATTTAATAAAATATTTTGCAAGCATCTGGATTTATACTTTTTTTTTTATCTCGAGAATTGACAGCAAACGTTAAACGCTATTTATTTACTAGTCTAATTATATGCAAGATTAGTTTTTAATTCTTTTCTTGACAAGAAAAAAAGAGAGAGAACGTATACATCCAGTTCCATGTGTTTCGGATTATTAGAATTCTAAAAATAGATTTTTTAAAAGAATAAAAATTACTGAGAAAGTATAGAGCAATATGAGTCCCAAGAGATGAAACTACCCTTTTGTCACAGGGATTTTTTTTTTTTTGCGGGAAAATATGTTAAATTTTACCTATTTTTGTCTACGTAGAATTGAAGGTTAGTACTCTTTCATCGCTTTCCTTTACTATCTTTGTCTAGGAGACCCTATAGTCTGCAGGGTGGTGGCACCTGTTAGGGTCCCAACTATGGGTAAATAGTTAACCCCCAAACTGGAGCCAAAATAATATGAAAGTATACAATTTATTTTTAAAGTAAAAATGCCCGAAATAAATTATTGAAATACATGTTTGCCAGCAAAACATTTGTAAATTAAATAATAGTGCTCACAAGAAAATTAAATTTCGGCATTAAATGACCCATAAGCTGTTGATATGCCGTTAAAAAAACAAATCAATCAAAGCTCACAAGAAAATTAAATTTCGGCATTAAATGACCCATAAAGTTTTGATATGCCGCTAAACAAACAGTGCGCTCTAGTTTGAGAAAAGATGGCTTGGGGAATTAAACACTCACAGAACAAAATGACTACAAGACTAGGAAATGTAAACGAGGAATAAATTATATAAAGAGTTTGGACGAATAGGTATAGAGAAAGGAAAATGATACAGTCGTAACATTATTTACATTATTCGGACTAATGGCCTCATTTTTGTCGCCATATTCATCACAACGTTCCGGCCGCTGTACGCTCCGGCCTTCCACGTGCCATGTTTTTGATGGATGTCAGTTATCAGTTATTTCCTGCTAATTTCCCTCTGAAAGTTCTCCACTGCCTTAACCGGGTATTGAACTCACACTCTTTGGGTCCTGTCACTGGAACTAGAACAGTCTATCACAGTAAGTGAAATAAAGGGTTCAGTTCGAAATTCCAACCACCTGAAGAAGACCGGAGCGTACAACGGCCGAAACGTTGTGATAAATATGGCGACAAAGATGAGGACAATAGTCCGAATAATGTAAATAATGTACATAATACCTCATCTCAGAAATATAGACAGATACTGAAAGGACGAAACGTTGCAACAAATATGGCGACAAAGATGAGGACAATAGTCCGAATAATGTAAATAATATACATAATACCTCATCTCAGAAATATAGACAGATACTGAAAGGACGAAACGTTGTAATAAATATGGCGACAAAGATGAGGACAATAGTCCAAATAATGTAAATAATGTACATAATACCTCATCTCAGAATATAGACAGATACTGAAAAGGACGAAACGTTGTAACAAATATGGCGACAAAGATGAGGACAATAGTCCGAATAATGTAAATAATGTACATAATACCTCATCTCAGAATATAGACAGATACTGAAAGGACGAAACGTTGTAACAAATATGGCGACAAAGATGAGGACAATAGTCCGAATAATGTAAATAATGTACATAATACCTCATCTCAGAAATATAGACAGATACTGAAAGGACGAAACGTTGTAACAAATATGGCGACAAAGATGAGGACAATAGTCCGAATAATGTAAATAATGTACATAATACCTCATCTCAGAAATATAGACAGATACTGAAAGGCCGAAACTAACAAATAGTGCGACAAAGGAGGAAAGTCCGAATAATGTAAATAACGTACATAATACTTCACAAATATAGACAGATACTGAAAGGCCGAAACGTTGTAACAAATATGGCGACAAAGATGAGGACAATAGTCCGAATAATGTAAATAGTGTACATAATACCTCATCTCAGAAATATAGACAGATACTGAAAGGCCGAAAGGTTGTAATAAATATGGCGACAAAGATGAGGACAATAGTCCGAATAATGTAAATAGTGTACATAATACCTCATCTCAGAAATATAGACAGATACTGAAAGGCCGAAACGTTGTGATAAATATGGCGACAAAGATGAGGACAATAGTCCGAATAATGTAAATAATGTACATAATACCTCATCTCAGAAATATAGACAGACACAGTTGTAACAGTTGTTTCGAGCAACAAAAGACTGTAAGTCTTACAGAGTCATGCTCAAAGGACATGACATATTAAAGAGACAGGCTTGTAAGTTGTTGTCCTCATCTTTATTGTCATATCCACGACGTTTACAGACGTTTTACGATCCAGCCTTCTTCAGGAGTAGATTGTTCTTGTTCCACGTGCCATAGTTCTTCTGGGAATCTCAGTTATCTCCCTTTAACTCATCTCCCAAAGTTTTTGTTCACTTCTAGGCGGGGATTGAACTCATGTCACTGGATCCAACGGGTTTACCCACTGGGCCAGTGGGGAAAAGTTTCGGGGCTCATAAAATTAATGTCTCAGCTGTCATTTTTTACCAGAGCTCATATTTCAATTTTGTTGTTTTTATTAAATTTTTTTTCTCTAGAACTCCGTTTATAGATTCCCATATTTTATTCATTTCTATGCTGGGTCGGGTTAGTGGATTATTGTGGTCTAGCCTATTATACGTGTTGATTCCTTAGGTTTTTGTATTTTTCAGTGATGTTTTCTGTCTATTATTTCAACCTAATTCCTCAGGGGGCGGTGACCTCCCTTTTTCCTCTACATGTGGTCAGCTACGCCTGATTTTTTCTATTTCCCTTCGTGTTACGACTTTAAGATGCTCTTGCAGTCTTGCCTTAAGGGGGCGGACTGTTTCACCTTTATATTTGTTACCACAGCTGCACGGGAAGTGCATTCTAGTCGTAAATGTCTGTACACTGTTCAGAAAATCGATAAAGAATGAGCTATCGTTTTCAAAGTTATTTACATTGAAATTCTTGTTATTTAGAGTCATAAAGAGTACAGACTGCTGCGAGCGACAAATGACAGGAAGCTGTGCAGGGTCATGATCGCCAATGGCACACAGAAAAGCTATTTGCACAAAGCATCGATACATTTTCGAGATTGCATCGCTACTGACTTCCTGATTAATCTTAAGTCATTCCCGAGGTGGTTCATACTGGTTCGTTTCTTTAACAATGGACGAACTCCCAAACAGTGAGTCGTGCCGATGGAGATGGATATTTCCGGGGTTTATACGTTGTTTTGCATAATCATGTCAAGGTCTTTATATCTGATGACCTTGTTCCGGTACTTTTCACTGGTGTCAAAATCCCATCGGATAAGCAGACTCATCAATTATTAAATTTTCAACCTCTAATGGATTACTATAATCTCTGTTCTCGAAGGCGGGAAGAAGGAAAGTCGTATGATCAGATTCTTTCCTTGAATTTATTCATTCTATCATTCGTCTTTTAATTTTTCTTCTTCCTCATTGACTTTTTCTTCTTCATCACTTTCTTATTCTTTGTTGCAGACTTCGTTAATTTGTTCTTCTTCATTGGCTTCGTTTCTTGATTGTCTTTTATTTCTTTGAGGCTTTGTTCTTCTTCTTCGTTTTTGTTCTTCGTTTTGTTCTTCACTAATTTCTTCTTCTTTGTTATCTTCTTTTTCTTTGTTTCTTTGTACTTTTTTCTTCGTTGCTTTTTTCTTCTTCACTGCTTTCTTTTTCGTTGTCTTCTTTTCCTATGCTGCTTTGTTCTTCGTTCTTTTTTTCTTCTTTTTCTTCTTTCTTCTTTCTTCTTCGAAACTTTCTTCTTCATTGTCTTCTTTTTGAGTGTGGTTTTCTTCTTCGTTGCGTTCTTGTTCTCAACATTCTTCTTCTTCGTTGTTTTATTTTTCTTTGTTCTTCTCCTTCGTTGTTCTTTTCTTCTTCTTCTTCTTCTTCTTCTTCTTCTTCTTCATCATCTTCTTCTTCTTCTCCTTCTTCTTCTTCTTCATCATCATCTTATTATTATTATTCTCCATCTTTTTCTTCTTCTTCTTCTTCTTCTTCTTCGTCTCCTGCTTCTTCTCCTCTTTCTTCTTCGTCTCCTTCTTCTTCTTCTTCTTCTTCTTCTTCTTCTTCTTCTTCGTCTCCTGCTTCTTCTCCTCTTTCTTCTTCGTCTCCTTCTTCTTCTTCTTCTTCTTCTTCTTCTTCTTCTTCTCCTCCTTCTTCGTCTCCTTCTTCTTCTTCTTCTTCGTTGTCTTCCTTTCCTTTGTTATTTGTTCTTCTTTGCTGATGTCTTTTTCTTCTTCGCTGCTTTCATCTCCTTCGTTCTATTCTTTTTCATTGTTACATTCTTCGTCTTCCACGTTGCTTTCTTATTCATTGTTGCCGTCTTCTTTGTTGATTTCCTTCTTTTTCTTCTTCATTGCCTTCTTTTTCTTCGCTGTCTTCTTCTTTTTCGTTGTTTTTTCTTCTTCGTTGTTTTCATCTTCTTCGTTGCCTTTTTATTCTTCTTCTCCTTTGCCTTCTTCTTCTTCGTTGTCTTCTTCGTTGGTTTTTTTTATAAAATGTTTCTCTTTAAACAATTTTTCATGAAAATTGTTTTCTCAATTCTAATGGCAGTTTTCGCTCTTTTCCAGTATTGACGGAGGTTTCCTTCCCCGCCTTTTGTTTGAAGTAGTGTGAAACCACAACATCTTCATTATGTCATCATTTTCTCTTCAAGTTACATCTGCTATCCATTTTAGTTGTTGCTGCTGTTGGTACTCCTTAAGTGATGTCGTTTATGTTATTTGGTATAGTTCCTTGTGATTATGTAACACCAGTCCACAAGTTTTCGCCAAGACGCATAGGTTTCACTCGCTCAACGCATATTAGTGGTAAATATACACATACATATGCAATCATATATCTAAAATGTATAAATATATATACATACATACATACACATACATATATATTTGCATAAAAAATAATTCCAAGAGGATAGAATCCAGAACTCAATGTCCAGGACAGAGTAAGGATATAACTAAAAGGCTTAAACACTAATATTCCATGGTCATTAATTTATTCCATTGGAATGTAAATATGATCAATTCATCAGACCTTCAAATTTCTTTTTGAATTTGTAGGTATGATGAATTAGATCGTATTTACGATTCCAATGAAATAAATTATGACCATGGAATATTAGTGTTTAAGTTTTATATATATATATATATATATATATATATATATATATATATATATATATAAATAGATTAAAATCGTTTTCCTGTTTTTTAGGATTTTGGAATATAGGCTATTTAATTTGTATATGGAATCTTGGCAGTTTGGGGAATGGAACCCCAGCATAAACATAATATTCCGTCACATTTAATAGCACAGGTTATGCATATACCCGGGAGGTAGTTTTATGTGAATAACATATACCCCGAAAGAAGTTATATATAAAATTTAATAAATTTTGTCTACATACAGACACAGGTAATGACGCTAGTCATATAATGTTCATACAGATTTTAATTGACGATAGTGAGATTTCACGTAAAAATAATGCTTTTTACTTTCTGTACGTGTACAAAAAAACATGATCAATACTTACAATAAATATATAAATGCAACATCAAATACTATTTTTATATCATGTGTATGAAACTGGAGATAGAGGTTGTATTATCGATGACATCACTGTGTGTGTGAGAAGGAAAATTTGTTAAATCAGTCTCTACCAACGATGTCGTGTTTTGATTAAAATGTTATAATATATACAGGTACAGTATTTGTATATATATAATAAAAAAAAACATGGATTCTAATTACAGCTAAATGTAATGAAAACTGGAAAAAAATAGTCAGCATTTTATTTGTAACACTGCAACGCAATAATCATGCTACGTGTAGCCATGTTGCTTTCAGAAAATTTTCTTTTATGGTAAGTCATGTCAGTACCTGAAACCCTTTCGGATTTTGAAGGATTTCGGATAAAGGATACTCAACCTGTATATATAATAGTGTATAAATAATAATAGCAAATATTTAACAATCTGTGAAATTATCTTTCAATAGAGGGATAAACTAGTTCTGACATAAGATTATTCTGGGTACAAAATGAGGGGATGACTCCTCTTTTTATTAACTAATAAACTGGACCCTCTATAATTACTATTCATTAATATAATAATTTAAAAATATATTTTCAAGACTCACATGTGATAACATAATAATATTAAAAACTTGAAAAAATGTAACATCATCTTGGAATGAATTATTTGACTTATTCTTATTTTGTTTTACGCCATATCAACCTCAATGGCTAATTTAATACTGACATAATTTTTAGGAAAGGTTTGTATGACTAGAATCTTTTTTCTTTGTAAGAAATCAGTTTGTAGATCAGATTTCATTGATTTATTTTCGTAAAGAGGGTGTTTGTCGACAGTCATATGTATAGCTGTTAATATTTATTTTTCAAAAATGTATTGCTGGTATTTTTTTCAAATTGTATTCCTGATATATATTTTTTTTTTAAATGTATTGTTTGTATTTTTACTATAAAAATCCAATTTTTGTACTCTCATAGTGTTTTGATCCCTGTTTGGGCGTTAACTATTTGCTCATAACTGGAACCCTAACAGGTGCTACCACTACGGGATCAGGGTGGATCTGGGAATACCAACAATTAAGCGGTGGTTCCAGATCAGAATTGTTGCTGCCGGATTTAGTTTATCATCATACCCAGGAAACTTGAAGGAATGGATAAATTAGTGCTAATGTAAAATTCTGCTTGACACAAAGTGGTGGACTAATTTCCTTTGGTATTAAGTAGTAAACTAATCCTTCCAAAATTACAATATTCATAAATAATAGAACAATAGAATAATCTGTCTATATTTCTGAGATGAGGAATCAACATATATGTTAGGCCACAAAAATCTTCTGAGCCGACCAAGCATAGAAATAAATACAATATTTGAACTAGTAATAAAGAGTGCCAGAGAAAAGAAATTTTTTGTTTGTGATTTTTGATCACGATATCTGAGCGATTAGTTTTGATTGTTCTGTTTGTGTGTATTGTAAACAACAAAAATTCCAATATGAGCTCTGGTAAAACAATGAAATGATAACAGATAAAATTACTATATGAGCACTGGAAAAATGATTTATAATACACAGAAATTCATACACAGATGTCCTCAAGGACACATGGAAGAGTGGATAAAGGCATTAGTTAGATCCAGAATTTTACATTAACACTAATTTATCCATTCCTTCAAGATTCCTGGGTATGATGATAAACTAAATCCGGCAGCAACACCTCTGATCTGGGACCACCTCTTAGATCGAGTGACAAGACCCAATAGTGTGAGTTCTATACCCAGTTAAGGCAGTGGAGAACTTGGATTAACAGGAGAACTTGAATTAACAGGAGATAACTGACAACTGGCATCCAATAGACATGGCACGTGGAACTAGAACAGTATACCACAGTGGGCGAAATAAAGGCTTCAGTCCGGCATTCCAACCTCCTGAACGACCGAAACGTTGTGATAAATATGGCGACAAGATGAGGACAATAGTCCGAATAATGTAAATACCATAATAGAATAATAATTACAATATTCATAAATAATAGAATAATGATTTAGAAATATGTTTATAGGTTCTCATGTGGATTCGTCTAATATATATTTTTAAAGCTTTTTTTCATAATTTCTATTAATCATTTTACCCCAAACGAGGCAAGAGTAGCCACTATAAGGCAAAGTGTCACTAAAAGGGAAGGAAATGGAAAAGAACAATAAAAGAACAAGTCTCAAAGAGACAGAACATGACGATTGACCTGACATTTAAATTATGAAGTGCGATAGAAGAGACTACCAATTGTGAATCCCTTATGATGAATGAGTGTACTCTTAAGTAGGTCCCGTGCCTTGAACGCATATCTATGCTCAACCCAGACCTTCAGTGGAACTTTTACATACAATCCATCACTAAATATACTCGGAAAAAATGGTGGGTTCCCTGAACGGCTCCAGTAAGTATCTCCCTTCTCCTGGCCCTCTCTATTTAAACAAGAGCCGAATAAGGCCTCAGCTGGAGTCATGTTGTCATATATGAGCAAGAGCTGCCTAGTCTGTATAGAGTCCAAAATCGTCTCCGCATCCTTGTGCGTGTTGTATTACGTTCCACCCTGCAACACCTTTTTCCCACAAACGAAACGACTCAAGCCTCTCGTTGCTCTATCCTCAGACGAACTATATTCTTTACTTCCACGCGTTCCAACCGTCACGGTTAAGACCAACCAAGCCACGCACATTTAGTGAACCATCTTCATTTCCTCTGTATTCAATTAGTGAGATGTAAGCTTCAATCGAGCAGCTGCTTTGTGGAACCGACTCACAAAAGGATGCTTTCATGGTCAATATAATCTTAACCCGGCCAAGTCTAGGGCTAACCGTATTCTTCGCCATATATTCGCATAAACAGAGCCTCTTACACTGTAACCATTTTTCTACATACAACGTGTGTGAAAGCAAGTGCGACACCCTGCACTGGATGGCTGCCACCAGGGGAGGTAACACAGTTTCGATGGCTAAGGCGGTAATGCCACCCGTGGCGCCGCCAGCAACTTTTGCCACCGGACAGGTTATTGTTTTTGTAGATGTATCAGCCTCTTGCGATTTCATTTTACAGCTGCAACTGAAATTTGTGTTAAAAGCTTTTGATCGTTAACCAATACACAACGCGCTCGTGGCGACCTTTATTAAGGACGTAGAATGGAAGGTAGACAGATGTGTTTCACGTCAGAAGTTGCATTGTGTTGCGAGAATGGTTTTACTTAACTTTGCTTATTCGGGATCTGGACTAGCTCCAACTCGATTCATGATGAGCTGCGGTCTGGAGACAATGTGATGCTCTTCGGCCTTGTACAGGGTGAACATTCTTGTAAAAATATGCTTAAATTCATGATACAAAAGACGAAAGTTCAACCGAAAGATTACCGTGAAAATATTTATTGAAGAAGAAAGGGTAGCTACGTTAAGGAAAGAGACTGAGACCGAGATGCCAGCTTAGGACCGATAATATTGCTGATTCTTCTTTGGACTTTGTCAAGTCTATCTAGACGCATCGCAGAAGAATCAGACAAGATGTGCAAGCAATATTCGATAGTGAATAGTTGACATATACATGTGAAAGATGGCGAGATTTTTCTAGCACGACTTAATGAACCGACTTACCAAGAATTTCATTTCATGTCAGTGGAAAAAATGAGACCAACAATGTAGCGGTCATTTTTTAAAATATAGGTCAACTCCGCTTTATAATTACTTTGACATACGCTGCAAATTAGTGTGTATTCTCATCTTCATCATTGTTGCTCGTTTACGGGTTTGCCCAGAGTTGATCTTCTCCTATAGTGGTGTCCACCCAAGGTTAGCTGGGAATTTCAACGAATACTGCGATAAAATTATATGTATATAAGGTGAAAGACCAATTTCTCTAATATTAATGATAAAATCGCTCTATTAATTGTAGTAATTATAATTATAATGTATATAATAATTCAATAATATATATATATATATATATATATATATATATATATATATATATATATATATATATATATATATATATATATGCCTCCTGTGTAAGACGATAAACTACATTTAACAGCTCTTCTTGGGTAAGACGATAAACTACATCCGTGTCCTGGACGATAAACTACGTCCAACAGCAAGGCCTCTGATCAGGAGGTTTTCAAGAGCATGGAGCCACCTCTGAATTGCTGGTGCTTCCAGGTCCACCCTGACACGTTAAGGTCCCAGCTATGGGCAAATATTTAACCTCAATCTGGTGTCAAAAACTATGAAATTGTAAAAATAGGTTTTAGTACAAGCAATACATTTTTGTAAAAATTATTACCAGCAATACATTTTTGAATGAAAAATATTACCAGCAATACATTTTTGAAGGAAAAAAATATTGCTCGTAATACATTTTTTAAGGAAAACATATTACCAGCAATACATTTTTAAAGGAAAAAAATATTACCAGAAATACATATTTTGAACAAAAATATTACCAGCAATAAAAATCATGTCGGCATTAAATAACCTATTGAGGTTGATATGCCATAAACCAAACCAAACCAAAAAATATATTTAATGATTATGTAATGACCTCTATGGGAACCACACACCCTAATTATAGTAATGAATCAACAAATTTTGCCATCATAGATCACCCACGCCCTTAATGACATGACATATAATAGAAGAAGTAATAGATCTCTTTTTATCCCCTAGCTATGGATTAAATAACAAGACAGACTAAGAGAAGGAATATTTTGCATTCAAAACTTTGAAAAAGGCAACCGAAGCATTCTTATTCAAATTTCACAAAACACGACCATAAACTACTTCCTGTTGCAAGGCCTCTGATCGATATCTCTTAAGATCATATCCTGACAAAAAGGTATATGTACAAAAGCCGAGTATCATCTACCATGTATTCAGTTGTGAAAGCAGAATAACATATCGTATTTTTATTACTTCAAAGCTTCAAAGAAAATTAAATTTTGGCATTAAATGACCCATAAGCTGTTGATATGCCGTTAAACAAATTAAATCAACCAATTGCAAAAGATATGGTAAAGTAATTTAGATCGACACGGTTAGTTTACATATCGTAAATAAAGAAATTAATAAATACCTGTAAACCTCTGTAAATATTTTACTAAAGGTGGGTGAACTCACCCAGGTTGAATGCCGAGTTAAGGTAGTAAGCCAGGCGGATCGGAAATAAGGCTTTTCGGGGGGGGCGGATACGGATTTGAGTCTCTCAGGGATAGAGTAGGTTGGAGGGTGGAGCTTGTTCGTTATTCTCGAACTATGTTAGTTACAAAAGGCCGTAAAATGCGAAACGTAGAGCTAGCATAAAAAGTAATTGAACTTACCATGAAAAATAATGAAAAAACAAAAAAATAACTGACAATACTTCATCGAAGAAATGAAAAAAGTAAGGACGATAACATAAAAATTGTTTTTATTTCGAAGAATATTTTTTATTGCTAATTAACGTTATAGAAATATTCCTCTTTTGTTAGAAGTTTCTTTGGATAAAACACGAAAATAAAAGAAATTTTTAAAAAAAATGCTAACCTGCTGAAAAAAAATTATTTTTTTGTTAAAAATCAATAAGCGCCTATTATAATCAGTGGATAATTCGGAAAATCCTACGTCCGCAAAATCATCGGCCGTACAAAAACATTTTTTTAACATATCACCCCAAGCAAGGCAATAATGCCACTAAGACGCAAGGGGGTTATTCCATGTGAAAGAATATGAGAAAATCATTATTAAGGAATAACAATAAGAAAACGGCAGATAAAAATTTACATTATATATTTTTGCAAAAGAGTTCCACATGCGAAAAATGCCAGAGAAGAAACCGTTAGCATAGGACTTACGGTTACATCTAGCCATTCCAACTGTAAAAGGATGATAGTTAACTTCAAACCTAGTACTGCGCTTACGGGTGATAATAATTAACATTGCATTTAAATTTTTGGAAAAGAATTCCACAAGCGAAAATGCCAGAGAAGAAATTGTTAGCATAGAACATACGGTTACTTCTAGGCAATTCAACTGTAGAATGATGAGACCTAGCTGCCAATCTTGTACTGCGCTTAAATTCGTAAAGTCTAGGTACTAAAAAGTAAATCTGATCGGGATAATTACCATTGAAAGTGTTTATAGAAAAGACACAGGGAAGCTACGTTACGACGGTGGGAAAGGTACTGGAAACCGGGTGCCAGATTAGGACCGATAACATTGCAGATTCTTTTTAGATTTTATCAAGAACCTCTAAATACGTAGAACAATCCCCAGACGAGAAGTTGCAGCAACATTCAATGCATGTGCGAATAAATTTGAAAGTCATTTTATTATAAAATTGTGACAGATCCTATCCCCTTAACCGGGTCTGGGTGGTATTCATACCATTTATTATTATTATTATTATTATTATTATTATTATTATTATTATTATTATTATTAATTCCTTATATTTATGTTGTATACACATTTCCTTCCGCTTCTCAACCAGTGATCTAAAGTCAGAAATGACTTCATGGCATTTTCCACTGATCATTTTTCGTAAAAAGAAAACAAAATACGCTATGATCACACCCATTTTATATAGACATCGCTCTTCGTATTGTGAGAGATGTAATTGTGAATACAATCTTTTGTATTTCTTTAAGGCATGAGCTACCAAGAATCCCTTCAGTGAGCATATCGGAACATTCAATCCGAGGGCTCCAAATACAACTGGAATTACTGATGTCCTCATCTGCCACATATTTTAGTTTTCAACTTTATTTTATTTACTTATTTATTATCATTATTATTATTATTATTATTACTTATTTATTATTATTATTATTATTATTATTGTGTCGGTTATCAAAGAAATTCAATTCAAAAGGGAACTTGGTCGTGCAAACTTAATCTAGGTCTCAAAATGACAAAACTTTCCATTTCATGAAAAGAATATTTTTCTTAGATTTCTACAATAGACAAACCTCGAAGATTTCTAAAAGTATAGCATTCGCCTCCTCTGACAAACCTCACACATTCCGACCATTCACAGAATATTTAATATCAAATTCAATAACGCCTGTTGTCATCGTGTGTTGATGGGATGCCATAAGCAATCAGCTTTTGGTTAATCATTTTAACACTGTTTCAAGAACCGAAACGAAGTTTGGATATTGGCAAGCGAAAGCGAAACTTGTCTGCAATCCTGGCGGCTTAGTTTTCGTCGGTGCGCATGCGTCCAAAAAGCCTGCGCAGAAGATTTCCCGCGGGAAAATACAAGTTGTTTTATCAGTGCCACTGTAGGTGAATATGCAAAACAGGTTCTTTCAATATGGTCTCACCAATCCATCCTCAAGCCATACACAAACAGACACTCATAGAAATACAGGCAAGTATCGATTTATATGCACTCATATACAGTTATATAAATATAGAAAAAATATATAAAAGTGCTAATATATATATATATATATATATATATATATATATATATATATATATATAATAACTAGACTCGTTTCGAAAAACCCTCGAATTTTTGATTTGCTAATCAAATCAAGAAGATAATATAGACCCCATCCTTAAATAGGAAATATTAAAAAAATGCCCAAAATATAAAGCAGGCCATAAATTTTGCAAATTATGTGCTGAGGAGAAATTAGCCATAGCTTTATATGATCAACCTAACCAGCTATTAAACTCTAAAACTGAAATTCTTAATGTATGTAGACATAAAAATCTTGGCTACTAAATTAGACGTTTTCCCGTTATTGACTTTCCACTGAGAATTTTTTTTTTTGTTGTTGAATAAATATTTACCCCCCACTTAGGGTTTTTTTTTGTTTTGAGCTATCACCTATAAATATGTTTTTTTTCGTTAGCCAAACTTTCCCTGACGATCCGTTTAGGTGAAACCTAGGTAGGTTTGTCTGGCTCACTAGGTGTATCTCTCTCTCTCTATATATATATATATAAAGGAGGCACGGTGGAGTGGATAGTGGCTTGAATTGAGGAATCGGGAAACCGAGTTCGAATTACAATCGAATCCATTACATTTACTTACATGCTAATACCCTTGGAAAAGGTATCAATCCTCTTCTTCTCCCTCCAGCTATGGGTAAATAGCCTTGGATGACAACTCGTCTAGGAGAATGACAACTCTGAATTCAAAATATGGGGATATTGTGGCACGTAATGCATTCGGCTCTTCACAAAGTGTGGTTGGGTCAGCCCAAAGTCTTCAGCACTATAATCAAATCATATGTGCTGGTGTCGGGGTTGTCGGTTTCTAGGAACTGAGCTGCTTGAATTAAAAATCTGTGTTTGATTTAAAAATATATCCTCAAAAGCATACCCAACCATTTCGTGGATGTTTGGACATTTGGCGTGCTTTGTCTAAAATCTTATACAAGAGCGATGTCTCAGCTATCGTAAAGATTACAGAGCCGTTCCATTGTACTCTTACAAAACCTCGTAGTTAATAGCTTGAAGTGTATTGCCACAATGACTGGCTCAGTAGTCTGTGTACCAATGGATATTAACTACACGTTGTCTTCTTTTGAAAGATACCATTAAATTATATACATCCCGGGAACTTCTTGATATTACGTCGTATTAACTTAATTTTTGATCTGTCCAGGTAACTTAAAAAAAAAAAAGAAAGTTTTCTACTTTTGAGAAACCAAGGAAACAGACATAATTGTGTTTTCCCGTGATTCTATCATTAAAAAGAAATACAAAAGGAAAATAAACGCTAAGGATATTTTTAATTTTCCCCAGACATCTTTATTAAAATATAATGATGTTTGTGTCTGGCCACAGTCACTAGAGAAAAAAAAATCGTGAGGTAATTTTTCTACAGTAAAACATTTAGCTAAAATTAAAATATTTAAAGGTAAAAAATATACAGTTAGAAGTTGAATGAAACACATTTGCAGAACTTTGTCTTGTATATCAAATGTGAATAATTCAACAACGATACTGTTTGTGCATTCAGGTTTTGTTCATATAAAAAACCACATTGCTAATGGCATGTTCCTCATAGCACGGCAATTTGTATATTATGTTTAAAGCTAGTAGAAGCTTCGACGCATCTCTTTAAAAATAATTTCTTCAAGATGGAGACAGTCTTGGCTCTCCACATAATCGTTATCTTTTTATACATGTAAAATCCATACGACTTCGAAGTAAAATGGTGTCGTACTGTCTTCAGCACGGTTTCATATTCATCGTTTTCCTTCTCTTAGACTGGCTGCCAGCTAAGGCTAGATTAGCCAGTTTATGTTGCCATTTAACTAATAGTTGACGAGGGAGGGGGAGAAAAGATAAATTCGTACTCTTTCTCAAACAGAATTAGTGCAAAACTGAACGCAAGAGACTAGGGCGGAATTTGATCTCAGCTGACCGGTTACACTTTCCGCGTCGATAGATGCGCGAGCCGTTTAATGGACGGCAGGTAGGAATGATAAGTCGGAGGGCCGGGTTCGAATTCCATTCGAGTTCGCTGCATGCACTTACGTGCAAATAGACTCCGGATCAGATGGACATAACTCCATACCCACCCCACACAATTCCCAGATACTGGTGAAATAGTATGACTTATACTTTGAAATATCATTTCCAGATATTTTTAATACAATATACCCTAGCAAAGAAATGGAATTATTCATACAATCCAAAATATATATCCCAGTTTTAAATAACCTATTTTGGGGGACACACTGTATACCATTATTGTGTCATTGCCTACATTTACGTGGAAATGTTTTCCACCGCCTACCTGTATAGTCAATAATCAAAGCATGCCGAAATCGTTTGGTAAATGTTTGTTACTGGTTCATAAACTGACTTTATGATGAACGAAAAAATATCTAAGAGCAGTAACAATTTATAGTAACCTAGGAAGGATTATTGAATGAAGAATAACCAAAACGAAGGTTGGAAATGAAAATAATATTCTTTATAACATCAAGAAAGTACAATACTCGCCAGCGGCGTGAAGTAGGTAAACCACTGCTAGTGGTGATCTACTTAGACAGCATATTACCCCCCCACTTACAATAATGTCCAACGTGTTTATGAGAATTAGGACATACCAATTAGTGCTCATAGATACGGTATATAACACAATTAATGCTGATTTATCGATGGTTGCTACTGTTACTGCCATATTAAATATGAAAGAATAAATGCAAGTAAATTTGGCTATTAGAAAACGATAAATATCATTTAGCTTTGTGGTCAAAGTTTAGTTTTATGGTTAGAGTCAACGTTGCAAGTGTTGAAAACAAAAATTAAACGATTTTTGTTCATAATTATAAAATTGAAAAGAATATATATTATTAGAAACTATCGTAATTTCTCGAAAATAATACGCATTTTTACTATAAATTGAAGTGATGGCAGGGGTGCGTATTATAAATAGGTTCAAACAAAAATATTTTTTCGTTATTGTTGTTCTAAAATAAGAAAGATATTATCCCAATTTTCATTTTAAATCCAACAATGATAATTGTAACATTTTTTTGTGAATAAATTTATGCTTATCAGTAACCGCGTTTTTTATTTGGCAAAATTTTTTTTAAAAAATCTATAAAAAGGCCAATTTTGAAGAAAAGAGGATATCAAGTTGACAAATTATTGAAATTTTAATTTTCATCATCATCATCATCATTTTCTATTATAGAATCAATATCCTAATTGTCATTAAACAAATTATCATTCACAATATTATCTTCGTCCTGTTCAAAATTCTCTTCGACCTCTTCATTTTCTTGCCAAAGGATGTCATCTTCAGAGCCATCCATGGCGGTCGTGGGACAACACTTCTTGAAAACCTCTCTCTATAACATCTTCCCTGACGGAATCCCAAGATTCCTGGATCAATTCTACAATAAGTTCCAACTTTGGTTTTTTCCTGTTGCCACCAGCAGCAAAACTGGGAATACCAGAAAACATCCAGTCATTCCATTTTTTATGCATCTCTTGTTTAACGTTTGAACGTTTGAAGACAACATCCATTACTTGAAGTTAGCCAGTCTTTCCCGCTGGTATAATAATAAGATCAGTTCTCTTCTCCTGAAGTACATGGGGCCAACACTATTTTTCCGACACTTTATTTTTTCAAGATTTAGGTAGCACGGGCAGTCTATACTGTTTTAGTGTAATGGCAATAACATTTAAAACTGTTTCAATATTACAAATGGAAAAGCAAAATTCAGATTAGAAGTATTTTTATTTTTTTACGAATTATCACATTACACAGACGACAGTATTTTTCGGACATTGCAGAAACAATGCTAATAGTTTATGGCAGCACCCTTTTTTTCAATGACTTCTATCAGTCTATCTTCATAATGTTCGTACATATTGATAATAACGTCTCTTCGTGTTTCTAGCAGTCTATTTTTAGCATCTTATATGCGCTGTCACAGTTCAGCCTTTCTGGTTATTTCTGGCCCGTCGTAAACAAGCTCTGCAAGCATTTCTCATACGTTTTCAATTAAATTTAAGTCTGGACTACTTGCCGGCCATTCCAGAGTAGTTACATTTGCTTCACACATCAAATTTTTCACTGATTTGGCCACATGGATGCTACAGTTATATTGCTGCAAAATAAAATTACTTCGCATTTCTTTTTCTATGAGTGGTAGGGCTCTCTTTTCAAAAAGTTCTCAGTAGCTCAAGCTATTTTGACGTCCTTTTAACCACTCGAGCCACAAGTTTCCATTCGGAAATACCGTACCCCAATTGTACTTGTTGAGAATAACAGGTTCACCTTTTCTCGACCATGTACACCACTCGTCAGGTCTATCGAACTTAAAATGTTTTTCATCAGTAAATATCACTTTCTTGAAGTCGATATGGTTTGTTATCCATCTTTTGGTGCTTCCCAGCCTTGCCTCGTTAGTGTAAATCTTTTCATGATTTTAGCATACTTAAGTTCAATTTTGTGTAGCTTTCTTTGTACAGTTCGAACACTGACGTCAAGTTCACACTTCTTTACTTTTTTCGCTGTCATCTTTTCTTCAGATGATAACAACCTCGTAACGCTCCTCTTCATTCTTCTTTCTGTTCTCTTGGAAAATTGTTTTTTTTTCCGTCCTCTCTTCTTCTTCTTCCGCTCAGAGTCTGTACTTAGCATGTATTCAACTGTTGACTTCGGTAGCTTCATCTCAGCAACGATCTTTCAGGTGCTGAGCCCGTCTTCACTCTTCTTTTGGACCAAACTGATGACTTCTTTTGAATGCATTCTTCTTCAGGATTTTAATACGTTTTCGCAGTGAATGGATAAAATACTCAAATGTAATGGTCAGGGTACAATTTACCTGCAGAAAATTTGCATATTGTAGACGTTCGACGACTAAATCATTAAAAAAAAACAGAACTTGTGTCATGTCCGAAAAATAGTGTCGCCTAAGTTGAAGTAAAAATAAAGAAAACATGAAACCAAAGACAAACCCATCAATAAATGTTCATACCATTAATTGACAGTTACTGCTGAACTACCTACACATCAATACAAAAGCTCTCGGCAGCAAAATACACTTTTAAGCACACTTTTCAAAGTGTCCCAAAAATAGTGTCGGACCCCTGCATATTCTTCATGCAAGGCATCCGTTTTGACGACATTTTGGCGGTAAAATAAAATATTATATTTCTCTGGGAAAACCGCGATGGTAATTTTCAACATTATTTTAACAGCTTAGTTTCATTTTTATTCTTTATGTCAAGGTCGACAAAATGTCTTTGTAATTATTTTTTGGTATCTGTCTATATTTTTGAGATGAGGGATTATGTACATTATTTACATTATTCGGACTATTGTCCTCATCTTTGTCATCATACGTTTCGGCCGTTATACGCATAGTTCGACATTAAATGTGTTTCCAGGATACATGGTTTTCCTAAGTTCTCTTGCCTTCATCCTTATTTCCACAGCACTCATGGAACATCCACTTGATAATCTTTCTTTCACAAATTCAACAAAATTTTCTTCCATATTTGGATATTGAGCTTTTCTTCCTCTACCAATAGCTTTGGCACTTGATTTACACTTTTTTTAGTTCATTTTTATTCTTTCTCCATAAACTCATATTCTTGAGTTGCAACTCTGTTTCCTATTCTTTCTGCTAATTCTATTACTTTTTGTTTAATATTTGCACTCGAACTCGCACGTTTTGACGACATTTTGGCGGTAAAATAAGATATTATATTAATCTGGAAAACCGCTTTATTTTAACCGCTTATATTCGATTTTATTCTTAATGTCAAGGTCGACAAAATGTTTTCTTAATTATTACTTTTTTAACAAAATTTATTAATGCGTATTATAGATAGGGATAGATATATTTCTTAATTTTGGGATCATTTGTTGGGATGCGTATTATTTATGGGTGCGTATTATTTTCGAGAAATTACGGTAATAAAAACAAGACAATTTTTTTTTGATGGTGGGGGTGGGGGGGTTCTTGGTCTTCCCTTATCTGATTTATATCCGAAAACGGTTATATCGTCTGAAGAACTCTTTGAGTGTCAATGACTCCTTCTCAAAACCATAGAAAATACCAAAATGTTTGTTGTTTGCGGAGTTATTTATATCTTATCTAGAAATGGGACATATTTATTCTCGTGTAGCCTCGTTTTTTGTTTTTTGTTTTTTGTTTTGCTTTTGTTTTTTTGTTTTTGTTTTTTGTTTGTTTTTTGGATGGGTGTATTTTTATAAAGGTTCTTTACATGTCTCCCTTTGAATATTTTTTCGGGTAGCATATATCGAAATAATTTTTTAATACTCAATTTCCTACATCGCTCACCATAATTTCCAATCGACCAGAATTTTCTTTTAGTTGTTTATTGCCCATCCAACAGTTGAAATCACCCACCGGTGGGCGACATCGCACACGTTGGGAAACACGGTTGTATCTTTTTAAATTAATCTTAAGAAAGAAACTACATTGGCTCGCGAAAAAAACAAACCAATTTACGAAAGTGGTGAAGTGTAGTTTTTGGCTATGATATGATATATAGCAAAATAATCTTCCTATAACCTGTTTGTTATTTTCTATACACCAAGAGAGTTTTGAGACTCAACACCACAAGACCAATCATGTAGAGGATTTATTTTTGTATAAATGATAACGTGATGATTTTGTTGTATCTGGAGAGTGATTCCATTTCTGTTCGCTTTTGCCAAAAGAAAGTTTCCTTTCTTTTAATATTTTCGTTCTTATATTTGAAATATTCTCTTTCATTTCTCTTAAGAATATTTCTTTAAAGTACTTGTGTGTTTGTTTTGTTTTTTAGTTTCCTTTCTTTTTAGTAGTTTCATTTCCCCTCAAACAAATATTTCGCCTATTTTCTTTTTTTGAAATAGAAAAAAAAACGGTTTCATTTCCTCTATCTCGGATAAACAGGTTCATTATTCTTCAACGCTGCATTGACTTTCTACGCATGCTCAGTAGATTCACACGAATAACTAGCAAAGTATTGTCAGCCATTTTGTTTTGATGAATCGATTACATAACGTGGCCGATGCCTTATTTTTATCAGGAAGAAAACAGTAATTCTTTTTGTCACTTCTTGCTTTTTTCAAGAAGTTAGTTAATTTCTTTATGTTTTTCTTAGAAGAATGCGTAAGAAAGGCATGTCTTGAAACGGCATCCAGAGTATTAATATCCTCGACATACTTTTCTCGTTTCATCCCGAATTCATAGTCGACGTTTGAAACGAGAATAACACATAATCACAGATACGGATTTGTTTCATGGCGTACCGTGAAGTTAAGAAAAAATTAGCCGCCGAAAATGTATCGATTTTTTTTTTTTAAAACCTCCGTATATTTTCCATTTTCGTCGAATGAGGAAAGAATCATTTTAAAAATATTCATGACTATTCGGATCCCACACGTAAGAATTGGTTGCTGAACACGATAAAGTTATTTAACTACTGTCTAAAGAAAAACACTTGCAAATATATTGTTACAATGCCACGACTAAAAGCATATCTTTATGTTTGACATGTGATTTATTCGGAGTTCTTTTCTTTTCAACAATGTTCATCATGTATAAGGACCGGGAACTACTCAAGGTAGATGATTACAGAGTAAGAGGCACAGTTTACGGGGTTATGTGGGAAAGGTAATGCTAACCGTAGAGATGAAAATATTTATGTAGTAGACATCGGGGAAGCGTTCTTTTGGCAGTTGGTTTCACAAAGCAGCGGTTTTAGCAGCTCGAGTGGAACTTACATCTCGACAATTGAACACAAAGAGAATGGCTGTGGTTCGCTACAATGTAGACCATAGCTATGTAGGTTAAAACTAGGGAATGTAGTTATTCTGAACCCGTATTATTTATGTCCTTGAAAACTTCAAGTATTTTTAACCCAAGACAACAGTTTTTGTTGGGCATTAATGGCTTATAGTTACAAATTATGGTGTTTCGCTACAATATGCGTGGTATGGCGTGCCTTTCTTTGCGGTTGACATTAATCTGTTAAATCAACTAAATCGAATAGAATGTTAAGCTAAACCTGTTATTTGGCATAGAGAAACATGATTTCTTTAAATTTTCTTTGTCAGGAATTGATTTCACAACTGTTGATGGCAACGGTAATATTAGCCGTTTCCTTATAAGGAAACTTTGGGTATTCACTGATCGAGAAGAAAATGACACTGTCGGCTAAAATTTGTAAAAATCATTTTACTAAAATAATTTTTCAGGAAAATAGAATTCTCGAGTCCAGTAACTGTTATCGCTCTTTCCAGTATTGATGTATCTTCATTCTTAATCATTTGTTTTGAAAATAGTATCGAATGTTAGTGTTTTACCTACCGCGTGTAACAGCAAAATTTTCCAAATCCTGTAACAGCAAAATTGCATAATTGTTAGATTAAGTTCTGAACCATTATATGTTAGAAATGATTAAAGATATCTTACTGGAATTCTTCGAGGTTTTTATAACACTATTGGACTCCACTTTGAGCAAAAATAATGTACAATTACTCTCCGAGCTTAACAGAAGAATCGTGACGAAATCGATCGTAAATGAAAATTACATGTTCATCATTAATTAATCATAGCTGATGAAAAATTGAAATAAAGTTCAAATATTTTTTGAGAGATTATTTTCCAACTTATTCAAGATGATCCTTGCCCTCTCTAACTTTTTAACTTTCTACCCTGGAGTAAGAAGGTGTCTCACACTTTTTCAAGTACAATTTCATTTTCAAGGCTTTTTTTTCATTACCCTTTAGACTGTCATAGCTGATACTCCTCTCTCACGTGCCAAACGTGTTAAGGACTGAGTTGGATCTTTTCTAATTGATCTCTTTAGCTCCAATTTCAAATAATGATCTCTCTCCCTATTGGGACCTCCTAGTCCAGTTTCCTCTATACAGTTCCATCTTTTTAAACTTATTCACCGTTCTCTTGATGGTTCTTGAATGGACTTTGAAGATGGAAGCCATAGTATGAGTGTTGGTACTATTACTGAAAGCCTGAATGATCTTTTTCCTCTCACCATTACTCAGTTGGGGAGATAGTGGGTCTGACTCAAAACGATTTTAAGCTGTTCTCTTTCTAGTTGAATAACTCAGTGAGTGGGTTTTTCACTAGTTCTTACGACAAATTGTATCAAGATGGCTAAATGTCTAAACCTGGAAAAAAGAACTTAATTAGTCTGGCGTTTTTTTTTTTTTTTTAGATGTTAAACATTTTGCGAGATGAACAATTATGCCGTAACATGATTTAGACGATTTTGCTGTTACACCCGGTAGAAGACTTTATTTTCTCTTCGAGTTACACCTTTTATCCATGTTACTTGTTGCTGGCTTCAAATGTCCCCATCTGATGTTTTTTCTGTCATTTGGTAAAATTCTTTGGGATTCTCTATCGATAGTCCACCAGGTACAAAGTAGGATGGCCAAAGACGAACAGGCTTCATTCGTCCGGAACAATTTTAAACCATCGATCTGAGAAAGCGGTTCTATACAGCTAATAAACTGGACGGGTTTGGTGCCATGCAAGGCATGCAGATGAGAATCTCGATCATAGTTCCAGTTCTGGGGTTAATGTTTGGGTTTTGCAGCAACTTGGGGTGTTGGTCAAATCATCCCCAAGCGCAGTCAATTCTATGTTCACTTTGGCATTTCATATTCTCTGGCCTTGTTATTTAGACATCTTATGATATCCTAGTACGAACACAGAAACTACCAAAACCTGTAATTCAACTCAAGTTTACTAAAAATTAGAATCACATCGATTGTAAACTTTATTAAATATTAAAACCCGTTATAAACAGTTCGCGCGGACCGATTCTTCAAATTATAAAAGCTTAGCAAACTCGTTATTGGATAATCCGAAAATAATCTTATATATTAATAGCTGATATATTAATACCATTACGGAAAGTTCTGCAGAGGCTGAAATAAGATTTTCTGTGATGAATATAATTTGTCCTGACAAAATAAATCGTTTTGAAGTAAATAAAGTGGCAATTCTTTGAGTCATAAATTTAGTAGGTCTTCCATTTCATCTTTGGGATTTCAGCCATATAAAGAAAATCATTTTATAAGTAAAAAGCTAACTTGTTTTTAAGTTCTGACACAAGTCAGAGTGTATGCCCCAGACGAGGCGGTGTCGAAGGGCAGAGTCTCGTCTCGGGAAACTGACTCCGTTTTTTACATTGTCTACAGGGAATTTTTGCCCGAGCCTACGGTCTCGGATACTCCACGATATAACTCGGCCTTGTGCTACATCTTGCTGCGTGAGGCAGTGGATAATTACAGTAAGTTCTGCAGAGGCTGAAATAAGGTTTCGAATGTAGCTAAGGATCATAACATGTCGAATGACGCTAGAGTCCAAAACTATAATCTTCTCAACAGAAATATAATAATAACAGAAATTCTTAAATCTTAATCAATAGCTATCAGTAAAACAAGAAATGGGGAGGGAGTTCCACATGCGAGAAGTGCGAGGCATGAAGCTATTGGAGTAGAAGAGACGGCTACAGTTAACAGTTTCGACAATGAAAGAGTGAGAACGAGATTCCAGCCTAGTTGAACGCTTAAATTCATGAAGTCTGGAAACCAGCGAAAGCAGCTCATCGAAGTAGTTACGTGAAAGTATTTGTAAAAAAGGCAGAGGGAGGCAACGGCACGTCTGTGAGAAAGCGGCTGCAGACGAGATGCCAGATCAGGGCCAATTACATTGCATATCCGTCTCTGGATTTTATCAAGAACCTTGAGACAATTAGAACGGTCTCCAACCATATATGGCAGCAATACTTCATAGAAGGGCGAATGATTGATTTTAGATTTGAAGGATTGACTCCGGTGACAAAAATTTCCTGGCGCGGCCCAGGGAGCCGACTTTCCTAGCGGTGGACGAAGCTATTGACTCAATGTCTTCGTTCCATCTCAGGTCAGCAGACAATGTGAGACCGAGCAGCTGCAAAGAGGCGCTCTCGTGGAGTTGAGCGTCAGACATTCAAATTGGAGGCAGAGATGGTTCTCTGTGGTGAGTAATAGAAAGCAGTTTTGTTTTTGAAGCATTAAAGTCAACGAGCCAAATCCTGTCCCAGTTCACAAGAGATTGGAGGTCTTTTTCACGACAAACGGCCAGATTAGTTTTGTCGGCGACACTGGATTTGGTTTTGAGGCAGGAGTAAATAGTAGTGTCGTCCGCGTAGATGCCTACCTGGGAAACTATGACATCAGGAAGATCGTTAATGAAGATAAGGAACAAAGTAGGGCCAGGATATAGCCTTGGGGAACACCTGGGTTCGTGGGATAGGAGCTGGAGGAGAATCCGTTGAGAATGACATTCAATGTACGTTTCGACAGGGATGACTGTATTAAGTCGAAAAATAT
The DNA here is from genome assembly GCA_903632075.3 of Acanthosepion pharaonis. NCBI lineage: Eukaryota > Metazoa > Mollusca > Cephalopoda > Sepiida > Sepiidae > Acanthosepion > Acanthosepion pharaonis. Next base: position 2,440,061 of record CAHIKZ030004476.1, read on the forward strand.
CGGCCTGTAATTCCATAACCATGAAGATTGCGAAGAAGGCCGGCATACCGAACCCTGTCAAACGCTCTTGTAATTCTTTTTGATACTATAAAATGGTGGGTTTCCATTCTCAGATTGTAAAAAATAAGCACTATAGGTTCTTAAACATTACCTGCTTTTATAGTAACGGTTCCTTGAAATTTAGAATGCCATTATTGGTTATAAGTATATAAAGAAAATCATTTTATATGTAAAAAGCTAACTTGTTTTTAAGTTCTGGCACAAATTAGAGGGTATCCCCCAGATGAGGCGATGTCGAAGAGCAGAATCTCGTCTCCGGAAACTTGGCCTTGTGCCACATCTTGCTGCGTGGGACAGTGGGTAAATACCTATTATCCTTTAAGATTGCATGATTAGATTAGAGAACGGTAATTATTGCCGTCTGCATATACACTGCGTGCCAAATTATTATCGAAATAACTTTTTTCTAATATTTCATAAACCGTTCAATCAATTCACACAAAATTTTCACACAATGTTAACAACACAAACCCGCGCAATCACTGAAATGTTCGTATTGATCTGCGCAATGTAAACAAACTGACGCCATATTCGTTATCAGCACGGTGATTTGAGCGTGACAAATTATTAGAAAGGTTTAGTAAAATTCCCAGAATTGAGCAAACAAAACGTTTATTAATGTTGCACGTGAATGTTTAAGATAAAAGAAGCTAATAAATAAGATAATGAAACAAATAATAACAGATACAAACAAAGGCACAGTTTTAAACAAATTAATAGTGAATGTGCTTTCCCTGTTTTGAAATTTCTTGAAGAAGTCGACAATCCATAGAATTTGTTAATTGTAGGATGTCATCTGCTGTAATGCCGCGAGATATGTCAAGAATTGCTTTCCACAACTCAGCGTTGCTCCTGAATTGTCGTCCGTTGGCCTACAGTCTTCGCTTCATGATGCTCCAAAGGTTTTCGATTGGGTTCAAATCCGGAGAATTTGCTGGCCACTTCATATTTCGAGATCCATCGAAGCCTAACCGTTTCAAATATTCAGTAGTCTTGTGAGCAGCATGTGAGGGAGCATTATCTTGCATAAAAACAATGGCCCTTCTGAAGGCAACTCTTTGTATTTTCATCCACGGTTCAAGATGCTATGTATGCATCAGCAGTCATTTTGACGCCATCTGGTACTCTCCATGGGCCCACTAATGTTTTTCCAATAATACCACCCTAGATCATTATGCCTCCACTGCCTTGTTGGCATCTCAAACACTGATGGCGATTCTGTCCGTTCATTACCCAGCCTTTGCACCATCTATCTGGCCCATCAAGTGTTGCTCGAGTTTCATCTGTGAACAAAACTTTAGAGAAGTCAATCTTCATATTGTCCTCGGCCCTTTTCTGTTGATTTTGAATGTGATTTCTCGTCAACGGAGGCTTCGATACAAGTTTGACTGTTGTTGCTATTTCCCTCAGATACCGACACCGAGTACTTTTAGACACAGTAGGATCCCCATGCGACTAAAAAGCTCTTGACTGGTAAGTCCAGGGTTCTTCGTGGCCTCTCGTTTAAGTCATGACATGAGACGACGTGAATTAACCCTCAGCTTACCTTTATCTGCCCTTTTGCGTACTTGTGTAGGGTCGGCGGTGAACTTTTTCACTGTTTGATGACACCTCCCTATCATTTTAGAAATTTCTACGGTAGATTTACCTTTTGAGAGTTCTGAGGTGATAGTTTTCTTTTCAGCATCACTTAAACTGCTTTTATGGCCCATCTTTTTACTAAATTATTACACTTTTCTAATAATTTGGCACACTCAAATCACACTGCTGATAACAAATATGGCGCCAGTTTGTTTACATTGCGCAGATCAGTACAAAACTTTCAGTGGTTGCGCAAGTCAGTGTTGCCAACATTGTGTGAAAATTTGGTGTGAATCATTTGGAGAGTTTTTGAAATATTAGAAAAAAGTTATTTCGATAATAATTTGGCACGCAGTGTATACATGCATACATTATCTATGTCTCGTTCTCCCCCTCTCTCTCACTCTCTCTCTCTCTCTATCTATCTATCTATCTATCTATCTATATATATATATATATATATATATATATATATATATATATTTATATATGCATGCGTATATATTAAAGAAGGGCTTATGGTGTATAGCTATATCACGTTGAAATGCCGGTTCCGTACGATTATCGAAATTAAACATCGCCAAGCCTGGTTAGTACCTAGATGTCTGATCGATTATGATGTAAATTTGTATGTTCGGTTTGTGTAATTGGTAATGTCTCAACAATTGTTAATCAAGGAGCCGAGTTTTCGTTATATTCACCTACTTACAAATACCAATTGGGAAAGTTATGAATCCACCTCTTCTCTCCCCACTATGGGTTAATTAGTAAGACTTGTGTCACTAAATCCTTATTATCGTACAAAACATTCTTATAATGTAAGGATATTTTCAGGGATTAAATAACCTGCAAAAGTCTTGGCAAGCCGCAGAAAATAAATCAATCAAATAGTGATTTCCTACACAGGCATGTCTTTTAGAATTATTTACACTCTCTGGGATATAAATTTATAGAAACTACAGTCACCAACGTGAGGGAGCAGTTTATATATTGATTGTAATGTGCGATTGATCACCCACTTATGTCCATATTATAATTTCTTGTTAGTTTTTTTTTTTCAAATTCTGATTAAGTATGACTCCACCTCTTCTCTCTCCGCAGCTATGGGTTAAATAATAAGACGTGTCTCAGTAAATCATTATTAGCTAAAAAAAATGTCTGACAATATAAAATATTTCCTGGCTTTAAAATAAAATGTAGCAATCAAGCAGTAAAAGAGGAAGTTTATGTCCTGAATGTTCATTTTTATTAACTTTTGTTGTATTAGTTATAAGTTACTAATAAAAATGTACACGCTACCACCCCTTGTCTGAATGATTGGATCTCTCTGTATCCTTGGAAACAGTGAATTATGAATTTTTCGTTGCCTTAAAAAAAATAAGTTACTCCAAAATTCGCTTGAGGATGAAATGGAACTAATGTTTTTAATTTAATTACAAAATTAAATTTGAAGCTTTTAGCCTACATTTTTGAAACATGGTTATAACTGTGTAGCGAAAAAAAACATATTTTAAATCAGTTAATATATATATATATATATATATATATATATATATATATATATATATATTGTTAAGCAAATAGTGTTCATAAATAAACGCTTCAGACTTGACATCAAGAACAAAATTTCTTACTGGGTAATTACTCTTTTCTTCGTTTGTGAACATAGGCAATGAAAGAAGCATGTTTACAGGAACATAAACACGATGTTTGCAAGGAGATTAAGGATTTACATTTTTGTGCAATATGTCTGCATAATTTTTTTCTCATTAAAGAGATGCCTGGAGGCTTTAAAAAAAAAGAAATAACAAATCTTTCGAATTATTGAGGCTGTATTAGATGGCACTTAAAAATGTTTCCATACTGCATATTTAGCAAATTACAAGGCTCTATAGTTTTTCCATATTTTCTCAATAGCAGTTTCGTTTCTTTTTTTCAAACTTGATAAGAAAAAACGCGTCTATGTAGGTTCAATGAAGGCCTATAACATTCAAAATAAATAACCACTTTTATATCAGTAAGGTCGATGTTTCGTTTCATACTTTTCTGCTTATATTTATCTGTACATCTATATATAATTTTAAAGCACTGCGTCTTCTCTTTTGTGTGACGTTTGAAATTATTATTATTATTATTATTATTATTATTGATTTCTGGTGTTTACACATTTCTTTCTGGGTCTCGTTCAGGGACTTAAGGTTAGAAATGGCATCATGACACTTTCCACTAAGAAAAAAAAATTACATAGATAAAGCCCTTCGTAAAGGGCTCCAACTACAACATGGATTGTTGATGTTCCCATATGCCACATTTTCGAGATTTCTATTTCAAGCTCCTTGTATTTTGACAGCTTTTTGAATATCTTCAAAGATACATTGCAGTCAGCAGGGACTGCCATATCAATAAAGAGGCACTTTTTTTGTTTGTGGTCTTTAATAACAATATCTGGGCAGTTGGCCTTGATTGTTCTGTCAGTGTGTATTGTGTAGTCCCATAGAATTGTAACAGGTCCTATCTCCGTAACCGGGTCTGGGTGGTGTTCATACCATTTCCTTTCAGTTTCCTTCCCGTAAAAGTTGCAGATTTTCCAGTGCAGATATTGGCCCACTCTGTCATGCCGGGTTTTATATTCAGTGGGTGCCAAAATCGTGCAACCTGATACAAGATGATCAATCGTTTCTGGATATTTATCACAGAATCTGCATTTTGGGCTGACACAATATTTTAGTATATGTGCTTGAAAATTCCTTCTTAACAAGCATTGGTCCTGTGCAGCAAGGATAAAACCTTCAGTTTCAGCTTTCAACCCTGCACTACGTAGCCACTGATGGGTACGGGTTTTGTCTACGTCAGCTTCTTTGGTACGGGCAGAGTATTGGCCATGAAGCGGTTTATCTTGCCATCGCTTCTGTATCTGGTCGGTTGCATTCTTTTTTGCTGTCATTTTTTAAGTATTTTGCAGTTTCAGTCGGTGTATTGTGCTGTACTTGCATCTCTACGCCCATTTGAAACTCCATTTTGAATTTGTTGGCTTCTTTTATTACGGAGTAAAGACGCTTACTACTTTCATGTTCCTTGACGCATATCATCATCATTATTATTATTTTTATTTTCTTTGATTTCTGGCGTTTACACATTTCTTTCCGGGTCCCGCCCAGGGACCTAAGGTTAGAAATGGCGTCATGACACTTTCCACTGACAAAAAAAATTACATAGATAAAGCCCTTCGTAAAGTGTGGGCTGTACTTGTCAGAACAATTTTTTGTATCTCCTTGAGGCATGGACTTCCAGGAATCCCTTCAATTAGTCTACTGCAATCTTTTCCAACCAGTCCTAGGGCTCCAACTACAACAGGGATTGTTGATGTTCCCATATGCCACATTATTATTATTATTATTATTATTATTATTATTATTCAGTCAGTTATGCGCCATGCGTGATAAAAGCTTAGGCACATAATCTTATGATGCCTGAATGACGAGGCAGATTTTTTCCCGCAGTAGGTTGCCATTTCTTTCTACGGTAGACCAGTTGCCATCCAAGGATGTCTGCCCTTGACCAGTTGCCATCCGGTCTGTCCTGCTATTTACACACAGCTGTGGGCAGAAGAAGATGTAACAAACCTTTCGAATCGTTGAAGAGGATTCATAGCTTCCCCAAGGTTATTAGCACGTAAGTGAATGTAATGGATTCGAGTGGAATTCGAACTTGGTTTTCCGATTCCTCAATCCGAGCCTCTATCCATTACTCCCCGCTGTTATTGTATCATATGTATTGTTATTGTTGTTGTTGTTATTATTATTATTATTATTATTTGTGTATATTATGTTTCCTGCTTTGTATCCTGTAGAATCGGGTCCAAACTATGGTCATTAGGTCATATATGAGAATTTTCATTTAACTGACTGCAGTTTTCTTAGTATATGGGATGTTGCTAGCAGGGCGATCTTCTGGATTTGTATGTTGATGCTACCTGGAACACTCTTAATAAAATTGTTTAATTCTTTTCTCGCGAGACCAAGTGCTCCGATTACTATTGGTACTTAATTATTATTATTATTATTATTATTATTATTTCGTTTCGTTTCTGGAGTATAATAAGGTCAGAAATGGGATCATGACATTTTCACACTGAGCAGTGTTGGAAAAATCCCACATGTTTTCATAAGGTGTAGGCTGTACTTGTGAGTAATTTTTTTTGTATTTCTTTAAGGCTACCAGAGATTTCTTCAATGAGACTATTGTAATCTTTTCCAATCAATCCGAGTGCTCCAACTACAACTTGGATTGTTGATATCCTCATGCGCTACATCTTTGAGATTTCGATTTCAAGGTCCTTGTATTTTGAAATTTTTTTTGAAGATATTCAAAGATACATAGCAGTCCGCATGGACCGCTATATCAATAAGGAGACACATTTTGTCTTTGCGGTCTCTAATCACAATGTCTGGACGATTAGCTTTGATTGTTCTGTCCTCGTGTATTGTGAAGTCCCTTAAAATTGTTACAGGTCCTATATCCGTAACCGTGTTCATACAAATTTCTTGCAGTTACCTTTCCGTAAGTGTTGTAGATTTTCCAGTGCAGATATAGGCCTAATCTGTTATGCCGGATTTTATATTCAGTGAGTGCCAATACCACGCAGCTTGATACAAGATGGTCAATTGTTCCTGGATATTTATCACAGAATCTGCATTTTGGAGTAACACAATTTTTCAGTGTGTGTGCTTTGTAATTTCTAGTTAGCAAGCATTGGTCTTATTCAGCAAGAATAAAATCTTCATTGACAGCTTTTAACCCAACACAACGTAGCCACTGATGCATATGGAATTTACATCAGCTTGTTTGATATGAGCATAGTATTGACCATGAAGCGGATTATCTTGCCATCCTTTCTCTATCTGGACGGCTGCATTTGCCTTTGCTTTCTTTTTTAATTATTTTGCAGATTCAGTCGACATATTATGCTTTACTTGTATTTCTTCACCCACTTGAAATTCCATTGTGAACTTGTTGGCTTCCATTATTACTGAATAAAATCGTTTACTACTTTCATCCTCTTTGACACAGATCATCATCCACTCTTCTGTAGTTTCTAGGTATCTTTGAGGGCCAATTGTTGTAGTTTTGTAAGACAGTTCTAGTTGAACTAATCCTCTGTCTCCTTCGGATCTGGGCACATACATACTTTGGGATGATGCATGCAGTGGCAGGTGAGAAGCTTTCTCGTTTTGGCGTTCATTCGCTTAATGTCAGCTATTATTATTATTATTATTATTATTATTATTATTATTATTATTTCCTTGGATTTCTTTTGTATGGAAATTACCCACCTGGTCCCAACAAGAGATCTGTTGTAACCTAGAATTTGTTACTGAATGAGGAGTAACCATAACGGAGGTTGGAAATGAAATGGTAATCTTTATAACACCAGAAAATACAATACTCGCCAGCGGCGTGAAGTAGGTAAACCACTGCTAGTGTTGGACTACTTAGACAGCATTGTACCCCCACTGACAATAATGTCCCCACGTATCTATGAGGATTGGGACATACCGTTAATGTCCATAGGTACTATATATAACACATAGTAAAGTCCCTTTTCCAATGCATTTTCATAGTAAAATCCCTTTCCAATGCATTTTCATAGTAAAATCACTTTCCAATGCATTTTCATAGTAAAATCACTTTCCAATGCATTTTCGTAGTAAAATTACATTCCAATGCATTTTCATAGTAAAATCCCTTTCCAATGCATTTTCATAGTAAAATCCCTTTCCAATGCATTTTCATAGTAAAATTACATTCCAATGCATTTTAGTTGTGTTGTAACCTAGAAAGGTTTACTGAATAAGGAATAACCAAAACGGAGGTTGGAAATGAAATGCTAATATTTATAACATCAACAAAATAAGATACTCGCCAGCGGCGTGTAGTAGGTAAACCACAGCTAACGGTGTACTACATAGACACCTTATTACCCCCCACCCCACACTTACAATAGTGTCTAACGTATTTATGATGATTGGCACATACCCATTAGTGTTCACAGTTATGGTATATAACAAGACCTATGATCAGAAATGCGATTCATGACATTTCCATTGATCATAAAGAATTTTAAAAAATCAACACACATTACATGGATAAAGCTCTTCGTAATATGTGAGCTGTACTTGTGAAGACAATTCTGTGTATTTCTATAAGGCATGAACTACCAGAGATCCCTTAAATGAGTCGATCGGAACCTGCTTGAAGTGAAATGATTAAAAAAAAAACAAGGTTAATTATAATTTGACAATTTTTGTAAAATCCTTTTTTTTTATAAACATAGGAATCCTGTAGGCAAGTAATACTAATTAGTTAGCAGGATCCGTTAATTATCATTATTATTTAAACTTTCATAATGAATAATTATTGCCTTTATACCTTATTACAACATTACTGTATTGTACACTTTTACCGCTAACCATTGTCCATTTAGTTCCGATACTTCGCTTTACACATGACTGAACGCATCCAATTAAATACACACCAAAAATTATGAAAGCAAATTATAAGTATCGTATATACTCGTGTGTAAGTCGACTTCATGTATAGTGAGACCCCTGAATTGTTTTGTATGAATATTAACTCATCCAGATAAAAATTACCTGTGTATAGTGCAACTAATCACCAAGGATTTCAAGTATCGCAGTAATTATTATTATTATTATTATTATTATTATTATTATATCCTTGGATTTCTGTTGTATACATATTTCCTTCCGGGTCCCAACTAGAGACCTAAGATCAGAAATGGCTTTATGACATTTTCAACTGATCAATTTTTGTTAAAAAAACCCTAAGCTTCCACACATTTTACATGGATAAAGCGTTCATAATATTTTAGCTGTAACTGAGAGTACAATTTTTTGTAATACTTTAACCATTTCAGCCTTGCGTTCCTGAACAATTTTAACCGTTCTGCCTGAATCCCAGACTCAAAGTAATTGGTATAGAGTGTTTCACGGTAAATATAAAAATAGTTACCGTTCAATCTGTGGCTGGGCATTAAATCATTTTTCTCTACCACTGGCTGGGCTTTACGTTATTTTCCTCTACCACTGGTTAAGCGGTGGTCAGGTCTCAAAGTGTTAAGACATGAGCTATCAGGAATCTTTTCCAATCAAACCGAGGTCTTCAACTGGAATTATTAATTTTATATACCTTAAAGCCATATTTTATATATATATATATATATATATATATATATATATATATATATATATATATATACTAAAATTCAAAAGCTCTGAAATTCTGGTGGAATGGAGCACTTTTATGCCAGAAGGCTGTTTTGGGCCAGACCCTATTCAAAGCTGCTCATTTAAACCCGTAGTCGGGACCACCGATCAAATACGAATGATCCTTTCTTTTGCCGTATAGTATGTACTACACCAGGTTTACATACAGTTTTTGAATTCGCCTAGTTCGGTTACCACCCAAGGCTATAGAACCCAGTCTGTCGTGCTATTTTACTCATAGCTGGGGGTGGAGATAAGGATTCATACCATTCCCAAGGTATTCACGTAAGTGAATGTAATGGATCCAACTGCAATTCGAAATTAGTTTTCCGATTCCTCAATCCGAGCCGCTATCGATTACTCTTGCTTGCCTTCTGTTTAAAGTGAACTTTAATTTTTTTAGTTTGGTACTGTAAACAATTTTTTTTTCGTTTAGAGCGTAATACAACTTGCAAATTATGAGTGACTATTAATGCAACCTAAGACGCGACCCAGGGATCAAGGCGGCACTCTTTGCTTCCACATAACTGATGGATTCAAAGGAAACTTTACCCATTAGATTGCACATAAAAAATAAAAAAAATTCCGTTAAGTCGATGGTTTGTGACATGATTTTAGCGGGGAAAGAAGGAATGGTAGTTTTTTTTTGTTTTCTTTCTTATGGGCGAAGTTTCGTATTAACAAAATTGGTAATGTTTCCGAGTTTATTTTAAGTCGCACAGCAAATGTAAAAAATACGCAAATTAAAGACGCATTATCGCTGGAGGGGATCGAATGAACCAGCGTTCGTCGGAATTCATTATACGAGGCTTTTAAAACATTAAAGTTCGTTCCTGGACATTCCGTCGCGTCACATATTTTGGAGGGTGGATTTGCAAGTAACACACCGCATCAAAACAGCCATATAGAAGTGGGAGCACACAGACGTATGGGCATACACACAGGCCTAGGCATACTCATGCGCATACACACACACACACATAAAAACGAAAATACACACGAAGAGCCTGGCACAAGATGCAGCCGTTTTGTAAAAGAAAGACATTGCATTATTTAGAATGTATTTTATGTTATACGATAATCTGCATATTTTTGCATTCCAAATAATACATGTATGATTGCTCCGATATTTCTTCTTCTTTTTCTTCTTCTTCATCTTCATCTTCTTCTTCTTGATCATCTTTTTCTTCTCCTTCATCTTCTACATCTGCTTCTTCATCTTCTTCTTCTCCTTCTTCTTTTTCTTCTCCAACTTCTACTTAAATATATGTGTCATTGCTCTAATATTTCTTCCTTTTCTTCTTCTTCTTCTTCTTCATCTTCATCTTCTTCTTCTTCATCATTTTCTTCATCTTCTTGTTGTGCATCTTCTGCTTCTTCATCATCTTCTTCTTCATCATCTTTTTCTTCTACATCATCTTCATCCTCTTCTTCATCTTCATTTTCTTCTTTTTCTTCTACTTCATCTTTTTCTTCTTCATTTTCTTCTTCATATTCTTCTTCTTCATTTTCTTCTTCATCATCTCCTTACTCTTCGTCTTCTACTTCTTTTTACTTCATCTTTTCTTCTTTTCTTGTTTTTCATCTTCATCTTCTTCTTCATCTTCTTCTTCATCTTTTTCTTCTACTTCATCTTTTTCTTCTTCATCTTCATCTTCTTGTTTATCATGATCTTTTTCTTCATCTTCTTCATCATCTTCTACGTCTTCTTCTTCTTCATCTTCTTCTTCATATTCTACTTCTGCTTCTTCTTCATATTGAGGGGAGACAAAAATAACTAGTTAAAAAAAATTCAGTGTTCAAGCAGAGATGTTAGAAGTATAGAGTGTATACCCGTAAGTAATTAATTCCTATAACCTCAATAAATTCAAGCGGACTTAGTATGCACTTTCGAAGATACCCGGTTATGGCATTCATTATGTTTTTTAATTGAAAACTAAACCTTATAAAATATTTACATTACCGAAAGAAGGTGAAGAGTCATATTATTTTAAAGATCTATTATTATTATTATCATTATTATTATTATCATTATTATTATTATCATTATTATTATTATTATTATTATTATGTCCATTCAAGAGATAGGTTCACTACATTTCCCTTTACTGCTAGTAATCTTTTTACTGTCTGCTATCGCTCCTAATCCCTGTTCTGCAAATTATTTAAACAACCTCATGCGCTGATTTCCTCTGTCCTTCTTGTCTTCAGTCTGTCATGTGAGTGTCAAATTTTCTTTCCGTTTTCTCTAAATATTCGTCGTTATAGTATAATTAATTTTTATTTTTTACTTGGATCAATGAGGGATATAGTTAGTGTTTATGAGTCATTTTAGAATTTTTTACTCCTACTTATAGTTATAATGCTTTTGATTTCGGGATAGTAGCTTGATATGTTTAGAGTTATTTGATGATGTATTATGTTCATCTTTATATATGTAAAAAAATTATATACATTATTTATGTAAAATTAATTATATACTAAATTTAATACAACCAAGCTCGTCGTCGAAAACAATTCTTCTCCGTCAACAGACATCTTACAAAAGACCAACATTTATATCAATTTAAATGTCCTTTGGGTGATTGCATCTCTGATAAAAATGTTAATACTTATGTTGGTTTTACAACGACGACGTTGACGTAGACGTCTTACGGTTCACTTGAATGAGCATAGTTCAATCTCAGAACATTTAAAGACACACTCATGTCCACATTCACCGTTCCGACAAATTAGACGAAAACACATTAGTACTTCATCAAAACAATAATAAGGAAAAACTTAAAATTCTGGAAGCCATTTCACCCCCAAATAAATAGTGTTGCTATGAGTATAGCAACAAAGTTCTTAAATGTTTGTAGCAGCAAAGTTTTATTCAAAAATGCTGAATTAAAATATAATTTTAAAATATATTTTTTTCAAATTAGAAATAAATACAAAAGTTACCTCCCTTCCATAACTTCTCGAATATGAAACGCTGTAAAAGAACAGTGGAAAATTATTTTGAATTTGTGGACCTACTGCATACACATACACAGATATTTTAACCTCCTTCTGAATCAATTTTCTACAGCGACCAAGAAATTTGTGTACTTGTAAGGATTGAAACTAAAATACATAGACATAATACGTTATTTAACCAAACATGCTTGAATATATATATATATATATATATATATATATATATATATATATATATATATATATATATATAGTGGACATTCAGATTAACGTCCTGTAGTGACAGTGTGCTTCATGATTACACGCAATCTCCTAGCTATGCGTGTTGTTTTTTGTCTCGACTATTTATATATGCTGGTCTATATGCACTATTGACCAGCATATATAAATAGTAGGTTATGGGTAGGTTAATTTTATTATTCTATTCTATATTGTGTAAGGTCTATTTTATTATTCTAACGGTTATGTTTCAAATTATTATAAAGGTTATTGTGTAGAAATAATTGTACATCTGAATGCAGCATTGTGACTATTTCATAATGTTGTTTGTTAACTTTCTTTTAACCATTATTTTTTATTTCTATTGTTATTAATATTACTATTATTATTATTGCTATGAAGGTCGCATTTTGCGTAGTTATCTAACAAACACACACACATCGACGCACACAATCATTCAAGGTCTTGCTCACTTTCGGAAGTTATCAGCTAGCTCGTTGCGTTCTCTCTAATCTTGTCCACGGTCCAATCCCAGCCCTCTTTCAAGTACAATATATGCAAATCGAAGCTGGAAAAAACTATCTTTATAATGGTGAGTTTCTAAGGGCACCTTAGACGTAGCACAAGGCCGGAATTATGCGGCACCTAGTGAGGATCGAACTCAGCATTCAGTCGTAATTGAACTAGCGAGACAAATATTACACGATATCAAATCGACAAAAATTAATTTCTAAGCATCGCTTCTATGTGGCACAAGGCCGAAAGTGTGGAGAACCCAGTGAGAATTGAACTCTCTATTCTAACTGATCTAACGAGACAAGCCTGGTAAACATTACTGCACGTCCACATACGTTGTGATTTTCTAAGTGTAACTTAGATGTAACACAGGTTCGAAAGTATGTAGTACCCTTTGAGGTTTGAACTCTATATTCAGTCGTACTTGATCTAGCGAGACAAGTTTGCTAACCATTACTCCACGTCGAATTACCCGTGGTGATTTTTTAAGCGTACCATAGATGTGCCACGAGGCCGAAATTATTGTGCACCCAGTGAGGATCAAAAGCATTATTCAATAGTAATTGATCTAGCGAGACGAACCTTGTTAGCCATTGCACTACGATAAAAGTGACCAGTAACTATCTTTGGAATCAATCGATTTGGAAAAGAAAAGCCTAACGATAACCCCCCTCCAAATATCAAAAAATCATTAAAATGTCAAAAATTCCTCAAAATGTCAAAAATTCCTCAAAAAGTCAAAAATTCCTCAATATGTCAAAAATTCCTCAATATGTCAAAATACCATGAAGATCAATAATCTTCAAGCTTCAATGTTTTCAAGATGAAGAAAAAGAAGATTAAGATGAATAATAATAATAATAAGAAGAAGAAGAAGAAGAAGGCTAAGATGAATAATAATAATAAGAAGAAGAAGAAGAAGAAGAAGATTAAGATGAATAATAATAAGAAGAAGAAGAAGGAGAAGAACAACAAGAAGAAGATTGAGATGAATAATAATAAGAAGAAGAAGAAGAAGAAAAAGAAGAAGAAGAAGAAGATTAAGATGAATAATAATAATAATAAGAAGAAGAAGAAGAAGAAGAAGAAGAAGAAGATTAAGATGAATAATAATAATAATAAGAAGAAGAAGAAGAAGAAGATTAAGATGAATAATAATAATAAGAAGAAGAAGAAGAAGAAGAAGAAGATTAAGATGAATAATAATAAGAAGAAGAAGAAGGAGAAGAACAACAAGAAGAAGATTGAGATGAATAATAATAATAAGAAGAAGAAGAAAAAGAAGAAGAAGAAGAAGATTAAGATGAATAATAATAATAAGAAGAAGAAGAAGAAGAAGAAGAAGATTAAGATGAATAATAATAATAATAAGAAGAAGAAGAAAAAGAAGAAGAAGAAGAAGAAGATTAAGATGAATAATAATAATAATAAGAAGAAGAAGAAGAAGAAGAAGAAGAAAATTAAGATGAATAATAATAAGAAGAAGAAGAAGGAGAAGAACAACAAGAAGAAGATTGAGATGAATAATAATAATAAGAAGAAGAAGAAGAAGAAAAAGAAGAAGAAGAAGAAGAAGATTAAGATGAATAATAATAATAAGAAGAAGAAGAAGAAGAAGAAGAAGAAGATTAAGATGAATAATAATAATAAGAAGAAGAAGAAGAAGAAGAAGAAGAAGATTAAGATGAATAATAATAATAATAAGAAGAAGAAGAAGAAGAAGAAGAAGAAGATTAAGATGAATAATAATAATAATAATAATAATAATAAGAAGAAGAAGAAGAAGAAGAAGATTAAGATGAATAATAAGAAGAAGAAGAAGAAGGAGAAGAACAACAAGAAGAAGATTGAGATGAATAATAATAATAATAAGAAGAAGAAGAAAAAGAAGAAGAAGAAGAAGAAGAAGAAGATTAAGATGAATAATAATAATAAGAAGAAGAAGAAGAAGAAGAAGAAGAAGAAGATTAAGATGAATAATAATAATAAGAAGAAGAAGAAGAAGAAGAAGATTAAGATGAATAATAATAATAAGAAGAAGAAGAAGAAGAAGAAGAAGATTAAGATGAATAATAATAAGAAGAAGAAGAAGGAGAAGAACAACAAGAAGAAGATTGAGATGAATAATAATAATAATAATAGTAAGAAAAAGAAGAAGAAGAAGAAGAAGATTAAGATGAATAATAATAATAAGAAGAAGAAGAAGAAGAAGATTAAGATGAATAATAATAATAAGAAGAAGAAGAAGAAGAAGATTAAGATGAATAATAATAATAATAATAATAAGAAAAAAGAAGAAGAAGAAGAAGAAGATTAAGATGAATAATAATAATAAGAAGAAGAAGAAGAAGAAGAAGAAGAAGATTAAGATGAATAATAATAATAATAAGAAGAAGAAGAAGAAGAAGATTAAGATGAATAATAATAAGAAGAAGAAGAAGGAGAAGAACAACAAGAAGAAGATTGAGATGAATAATAATAATAATAATAAGAAGAAGAAGAAGAAGAAGAAGAAGATTAAGATGAATAATAATAATAATAATAAGAAGAAGAAGAAGATTAAGATGAATAATAATAATAAGAAGAAGAAGGAGAAGAACAACAAGAAGAAGATTGAGATGAATAATAATAATAAGAAGAAGAAGAAGAAGAAAAAGAAGAAGAAGAAGAAGATTAAGATGAATAATAATAATAAGAAGAAGAAGAAGAAGAAGAAGATTAAGATGAATAATAATAATAATAAGAAGAAGAAGAAGAAGAAGATTAAGATGAATAATAATAATAAGAAGAAGAAGAAGAAGAAGATTAAGATGAATAATAATAATAATAAGAAGAAGAAGAAGAAGAAGAAGAAGAAGAAGATTAAGATGAATAATAATAAGAAGAAGAAGAAGGAGAAGAACAACAAGAAGAAGATTGAGATGAATAATAATAATAAGAAGAAGAAGAAAAAGAAGAAGAAGAAGAAGAAGAAGAAGATTAAGATGAATAATAATAATAATAAGAAGAAGAAGAAGAAGAAGAAGATTAAGATGAATAATAATAATAATAAGAAGAAGAAGAAGAAGAAGATTAAGATGAATAATAATAATAAGAAGAAGAAGAAGAAGAAGAAGAAGAAGATTAAGATGAATAATAATAAGAAGAAGAAGAAGGAGAAGAACAACAAGAAGAAGATTGAGATGAATAATAATAATAATAATAATAATAAGAAAAAGAAGAAGAAGAAGAAGAAGATTAAGATGAATAATAATAATAAGAAGAAGAAGAAGAAGAAGAAGATTAAGATGAATAATAATAATAATAATAATAAGGAGAAGAAGATTAAGATGAATAATAATAATAATAATAAGAAGAAAAAAAGAAGAAGAAGAAGAAGATTAAGATGAATAATAATAATAATAATAATAATAATAAGAAGAAGAAGAAGATTAAGATGAATAATAATAATAATAAGAAGAAGAAGAAGAAGAAGATTAAGATGAATAATAATAAGAAGAAGAAGAAGGAGAAGAACAACAAGAAGAAGATTGAGATGAATAATAATAATAATAATAATAATAATAATAAGAAGAAGAAGAAGAAGAAGAAGAAGAAGAAGAAGAAGATTAAGATGAATGATAATAATAAGAAGAAGAAGAAGAAGAAGATTAAGATGAATAATAATAATAAGAAGAAGAAGGAGAAGAACAACAAGAAGAAGATTGAGATGAATAATAATAATAAGAAGAAGAAGAAGAAAAAGAAGAAGAAGAAGAAGAAGAAGAAGGCTAAGATGAATAATAATATTAATAATAATAAGAATAAGAAGAAGAAGAAGAAGAAGGTTAAGATGAATAATAATATTAATAATAATAATAATAAGAAGAAGAAGAAGAAGTAGAGGTAGAAGATTAAAATGAATAATAATAAGAAGGAAAAGAAAAAGGTTAAGATGAATAATAATAATAATAATAATAATAATAATAAGAAGAAGAAGAAGAAGAAGAAGAAGAAGAAGAAGAAGAAGAAGAAGAAGGCTGCATTTTGTTCAAAACATGCTTGACAAATTTGAAAATAATATTCAGTTTCAAGTAAAAAAAAAATAGTTTATTATTACCATATTTAATATTTCTTTCAGTACATTGAAAATTGATTCTCGTGCCATATCAACCTGCAATTTCCATTTAAAAAAAAATCAGAATTATTCACTATCTGATTCTTGGAACAATCAATATGTCAAAATCATATACAAGATGTCTTCAAAAATCTATACACTCTAACCCTAACCGTGCAACAGCCTAACACTATGATTTTAGAGATGAAGGAAATTATTTTTAATAAGATGGGGCCCCACCACATTACGAACATGATGTACGATCGTACGTGAATGAAATTTTGCCAAACATATGAAATGGAAGACGAGTTACTTTCAAATATTGTTCTCTTTCACCGGAGCAGACCCCACTTTAGCCTTTTTTTTTTTTCTTGTGGGGATACTTAAAAGATAAAG
This sequence comes from Acanthosepion pharaonis, assembly GCA_903632075.3. Taxonomy (NCBI): domain Eukaryota; kingdom Metazoa; phylum Mollusca; class Cephalopoda; order Sepiida; family Sepiidae; genus Acanthosepion; species Acanthosepion pharaonis. The sequence goes on from CAHIKZ030004476.1 coordinate 2,457,176, forward strand.
TATCCGCGGTAGGACCCATAACAATCGCTGAAAATGAAAGTTCCCATAGAGCAAAAATGCAGGTAAATAACTATCGAAATGTTGATTGCTGCTTGTGATTCCCCTGCGTTAAGTTGTCAGCAATGTCTGGATCATGACGGACACCGATCTGAAAATATTCAATGACCAAAATCTTAGGAGATTACATTTATAATAAAGAATGTTATGCATCATTGAAATTAGATATCCTTATGATCCTCTAGGAGAAACCTAGGCATATATATATATATATATATATATATATATATATATATATATATATATATATATTATTGTAAGCCGCATATTTCTCAGCCACACAAGACAGACATGCTTACGGAGGTGTGGAGGCCTCACACTTATACACTCACCCACACGAATATACACACTTACACACATCATACTCACTCACTCCCTAATGAGCAAAATGATAACACACACCTACAGCAATACACACGCTTACACATATCATACTCACTCACTCCCTAAGAACCAAATAACACACGCACAAACACTAAACAGAGACACATCCCCTCACCAGGTCCAATAAAACTGTCAAACTGACCAGAGAATTCAGAGCAACATGTATCTATCCAGCTCTTATCTCAAATAACAACTTAAAAGAGACTGTTTGACCAACACAAGGAATGTTAAAAGATTCATGTTAAAAAGATAAAAAAAAAAAAAAACAAATGAAAACTACAGACAAAAGTTCATTTTCTCCAGCAAAAGACATTCATTTCTGTAGTTCACTGCTACCAGCAAGCAGAAATATTTCTCCTCCCGATTATGGCCATTTCGGTCGAAACTAGTCGAGGAATCTAAATGGAATAATAATAAAAAAAACGAAAGAATATTAATCTACAACCCAGTGTGTCTAAAGATTTTAATTTTTTAAATTTTTTATAAATATATATATATATATATATATATATATATATAGTGTTTCAAAATGGATACATACTTTGACAAGTCAACTTGTGTTCTTATCATATTTACACGTTAGTATTTTTAATGTAATCCAAGCTTAGCTTTGAACAATGAATGTTCATACTGAAATGCTACTTAAGTAAGAAAATGCCGTTGAAGTTCAAAGGCGTATCATTCAGACCCAACCATACGGCTTACAATCTCACGAATTAGAGATAAGTTTGAAGCTGATTGTACTGCACACGATATGCACAAGAAGTGTTTCGGGTGACCACGGATATCAACCACACAATGTGAAGAAGGCGAGATGGAAAATTTTCACAGGAGTTCAAAAAGCCTATAGAAAAGTTGCTTACTGCTTGTGAATCTATTGCGTCGCGTCGTCAGATATTTAAAACTTATTTATTAACTATAATTATACAAGAAATAGATATGAGAGGAAATCGTTTAGCACGAAGTTTTATTTAAAATTCGATATGGGCACCAGATTTCTCTACCAGCTTCTCGAGCCATCCAGGAATCGAATTAACTGATTTCATCAGGAACTCTTGTGGCATGGAAGACAAGTTTTTGTATTCGCCATTCAAGTTCTTCAAAAGACTTGGTTTAGTATAGCAGACTTGCTCTTTTAACCAAGCCCAAAGAAAAAAAACTCATAGTGTGTTAAGTCAAAACTCTTGGCTGACTGCTCATACATAAAATAGGGAGCTACTTTTTAATCACCCTTTAGAGTAATATAAATATTTATTTAATAACGAGTCTGTAGTTGCTGGAATGAATGTGTATATCAGCTAGTATTGTTATATTTTTTTACACACACACACACATAAATACTTTTATGCACATATGTATGTTAGTTATTCCATGCAATATGATTTCTTTTTTAATTTTGGTTATAAAATTGAACCGGAAGTCGCGTGTTCGGTAATCTCTGTCTCACTTAGACAAAGGACACTTAAAATCTGTAGCCTTCTATACCCACACAAGGAATATATATATATATATATATATATATATATATATATATATATATATATATATATAATGATATAGCTCCCCCAAAACTTTAATATACAGGGTGATTGAAAAGTAACTCACAATTTTAAATTACTTATAATTTATTAATTACCTACAATTTTAACAAGAAAGCTATATGCGAGAAAAAACGTTTAGCACGTGGTTTTATTTAAAATTCGATATAGGCACGAGATTTCTCTACCAGCTTCTCGAGCCGCTCAAGAATTTCGTCCGTCCTGGGTAAGACGTTAAGCTACATCTGCGTCCTGGGTAAGACGTTAAACTACGTCGAGCAGCAAGGCCACTGATCTGGAGGTTTTGAGGAGCGTGGAACCACCTCTTAATTGCTGGTGTTCCCAGGTCCACACTGACGCGGGGTGGTAGCACCTGTTAGCATTAAATAACCCATTGAGGTTGATATGCTGTAAAACAAAATAATCCAAACCAATCTAAACCAAAGAATGCATATTATATTCATACGAATCTATCCTAAAAATGTTGTCAGCATTAGATAACCCATTGAGGTTGATATGCCGTAAAACAAAATAAACCAAACCAATCTAAACCAAAGAATGCATATTATATTCATACGAATCTATCCTAAAATGTTGTCAGCATTAGATAACCCATTGAGGTTGATATGCCGTAAAACAAAATAAACCAAACCAATCTAAACCAAAGAATGCATATTATATTCATACGAATCTATCCTAAAAATGTTGTCAGCATTAGATAACCCATTGAGGTTGATATGCCGTAAAACAAAATAAACCAAACCAATCTAAACCAAAGAATGCATATTATATTCATACGAATCTATCCTAAAAATGTCGGCATTAAATAACCCATTGAGGTTGATATGCCGTAAAACAAAATAAACCAAACCAATCTAAACCAAAGAATGCATATTATATTCATACGAATCTATCCTAAAAATGTCGGCATTAAATAACCCATTGAGGTTGATATGCCGTAAAACAAAATAAACCAAACCAATCTAAACCAAAGAATGCATATTATATTCATACGAATATATCCTAAAAATGTCGGCATTAAATAACCCATTGAGGTGGATATGCCGTAAAACAAAATAAACCAAACCAATCTAAAACAAAGAATGCATATTATATTCATACGAATCTATCCTAAAAATGTTGTCAGCATTAGATAACCCATTGAGGTTGATATGCCGTAAAACAAAATAAACCAAACCAATCTAAACCAAAGAATGCATATTATATTCATACGAATCTATCCTAAAAATGTTGTCAGCATTAGATAACCCATTGAGGTTGATATGCCGTAAAACAAAATAAACCAAACCAATCTAAACCAAAGAATGCATATTATATTCATACGAATCTATCCTAAAAAATGTTGTCAGCATTAGATAACCCATTGAGGTTGATATGCCGTAAAACAAAATAAACCAAACCAATCTAAACCAAAGAATGCATATTATATTCATACGAATCTATCCTAAAAATGTCGGCATTAAATAACCCATTGAGGTTGATATGCCGTAAAACAAAAATAAACCAAACCAATCTAAACCAAAGAATGCATATTATATTCATACGAATCTATCCTAAAAATGTCGGCATTAAATAACCCATTGAGGTTGATATGCCGTAAAACAAAAATAAACCAAACCAATCTAAACCAAAGAATGCATATTATATTCATACGAATATATCCTAAAAATGTCGGCATTAAATAACCCATTGAGGTGGATATGCCGTAAAACAAAATAAACCAAACCAATCTAAAACAAAGAATGCATATTATATTCATACGAATCTATCCTAAAAAAATGTTGTCAGCATTAGATAACCCATTGAGGTTGATATGCCGTAAAAACAAAATAAACCAAACCAATCTAAACCAAAGAATGCATATTATATTCATACGAATCTATCCTAAAAATGTTGTCAGCATTAGATAACCCATTGAGGTTGATATGCCGTAAAACAAAATAAACCAAACCAATCTAAACCAAAGAATGCATATTATATTCATACGAATCTATTCTAAAAATGTCGGCATTAAATAACCCATTGAGGTTGATATGCCGTAAAACAAAATAAACCAAACCAATCTAAACCAAAGAATGCATATTATATTCATACGAATCTATCCTAAAAATGTCGGCATTAAATAACCCATTGAGGTTGATATGCCGTAAAACAAAATAAACCAAACCAATCTAAACCAAAGAATGCATATTATATTCATACGAATATATCCTAAAAATGTCGGCATTAAATAACCCATTGAGGTGGATATGCCGTAAAACAAAATAAACCAAACCAATCTAAAACAAAGAATGCATATTATATTCATACGAATCTATCCTAAAAATGTTGTCGGCATTAAATAACCCATTGAGGTTGATATGCGTAAAACAAAATAAACCAAACCAAAATAAACCAAAGAATACATATTCTATTCATACGAATCTATCCTAAAAATGTTTTCGGCGTTAAATAACCCATTGATGTTGATATGTAAAACAAAATAAACCAAACCAATCTAAACCAAAGAATGCATATTATATTCATACGAATCTATCCTAAAAATGACGGCATTAAATAACCCATTGAGTTTGATATGCCGTTAAAAAAAAATAAACCAAACAAAACCAAGAATCGCGTCAATTGATTTCACCAGGAACTCTTGTGGTATGGAAGACATAACTTCTTGTATTCGTCCTTCAAGTTCTTCCAAAGTCTTGGTCTGGTATAATAGACCTGTTCCTTTAACCAAGCCTCAGGAAAAAAAGTCGCAGGGTGTTAAATCAGGTCTCTTTATTTTTTTTTTAAGCATTCCACCCCAAGCAAGGCTGGATGCCACTTGCACGCAAGGGGTTATAGAGAGTAGGAGCGAGAGCAAAGAGGAGTGATTGAGGAAAGGATGAAGAGACGGTTAGGAGATTGATCAGGGCATCTGGAGACGTCGATTGACATTACTTTTGAATAATTGGAGGTTATAGCTATCAGGAAAATAAGACATGGGGAGGGAGTTCCACATGCGAGAAGTGCGAGACATGAAGCTATTGGAGTAGAAGAGACGGCTACATTTAACAGTTTCGACAGTGAAATGGTGAGAGCGAGATGCCAGCCTAGTTGAACGCTTAAATTCATAAAGTCTGGTAACCAGCGACAGCAGCTCATCGAAGCTGTTATTTTTTATCACTCTGTAGTTGCTTGAATTATTTCTTTAGAAAACTTGTACATATATATATATATATATATATATATATATATATATATATATATATATATATATATATGTACAAGTTTTCTTGTACATCTATATATATATATATATATATATATATATACAAGTTTTCTTTGTACATATATATATATATAGAGAGAGAGAGAGAGAGAGAGAGATAGATAGATAGATAGATAGATAGATAGATAGATATTAGGTTGGTGCAAGAATAATGTCGGTTTTTGACGTTCAAACTTAACGTCAAAACCGACATTATTTTTGCACCAACCTAATAGATAGATATTCTTTAGTATTAAATAAAACCAGGGTTGACGGTTTCGATGTTTGTCAAGTTCATGTTTTAAACTTATTAAAACTCAACGGGGAAAGTATATTACTGGATGGCTCGTCAACTGAGAGGAAATGTTCAAAAAAAAAAAACGCACGCTAAAAACTAACAATATATTCACAAACATCGATTTAATAAAGTATGGTCTCGTCTTATCGTACAATAAAAAAAAATGAAATTCTTCTTCTAACTGAGTCCTATGTCTGACGAAATTAATTGCCTAACAAATGGAAAAAAAACCTTTTTTTTCTCGACTTACTATAAAAATGTTTCGTCTTTTCTTTTTAATTTTTCATATATTTCATATTACTTCTCTTAATTTTTTTGGCTGCTTTTTCCCTCTTCTCGATTTATTTAAAAAATCTCTTTCGTTTCTTTATTTTTCTTTGCAAGTAGCAAAATTTATAAATGACACTAATTCATTGTCTTTTCTTTTTTTTTTTAAGGTTGCTTCCTTGTTTTCTACATGTTTACATTTGTTGTGTATATTTTAGTAGTGTTACCATCGTGACGTCACAGGCTTCTTGAAGCTGCAAAAAAGAGAGGTAGACACCCATTACATGTACTGTCTTTCTGTCTTTTTTTTTTCTCATTTTTTTATAGCCGCTTTGTCGATGTTATAAGTCAACTCTCTAATTTTCTGTGCGCTCGCACGCGCGTGTGTGTGTATTTTTTATTTTTTTCTATCTAGCGTCTCTCTCGAAAAGATAAACATCTTTGGATTTTAGTTGTCTATTCGTCCCATCTTTCAGAGCCACACGTTCGCAATGTTTTTCTATTCGCTCTCTCAATATTATTGAACATATCCTCTTTCTTTCTTTCTTTTTTCTTTCTTTCTTTCTTTCTTTCTTTCTTTCTTTCTCTCTTTCTCTTTTAAATGACAACGCAATGTCTTTCTCTTTTTCTGATCAAACTCTCTCTCTCTTTCTCTCTCTCTCTCTTTCTCTCTCTCTCTCTCTCTCTCTCTCTGAGAGAATTCTACACACACTCTGGCTTTTACCTGTTTATTTTTTAATTTTATTTTTTAATTTTATTTTTTTCTATTTTATTTTTTCTCTATTTTATACACGCTCTCTCGTCTATATAGTATGCCTTAAAACTAACTTTTATTCAATTATATATACAGGCTTACTACAATTAATGAGCATTTGGTTAATACTTTTACGATTGGCGAGCTAAATATTTTATATACCAAAATTCGATAGGTGCATACATAACACTCGGTTGTTGCGGTAAAACATTCTTCAACTTAACCTTAGTAATTGAAAATTGATTTTGTATAGTTACCAATGTACAGAATGGTCCGAAAGTCTTGTAACCCCTACAAAATTGAGAAAAATAGAAGAACAGTCATACAAAGCACATGTACTGGATTCAGTTTATTCATTTTCATTGACGTTGTCACACATCGAGAAGGTCTGTATGAACACCATTATTTTCATGGCACAAAACGATGCGGTGCCATGTTCTGTGTGATATTTTACGAAGCTGCACTTTGTTGATTGTTGCAGAAAGGCTCTGCAAACGACGTCGTTCGACTGATGGGTATTCTGGTATCGTTCACGTGAAACTCTCTCCTTGATAATACCCACCCCACACAGCGTTGAACCTATCAGGATTCATCATTGGCGACCACAATCTTCACAAGATACGATATCCAGATGACACAGTGCTGATAGCAGATGCGAAAAGGAAATTACAAAACTTCCTACAAAATATAGCGAAGGAAAGCGAGAAGAAAGGACTGAGCATAAACTACAAGAAGACAGAATTGCATGGTCATCAGTAAAAAAAAAAATGAGCCCAAAATGCGATTTACAGGTCGGCGACACTAAAATCAAGCAGGTGCGGAAATTTAAATATCTGGGAAATGTTTGACAGAGGACAGTAAGTGCGACGCTGAGGTCCGAAGACGAACTGTGCTGACCAAAGACCATTCCAAAAGCTAAAATCTAAGGAGGAGATAATTGACATAAAATTACTGGACGAATGCAACGTCTTTTGTATGTAATTATTTTAATTACGCAGTAATTTTTAAAATTTAATATTTTTATAACCATTCTAATATTTTATTGAATTCGAGGTACTTTGGTTTCTTAATCCTACTTAAAAAGATGTCTGTTGAGGAAATTTTGGGAAAATTACCAATAATTTTTAATGTACTATACAGGGTGGTCCAAAAATCTTGTCACCCATTACAAAAATGTATGGAAAACAGTAGAAGAACAATAATACAAAGCACATGTACTGTATTCACTTTCACACATCGAGATCTGCATGAACACCATTATTTTTGGACCACCCAGTTCCTATATACAGGAATCCCTCGATTACTGTATCTAATGACTTCCTAATCGAGGGATTCCTATATATATATATATATATATATACAGGGTGTTTCAAAAAAATTGATATCCTTTGAGATGTAAATATCACAGAAAGTACGATTAAGGCAAATGAAATTAAAAAGTATTAATGTTGAAGATTATAAGATTTATTCTTCCAAATCTGAATGAGAAATTCAAAAGCATGTGGATTATGTGAACGATTTCACAAATGTTCAATATGCGAACCGCCTGAGACACGCCATTTTTATACCTGGAAAGAAAAAGATTAAAGATTAAAGAACATAAAAATACAAATAAGAAAAACACAAAAACATAAAGACATAAAAACATAAAACAAACATTAAACATAAAGATGCTATTAAAATTTGAAGTCATTTGAAGGAGATCCAACAAAGTTATTAGATTGCGAAATGATATCAAATTTTTTGAAACACCCTCTATATATATATATATATATATATATATATATATATATATATAGTATACATACACACGCATAAAAAAATAAAAATACTGGATTTTAAAATTAAATACTTGACTTGGGTATTTTAAATTTTTATAGATATTTCAATAGTTAAACTTTTTTTTTTAAACAACATCTAAAATATTATTACAGTTAGATTTACGTTAATAATATTTGAACACAGTGGTGTTTCATATCACGTGACGTCCGCATCTCGCGACGGACGCTACTTATAAACAAACCTCTAAAAACAGTTATTTCTGAAGAAAGATCGAGGTCGATCTGAAATATCAAATATAAATAAATACTTTAAAAAAAAAACATTATTATTTTTTTAGTTGTTTTTTCTATATTTACATATTAAAAAGTATACGTGGTTTCTCATTATGCTATATATATATAGAGAGAGAGAGAGCTATTGAGGTCAAGACATAGCGGAGTTAATATATTTCATGCTTAAACGCTATCTTCATACGTTTTATTCTTGATATTGAGCTAGACATCCATTTGCCTCTTGCTAGGATCGAAATCCGACTGGATGGGCGTAGGTCGGGGATTCTACCACTAAGCCGTTGCCGCACGGCAGGCTGGGAGGTGAAGTTAAGCCAATTTATTTTTAGATAAACACACAGTGACTGAGAAAACTCGATTCGATTTACCGCGGAGTCTTGCATTATTAGTCGTAATATTCACTGGTTACCAACCCAAACCTCCTCCCAGAGATTTTTTTTCAGGAGGATGTATATATATATATATATATATATATATATATGCGTTTTAAATGACAAATCATTTTCGTTCTCGTTTTCTGTTCAACACAATGCAATTCTTTGAGAATTACACACTCTCTGACTTTTATGTTTACATTCTTTCTATCTTTTAAACTCACCTTGTCGATGTTGGAATTCTCTCTCTATCTCTATCTCTCTCTCTCTCTATCTATCTATCTATCTCTTACTCTCTGTGTATTTTAAATGCAAGTACTTTCCTCTTTCTTTCCTGTACATTCTCTTCATCTGAGAACCACACGCACCTTTTGACTCTTATTCGGCTATTCTTCCTTTCTTTCAGATGCCAATTCGCTCGCTGACCTGATTTCAATTATCTCTCTATCTCGTTCTCCTTCCTCCTCTCTTTTAAAGAGAAAATCTTTTTTTATCTGCCTCGTTACTCTATTTGAGTAGCACACACTTTCTCAAGGTTCTTGTTTTTCAGAGGTCCATTCTTTTTCCGTTTTTTTCTTATTCGCTCTCTTCATGTTTAGAAGCCAATTATCTCTACAACTACATATCTCCTTATAGCGTTTAAAGAGTTAAATTTCTATCTATTTTTTTTATTGTCCAGTCTTTCTTTTTGAGAAACACATACACACATGTTACCACGCTAACATTTAGCTGTCTATAATTTCTCTCTTTTAGATATCTATTACTCTCTCTTTTCACTCTCACTCGTTGATGACAATTTTCTCTCACACTTTCAGACATTTTGTTTTTCTTCCGCCATCTTTAAATATTATAATAGTCATTATTTTTTTTCTGTTGAAGTTTATGTTTATTAGCAAGAGAGTTGTAACTTACGGGACTTCACCTAATGATGTCCAGAATTTGGGGTAGTGTATTTGGGGATAATACAATCTGGATGACGTTTCACGGATCTACGTCGCCCATGCAAGCAACCCTCACTTGCCTGAAAGCAGAAACTATCTACACTGAAAATAATAGAGCACAATTCGCTTCCCAGCTGACCTTTTCGTGACACCAAAAGAACTGTGTGCGACCGTCTTACGGCGTAAAGGAAATTTGACTAGCGGCTCTGTGTAATTCTACGATTAAATGTTCTCTGGATTACGTGCAGAAACATGACCATATTGTCTCTTCCAAGAAAACGTCATCAAGAAGGTAGTGCTGTGGTGTTCCGTCTTCTTGAAAATAAAATCCTTCATCTCCAAAAACCTTATAATCAGGCATCATTTGCTGACATTTACTTTTCGGGAATCTCGTCATCGTCTATATATGTACTACTGGATGATTCACGTGTCTAGAATGCGTCCCACTCGACGCCAACGTATCATCCTGTTCGAAGAACTCGCCAGCGGCAAGAGGCTACGCGTTGGCCGAAAACGACTCTTCAAAGATAAGTTGAAGACATCTCTGACACAGGCCAACGTTGGTCCCGAGGACTGGGAAACCCTTAGTGCAAATCGGACTTCTTGGCGTAGGACTATCCGAGGGGAGATTGAGACTTTCGAGTCCAACCGTCAACATGAAGAGAATATGTGACGTACTGTCAGGAGGGCCCGACTCGAAAAGCCGCTGACCAACACGCATACCCCTCTGTGACTCCAACTAAAGGACTGTTCAGAAGTAGGCTGGACCTTACAGCCATCTCCATCGCTGCCGCCAGAAGCGAGAAAAGGAATAAGGAGAGGGACAACGATCCCAATGATCGGATGCGAGCGGGACAGACGTGCTGTCAAGAGGGTGCGACTCGCCCAGTCGCCGCCCATCACCCATACCCCTCTGTGATTCCAACTGAAGAGGCTGGACCTTCACAGCCATCTCCATCGCTGCCGCCAGAGGCGAGAAAAGGAATAAGGAGAGAGGACAACGATCCCAATGATCGGATGCGAGCGGGTGCAGACGTGCTGTCAAGAGGGTGCAACTCCCAGTCGCCCATCGCCGCCCATCATGACTCCAACTAAAGGACTGTTCAGGTAGGCTGGACCTTCACAGCCATCTCCATCGCTGCCGCCAGAGGCGAGAAAAGGAATAAGGAGAGGACAACGATCCCAATGATCGGATGCGAGCAGGTGCAGACGTGCTGTCAAGAGGTGCGACTCGCCCAGTCGCCGCCCATCACCCATACCTTTTGTGACTCCAACTAAAGGACTGTTCAGAAGTAGGCTGGACCTTCACAGCCATCTCCATCGCTGCCGCCAGAGGCGAGAAAAGGAATAAGGGAGAGGACAACGATCCCAATGATCGGATGCGAGCGGGTGCAGACGATGCTGTCATGAGGGTGCGACTCGCCCAGTCGCCGCCCATCACCCATACCCTCTGTGATTCCAACTAAAGGACTGTTCAAGTAGGCTGGACCTTCACAGCCATCTCCATCGCTGCCGCCAGAGGCGAGAAAAGGAATAAGGAGAGAGGACAACGATCCCAATGATCGGATGCGAGCGGGTGCAGACGTGCTGTCAAGAGGGTGCGACTCGCCCAGTCGCCGCCCATCACCCATACCCCTCTGTGACTCCAACTAAAGGACTGTTCAGAAGTAGGCTGGACCTTCACAGCCATCTCCATCGCTGCCGCCAGAGGCGAGAAAAGGAATAAGGAGAGAGGACAACGATCCCAATGATCGGATGCGAGCGGGTGCAGACGTGCTGTCAAGAGGGTGCGACTCGCCCAGTCGCCGCCATCACCCATACCCTTTGTGACTCCAACTAAAGGACTGTTCAGAAGTAGGCTGGACCTTCACAGCCATCTCCATCGCTGCCGCCAGAGGCGAGAAAAGGAATAAGGAGAGAGGACAACGATCCCAATGATCGGATGCGAGCGGGTGCAGACGTGCTGTCAAGAGGGTGCGACTCGCCCAGTCGCCGCCCATCACCCATACCCCTCTGTGACTCCAACTCATGACTGTTCAGTAGTAGGCTGTACCATCACAGCCATCTCCATCGCCGCCGCCAGAGGCGAGAAAAGGAATAAGGGGAGAGGACGACGATCTCGATGATCGGATGCGAATGGGTGCCGCCGACAACGACGACTACTGATCTGATTAGAATTTAACCCGACATCGAAATACTTTTTATTGCACTAGGTTTGAAAGGTTAAGGTTGGCGAAGTATTAACTGAGTTTTTGGTGCAATATTAATTTTGTAATTAATGTTCCACGGAATATAATCTTTCATCGCAATACGTTTGACAGGGTTACCCTACCCTATATTGAGAAAAATATTTGGAAAGACACGATGTTTCTAAAATAAAAAAAAAGAAAATGGATGCCATTTAGTTTTCTACGAAAAATGCCTTATATGCGTTTGTAACATCGACAATGCCTCAATTTGGAAAGGGTAAGTCAACAATTATCCGTACTTTCGCGATGATATATAATCACACTTCCTTCTGTTTATGCGTACTTGTAGTTGGTACTCTTGTGGTCACATGATCGAAGTTTGAGCTTGATCGCGCCAATTTCCTTGCAGCTGTTACAATGTAAGCATGCCCGCTCCATGAGCCAAGGAGGAACAAAGACCAGTGACCCGAATTCTCTGGTCGGAAGGTGTGCAAGGGACTGAAATTCACCGGAGGCTTTTAACACAATACCTGCAACAGTGCACATCCGCGTAGAAGTGTGTATGAGTGGATCGAGAAGGTTAAAAGTAGCCGGACAAGCGTCACGAACGAAGAAGCAGTAGGACGGCCGCCAACCTCCACCGCTGGCGAGAAGATTCAAGAAGCTTGAGAGATGGTAATGGCGAA